>JAJJWW010014647.1:0-13690 GCA_023531295.1 Papaver armeniacum | reverse complement strand
CATTTCGGAGAACTATTAAGTTGGAAAAGTAGGTTTTGTGGGTATATCTCTAGTAAACCCTCACGAGACTATAACTCGTCCACTAGGGACACCTAGGGGTTTAAAGGCTTGTTATTTATGCTAAAAGTGACCGTAGCCTCGGCGACACGGAGTTGTTGTATTTTATTGTTTTGTTTGATTTGCTCGAGGACTAGCAAAAGTCTAAGTGTGGGGGAATATGATAGGTGTAGAATACACCGTATTTACTATCTAGTAGTTACGCTTTCTTTGCTATTTTTCTTGTGAATTATGTACTTTATGTTCGTTTTTGAGTTTTATAGGTGCAATGGAGTCACCGAGAACAAAAGGAGAGGAAAACGTTCATTTGGAGCGTAAAGAATCACAGTCCAAAACACTCAAGAAGTTATACTTGGAGCAGACTAGGTAGCGCAAGGAAGAGGCAGAACTAGGGCACGGTTCTCACGGGACCGACAGGCCATGTGTGTGCTGGTTACCCATTAACCACTAAAGTGGGGGTGCCAATAACAGTTTTGGTTCCTACATGGCCCTAATTCTGAGAGCATTTCAATCATTTTTCCCATCTAAAATTCGTAAGAGAACGAACTTGTAGTTGCTGTCTGAGAGATAAAATTCAGGGAATCAGAATGGAGAAATTCAAGAGTACAGCTGAGATAAATCTGAGGTAAAGGAGTAAATCGAGTTTTGGTAAGAATTCGAGGAAGAAATGGTGCTGTTCTGATGGGGATTTAATGGTTTCTACCAGGACTCAAGAACATGAAATTAGGGTTTGCTGCAAAACCGATTTGGTTGCAGAATGAAGTTGGTAGTGAGATGTTTCTGTGGATTTGGTGAATCTGTATGAAGTTGATGCCGTCAATGGAAGAAGAGATCTGAGTTCTCAGTGGTGCAAGGAAGGAATTGAGAGATGGGTTTTGAATTAAATCTGTGTTGGTGTTCTATCGAGATGAATCGGTGATTTTTTGTCAGATTGAGGCATGTTGTCGGATCTTTGATGAACAGAGGTGATTCTGAGCAGTTCAGACGAGCTTGTGGTGCTGTGTAAGTTGCAAATAAGGGTAAGGCTACAGAATTGAAGCCAAGGAAGAAACACAGAAGAGAGGCGATTGAAATGGTGATGTGGAGTTCATTTGAGCTGTAAGAAGTGTGGGATGTGCAATTGGGCCTGTGACTTGTGGTTTGTGGTGATTGAGGTGCAAGTCACTGGTGGAATGGATTGAGATGCAGTTACAGGCGTTGAGTTTGTTGGCCTCTGCAACAGTCTGAGGTTGCAGCTCAGATGAGTTTCTGGTGATGCTGAGCTGAGAAGATGGCTAGGCAACTTTGGTGGATTGTATGAATTGATCTTGGATTTCAGCTGTGATTTGAGTTCTGAGATTGATGAACTTGATGCTGATGGACTAGGTGGTTATGAAGTTGCATGATAGAATTGAAAGTGATGTTGCTTGCAACTGAAATGGAGAAACAAGATTGACAAGGTTATGGCATGAGCTGTTGGTTGATGCCATTGTCGAAGCTCATGTTGGAATAATGGATATGGAGACTTTCGAGAAAGAGCTGCAATCACTGCGAATGATGAATAGAGCAAGGGTTGTATGGAATGTGAATGAGCTACAGGGAAATAATGTGCAGCTTTGTGTTGGCTGCTGTGAACTCGGCCTGAAGTTGTGGGTGCAGATGAGCAGTGATAATGGCAGGATATGACTCTGGATGTGCACTCATTGATTGCAGAGAGGTATGGCCTGAGGTAGTGAGAAGTGGTTGTTGCAGGTATACTAGGTGCGGTAATGTAGCGAACAAGTAAGTGGCAGGAAGGCAATGGTGTTGGCATGAAGTTAGAGTTACAGCTGAGATCTGTAGGATTGCAAGTGGAACTGAGAGTGTGTTGCAGTTTTGTGGATGTGTGAAGTTGGAGCTTGGCAGTAATGAGAAGCTTTACTGAGAAGGAACTAATACTGCAGTGGGATAAATGGAATGGCAAAGGAGCTGGTGCTGCTGTGTTATGAAGCAGCTGATAAGATGACCTGAGATGTCTAGGATTGCAGGAGTACATAAGATGGAGCTGAAATGCAGTGTTGTGTTACAATGGAGCTGCAAGTCTGCTGCTGATGGAGTTGTTTGAGGCAACAGAGAATGGAATGGCAGGTGAATGATGTTGCTGTTGTTGATATTGTTGCAGGTGGCCTGAGAGAGAATGAAGTGATGGATGGCTGCAAACTGAGTTTGATTGGTCACACCGGGTGATGTCTTTGCCGGTGGTGATGTTAGTCTCCGTCACAGGTTTATAGCAAAGAGAGGATGTGCTAGTGATGCAGTGAAGGTTAATGAGCTGTTGTTTGTATGAGACCCTTAAGTTGCAGCAGATGTGTGTTGGTGGTGCTGAGATATGTTTAAGCCGAGGCGTGTGCGGCTGTATGAGGTAGGTGGTTATGCTGGTGGTTGAAGTGCAGGCGAGTTGCAGCCAAGTTTATGGTAGTATTGTGATGGTTGGACTGAGATGGAAGCATTGGTGTTGTGTGTGAAGCATGACCTGAGGCTGAGGAGTTGAGTGGGAGCAGTGGCTTGAGATGGCTGAGACATTACAGGGAAGTTGGTCTGCAATGGGGGTGCTAGAACTGGTGATGCACAATGATTGTGCACCAAAATTTATGGCCTGTGCAAGATTGCAATGGCTCTGAACTTGGCAACTCAGGCCATTCAGCTGGTTAGACAGCTGACTTTCCCTAACTCGGTTTGACTCGGTCTGACCGAGTTGACCCGAGCTGACCCGTTGACCCGACCGAGTTGACTCACTGATCCGGTGACCGGCGACTTTGCGGCCACACCAACCGATTTCCTAGCGACTCTTCCCGATTTCCGCCACAATACTCGCATTTCCGTCGACCACTTTTGGGACATATTTTCTACATGGGTTTCTCTCTCTTATGGGCTTGGTGGATTTTCATCTAATGGACTTTGAAGACTAGACCTAATTTTAGAAGTTGGAGAAAAGCTATAAAGGGAAGGTCTTCTACAACTTATGATATATCTTATTCTTGGAATTTTGGAGAGCCGTTTTGTTTACGCTTCTAGGGTTTGCTTTTGTTCTTCTTCTTCATTATTTTATTATTGAATATTGATTATGATGAACTCCATAGCTATGAGTAGCTAAACATCTTATTGGTGATGGGATAAAAGTTGATTTCTCAACATGTTTCTGAATCTATGAATTAGTTTTGTCTCAATATTTTATTGTTTGTGATTCACAATTAATAGTGTTATAAGATTTGATAGTTTGTTTGGTTGAGTCCGGAATCAATCCGATTTACATTCATCTCTAGAGCTATATTAGGGTTTTCAATACGAAATCGTTGTTTATCCCTGATTCTAAGTAGCATAATTGTGGGTAGTGCTTGTAGTGATATATCCTACTAGTCACAAGTGAATCATAACTTTTGTTAAAACGTTTAGTGCTTTTACACATTTGTTTGCATTGATTAGTCTTATTCCGTAGAACTTATTGCTTTTAGGGGGTTAAACTTAATTGTGCTTTTACACTTTAGGTTGCTTTCTAAGAAGAATTCACATATGCATCTTTTAATGTGGTTGTGATGAAATCGGGGAATTAGCGGGTTATTCTTGTGATCAAGGTATCCTAGGACTATTAGTAAAATAAGAGATTAAAATACCAATTCTAATCATTGATGAAAATACATGTTTGTGAATGATATTATCCCGTGACCAATATCTTCTCCTTATTGATTATTCGAATTACTTACTTTGCTTTCAATTACTTTTATTTCTTAGATAAAACAAAATCCCCCCTTGGTTACCTTAGAAACTGAAAATTACATAACAACAATTGCCTCTCTGTGGATACGAACTCTTCCTTACCTTGTGCTTCATTTAAATTTAGTGAGTAAGAAAGTGAAATTATTTTTGACGGATTGACACACGATCAGGAATCACAAACGATGAGACAAAGTGTTTGTGATTACTTTTATATCCTGCCTATCGGAGATATCAACCTCAAGCCAATCGAACGATTGTACTCAATACGATAGAAACAACAAGATCGATCACACAACTACAAGAAAGTAGTATCGGTCCTGCTTCACAATCCCAATGAAGTCTTCAAGTCGTTAACCTACAGTGGTCTCGGTAGAAACCTAAGGTTAAAGGAGAATCGACTCTAGCTTATACAACTAGTATCACACAGAGGTGTGGGAATTAGGTTTCATTGCTAGAGTTCTCCTTTATATAGTCTTCAAAATCGGTTTGCAATCAATGTTAGCTTAGTAACAAAGCATTCAATATTCACCGTTAGATGAAAACCTGATTAGATTCAAGCTAATATCTTTCAACCGTTAGATCGAAAACTTAGCTTGTTACACACAAATGAAATGCACGTTTTTAGGTTTGTATAACCGTACCCAAACATGTACATTTGTTGGTTCAATTAACCAAATGGTTAGCCATATGAGCACTTTCATATTAACCATATTCTTCTTCACCATAACTAGTTCAAATAACTCAAATGAACTAGTTAGAGAGTTGTTCAATTGCTTAGATCTTATAAAAGTATACAAGACACAATCAAATAAAAAACGATTTGATTCACTCGAATCGATTCATGAACTTTATAGCCACGGTTTGCAAACTTGAATTCCTTAGTTAATATAAGTATAAGTTCACGAATAATCGTTTTTAGATAATAACCAACCTAAGTACGCGGACTAGGTACGCGGAATTAAGTACCCAGAATAAGTTTGTAATAAGTTTACAAACTCAAAGAGATTTTCTCTTAAGAGAACCTCCGGGCGTAACGCGGACCGGGTTCGCGGACTCTTGTTCGTTTCCCGAGAAAGCAAAGTACACAGACTTGGTTCAAGGAATAAGGACTTATACATGTATGCGTTTCCACACAATGCTTATATCCAACAATGGTTATATAATCTAAACTCTCATTTCAATTATTGAAACATTCTTAGAGGACGTTATATAGTTGCTATTTACAAACTATTTTTCGCCAAAGCCATTTTCAAGTAATTGAAACATAACACGACTTTCGTCACTAGGTAAAGATGAACTTGGTCAAAGCAAAAGCTTACCAACACATATTTCGAGAAATAGATAAGCGAGATAAACTCTTTTCTTGAGAATAGCAAATATGTATAATCAAAAAGTCTATATAGCAAAACGACTTTTGTCTCAAGATAAGAGATAGAGTAGATAGACTTTTAAGGATAGATAAGTTCAAGTCTCCACATACCTTTTATTCGATGAAGTTCCACCCGTTCCTTGAGTAGTTCTTCGTCTTGTATGATGATCGCCATGGAGTTCTTGAGCTCAACTACACTTTCAATCCTAGTCCGAGACTTAGCTATAATATACTAGAAATCAAGACTTATAGTTTTGATCACTAACACTGAAAAACATGCTTGAGATAGCAACGCATGTGAGTTCCACCGAGAAGTGCTCTAACACATAACCCTTACATACAATGTTTCTTAGAAGAGTTCTGTGACGGATCAGAGAAGTTTCGCTCCCAACGGGTTGAGTTACGGCCCGCCTGGTAAGCTCCGACTCTCTGGTACGCCATTCAAGAAACTATACTTCCAATTTTTTTTTTTTTTTGGAGAGACTCGAATTCGAATTTCCCAAACTGCATTGTAAGCAAACACATATAATATTTATTCTCCAATTATTAGAGACGGCCAATTGCAGAAGATAAGAGTTGGCCAGTTGCCAACTCTAATATTTCCATGGACAGTTGCCACTCCTAACATTTCCGTGGCCAGTTGCCACTCCCAACATTTCCGTGGCCAGTTGCCACTTATAATATTTCCGTGGCCAGTTGCCACTCCCAATATTTCCGTGGCCGCTTGCCCTCCCAACATTTCAGGGCGATTGCCACTCCTAACATTTCCGTGCCGCAGCCACTCCTAACATTTCCGTGCTTGCCACCCTAACATTTCCGTGGCTTTGCCATTCCTAACATTTCCCCCGTGGGCAGCTTGCCACTCTAATATTTCCATGGCCGCCAAGCCACTCCTAACATTTCCGTGGCCAGTTGCCACTCCCAACATTTCCGTGGCCAGTTTGCCACTTATAATTTTTCCGTGGCGAGTTGCCACTCTAATATTTCCGTGGCGCTGCCACACCTAATATTTCCGTGGCCGCCACTCCTAACATTTCCGTGGCTACAAGTTACACTTAACATTTCAAAGGGGCCGTTGCCACTCCTAACATTTCCGTGGCCAGTTGCCACTCCTAACATTTCCGTGGCCAGTTGCCACTCCTAATATTTCCGTGGCCAGTTGCCACTCCTAACATTTTCGTGGCCAGTTGCCACTCCCAACATTTCCAGATGATATGAACACCCTTGTAGGGTTGTGCTGAACCGCATAGCGGCTGCCTACGTACCCTCTCTGTTGCCCGAAGGGATCAAGCACGACCGTAGTTCGTCACTTAATAAGTACTTAACTATTTTATCATCTTAATCCACCTTTAATACTAAAATCTTAGAATTTCCAAATTAAAGAACAATGACATCAATAATTAAAAGTAGAACCACTAATTGTATATGCAAATACAAAATAGTTCTAATCACAAATGACATGAAAGTGCTTCTCATACAATGTAACCAAATGATCTATGAGTTTGTCATTTCAGAATTGAAAATGACATTTTATAAATGCGCATGAATATTTCATTTAACTAGACAGAGAATCAAAACAAAATTAATGAATCACCTTAATGGAAATTTAGTTCCTAGTTTTCCACTTGTTTTATCAATGTCATTCGCATATAGTACGGCACAATTACAATTCTACAATAGATAAATTATGTGAACATAAATTCCTTTCCTCCAAACCAATTATCGAACACTCCATGTGCACTAAATGACTAATTCCAAATAAGACTATGGGGTACGTTTTACACCAATGTTCTCACTACCGCATTCCAAAGGAATAAGGCACTTCTAGATATCTCATATGAACTCACCCAACATCTCATCATATGAATGTCAACCTAACTAGTACATTCACATAAGTTCTTACAAGGTCAATCCATAATGGCGACATTATTTACATTTCCAACTCACATATTGACGTCTCATGATCATAAAATTCATCAGAATTTAGTAAACACGGGCAAATCCATAATTTTATGGCGAAACAAAATGCAATAACAAACTGGGTTAGTTTAGAAAGTTACTGGTCAATGGAGCTATCAAATTCTTTGAAGACAATCAAGGCTAGTTCAAATTCTAAGTATTCCGAAACCGCACGAAAAACCCATGATGGGCCCCATTTTCAGGAATTTCACTTCGACTACCCGTATTCATTCACTTGAAAGGATTTCCATCATCATTGATAACAACTATAATAAAGCTACATTTGTAAATTCACACATACCCATCATAGTATTAAACATGAAACAGACATTATGAACACATTTGGGGAGAAATCCCAATTTCCATGATGAACCCTAAATTTAAAAATTCTATATTAACTCATCAAATCATGAAATTGAAGATGCATAACAGCCACACAATGATATATATGATACTAGTTCCAAGAATGTATTCAATTTCATTAAAAAAATAGCTCAAGCATAATTAAGATAAAATCAAGTAAAACTAAAGGAAAAGAAATTAGTTCTCCAACCTCTTTTGCATCTTTAGAGATTACATAGATAGCAACATATTCAAGCAGATTCCAAGCTCTTTAGCTAGCTCATTAGATCTCTTCTACGGCATCTCTCGATCTTGGGAGTTTTTGAATTAATCCACACAAAGCCAAAATGGTTTCGTTCATGAAACAAGCCGTAAACACTAACCTCAAATTTTCACGAATTTCTTTCTATGTATGATCTCGCCACTTTTCTTTTTAAAATTCTCGGAGAAGATATGAGGGAAGAAAATAAAATCCCCTCGTTTCTTCCAAATTGTGTTTTAAGCCAAACACGATTTGCATGTCTTCATTTAAGCCACGTGTGGAAAATTTAAGGGGAGAGCCTAGACATGTGTCTAGCTCCATGCATAGCTTTTTAGGCACCCAAGAGTTCAATACATAAGCAGACTTCCTATTTCAAAGACTAGCAATTATGATACAAGCAACCTAAAAGTGTTACCGACACTTTTAAGTGTCCGAGTTACTGATGCATTCTAAGTGCAGAATCTGATGAATGGGTTCTGTTAAACCCGAGAAATACTTTGAGGTCTTACATCATTAACTCCTTAAAAAAGAACTTCGTCCCGAAGTTCAAAATAAAATTCAAAAGTAACGAGAATCACCTGTTGTCACCGCACGAGCAGAATAATGGCGAGATCCAAACACACAGTCCTGATTGAACCGGGACTGCTTTGATACCAACTGTGACGGATCAGAGAAGTTTCGCTCCCAACGGGTTGGGTTATGGCCCGCCTGGTAAGCTCCGACTCTCTGGTACGCCATTCAAGAAACTATACTTCCAAAAAAAAATTTTTTTTTTGGAGAGACTCGAATTCGAATTTCCCAAACTGCATTGTAAGCAAACACATATAATATTTATTCTCCAATTATTAGAGACTCGCCACTTGTAGAAGATAAGAGTTGGCCATTTGCCAACTCTAATATTTCCATGGCCAGTTGCGACTCCTAACATTTCCGTGGCCGCTGCCACTCCCAACATTTCCGTGGCCGCCTGCCACTTATAATATTTCCGTGGCGATTGCCTCCTAATATTTCCGTGCCGGTGCCACTCCTAACATTTCCCCGTGGCAGTTGCCACTCCTAACATTTCCGTGGCCGCTTGCCACTCTAATATTTCCATGGCCAGTTGCCACTCCTAACATTTCGTGCCGCTTGCCACTCCCAACATTTCCGTGGCGCTTTGCCACTTATATATTTCCGTGGCCAGTTGCCACTCTAATATTTCCGTGGCCACCAAGCCACTCCCAACATTTCCGTGGCCGCTGCACTCCCAACATTTCAAAAGGGCGCCTTGCCCTCTTAACATTTCCGTGGCGATTTGCCCTAATATTTCCGGGTCAGCTTGCCACTCCCAACATTTCCAGATGATATGAACACCCTTTGTAGAAGTTGTGTGAACCGCATATGGCCGCTACGTACCCTCTCTGTTGCCCGAAGGGATCAAGCACGACCGTAGTTCGTCACTTAATAAGTACTTAACTATTTTATCATCTTAATCCACCTTTAATACTAAAATCTTAGAATTTCCAAATTAAAGAACAATGACATCAATAATTAAAAGTAGAACCACTAATTGTATATGCAAATACAGCTAGTTCTAATCACAAATGACATGAAAGTGCTTCTCATACAATGTAACCAAATGATCTATGAGTTTGTCATTTCGTAATTGAAAATGACATTTTATAAATGCGCATGAATATTTCATTTAACTAGACAGAGAATCAAAACAAAATTAATGAATCACCTTAATGGAAATTTAGTTCCTAGTTTTCCACTTGTTTTATCAATGTCATTCGCATATAGTACCGGGCACAATTACAATTCTACAATAGATAAATTATGTGAACATAAATTCCTTTCCTCCAAACCAATTATCGAACACTCCATGTGCACTAACAGACTAATTCCAAATAAGACTATGGGGTACGTTTACACCAATGTTCTCACTACCGCATTCCAAAGGAATAAGGCACTTCTAGATATCTCATATGAACTCACCCAACATCTCATCATATGAATGTCAACCTAACTAGTACAGTCACATAAGTTCTTACAAGGTCAATCCATAATGGCGACATTATTTACATTTCCAACTCACATATTGACGTCTCATGATCATAAAATTCATCAGAATTTAGTAAACACGGGCAAATCCATAATTTTATGGCGAAACAAAATGCAATAACAAACTGGTTAGTTTAGAAAGTTACCGTCAATGGAGCTAGCAAATTCTCAAGACAATCAAGGCTAGTTCAAATTCTAAGTATTCCGAAACCGCACGAAAAACCCATGACAGGGCCTGCCATTTCAGAATTTCAATTCACTACCCGTATTCATTCACTTGAAAGGATTTCCATCATCATTGATAACAACTATAATAAAGCTACATTTGTAAATTCACACATACCCATCATAGTATTTAACATGAAACAGACATTATGAACACATTTGGGAGAAATCCCCAATTTCCATGATGAACCCTAAATTTAAAAATTCTATATTAACTCATCAAATCATGAAATTGAAGATGCATAACAGCCACACAATGATATATATGATACTAGTTCCAAGAACAGGTATTCAATTTCATTAAAAAAATAGCTCAAGCATAATTAAGATAAAATCAAGTAAAACTAAAGGAAAAGAAATGAGTTCTCCAACCTCTTTTGCATCTTTAGAGATTACATAGACAAAGAACATATTCATGCATTCCAAGCTCTTTAGCTAGCTCATTAGATCTCTTCTACGGCATCTCTCGATCTTGGAGTTTTTGAATTAATCCACACAAGTGCCAAAATGGTTTCGTTCATGAAACAAGCCGTAAACACTAACCTCAAATTTTCACGAATTTCTTTCTATGTATGATCTCAAATCACTTTTCTTTTAAAAATTCTCGGGAGAAGATATGAGGGAAGAAAATAAAAATCCCCCTCGTTTCTTCCAAATTTTGTTTTAAGCCAAACACGATTTGCATGTCTTCATTTAAGCCACGTGTGGAAAATTTAAGGAGAGCCTAGACATGTGTCTAGCTCCATGCATAGCTTTTTGGCACCCAAGAGTTCAATACATAAGGCAGACTTCCTATTTCAGCACTAGCAATTATGACACAAGCAACCTAAAAGTGTTACCGACACTTTTAAGTGTCCGAGTTACAGGCATTCTAAGTGCAGAATCTGATGAATGGGTTCTGTTAAACCCGAGAAAGACTTTGAGGTCTTACATCATTAACTCCTTAAAAAAGAACTTCGTCCCGAAGTTCAAAATAAAATTCAAAAGTAAGGAGAATCACCTGTTGTCACCGCACGAGCAGAATAATGGCGAGATCCAAACACACAATCCTGATTGAACCGGGACTGCTCTGATACCAACTGTGACGGATCATAGAAGTTTCGCTCCCAACGGGTTGGGTTACGGCCCGCCTGGTAAGCTCCGACTCTCTGGTACGCCATTCAAGAAACTATACTTCCAATTTTTTTTTTTTTTTGAGAGACTCGAATTGAATTTCCCAAACCGCATTGTAAGCAAACACATATAATATTTATTCTCCAATTATTAGAGACTCGCCAATTGCAGAAGATAAGAGTTGGCCACTTACCAACTCTAATATTTCCATGGCCGCCTGCGACTCTAACATTTCCGTGGCCGCCTGTTGCCTCCCCAACATTTCCGTGGCCAGTTGCCACTTATAATATTTCCGTGGCCAGTTGCCACTCCCAACATTTCCGTGGCCAAGGGCCACTCCCAACATTTCCGTGGCCAGTTGCCACTTATAATATTTCCGTGGCCAGTTGCCACTCCCAACATTTCCGTGGCCAGTTGCCACTCCTAACATTTCCGTGGCCAGTTGCCACTCTAATATTTCCATGGCCAGGCCACTCCTAACATTTCCGTGGCCGCTGTTGCCACCCCAACATTTCGTGGTGGCTTAATTTGCCACTCCCAACATTTCCGTGGCTGTTTGCCACACTTATAATATTTCCCGTGGCAGCTTGCCACTCCTAATATTTCCGTGGGCAAAGGCCACTCCTAACATTTCCGTGGCCAGTTACCACTCTAATATTTCCGTGGCCGGTTGCCACTCCTAACATTTTCGTGGCCGCCTGCCACTCCCAACATTTCCAGATGATATGAACACCCTTGTAGGGTTGTGCTGAACCGCATAGCGGCTGCCTACGTACCCTCTCTGTTGCCCGAAGGGATCAAACACGACCGTAGTTCGTCACTTAATAAGTACTTAACTATTTTATCATCTTAATCCACCTTTAATACTAAAATCTTAGAATTTCCAAATTAAAGAACAATGACATCAATAATTAAAAGTAGAACCACTAATTGTATATGCAAATACAAATAGTTCTAATCACAAATGACATGAAAGTGCTTCTCATACAATGTAACCAAATGATCTATGAGTTTGTCATTTCGAATTGAAAATGACATTTTATAAAATGCGCATGAATATTTCATTTAACTAGACAGAGAATCAAAACAAAATTAATGAATCACCTTAATGGAAATTTAGTTCCTAGTTTTCCACTTGTTTTATCAATGTCATTCGCATATAGTACCGGGCACAATTACAATTCTACAATAGATAAATTATGTGAACATAAATTCCTTTCCTCCAAAACCAATTATCGAACACTCCATGTGCACTAACAAGACTAATTCCAAATAAGACTATGGGGTACGTTTACACCAATGTTCTCACTACCGCATTCCAAAGGAATAAGGCACTTCTAGATATCTCATATGAACTCACCCAACATCTCATCATATGAATGTCAACCTAACTAGTACAGTCACATAAGTTCTTACAAGGTCAATCCATAATGGCGACATTATTTACATTTCCAACTCACATATTGACGTCTCATGATCATAAAATTCATCGGGAATTTAGTAAACACGGCAAATCCATAATTTTATGGCGAAACAAAATGCAATAACAAACTGGAGTTAGTTTAGAAAGTTACTGGTCAATGGAGCTAGCAAATTCTTTGAAGACAATCAAGGCTAGTTCAAATTCTAAGTATTCCGAAACCGCACGAAAAACCCATGACAGGCCTCACGTTATTTCAGAATTTCTGGCCACTACCCGTATTCATTCACTTGAAAGGATTTCCATCATCATTGATAACAACTATAATAAAGCTACATTTGTAAATTCACACATACCCATCATAGTATTTAACATGAAACAGACATTATGAACACATTTGGGAGAAATCCCCAATTTCCATGATGAACCCTAAATTTAAAAATTCTATATTAACTCATCAAATCATGAAATTGAAGATGCATAACAGCCACACAATGATATATATGATACTAGTTCCAAGAACAGGTATTCAATTTCATTAAAAAAATAGCTCAAGCATAATTAAGATAAAATCAAGTAAAACTAAAGGAAAAGAAATGAGTTCTCCAACCTCTTTTGCATCTTTAGAGATTACATAGACAGCAACATATTCATGCAGATTCCAAGCTCTTTAGCTAGCTCATTAGATCTCTTCTACGGCATCTCTGATCTTGGAGTTTTTGAATTAATCCACACAGTGCCAAAATGGTTTCGTTCATGAAACAAGCCAGAAACACTAACCTCAAATTTTCACGAATTTCTTTCTATGTATGATCTCAGTCACTTTTCTTTTAAAAATTCTCAGAGAAGATATGAGGGAAGAAAATAAAATCCCCCCCTCGTTTCTTCCAAATTGTGTTTTAAGCCAAACACGATTTGCATGTCTTCATTTAAGCCACGTGTGGAAAATTTAAGGGGAGAGCCTAGACATGTGTCTAGCTCCATGCATAGCTTTTTAGGCACCCAAGAGTTCAATACATAATGAGACTTCCTATTTCAAAGACTAGCAATTATGACACAAGCAACCTAAAAGTGTTACCGACACTTTTAAGTGTCCGAGTTACAGGCATTCTAAGTGCAGAATCTGATGAATGGGTTCTGTTAAACCCGAGAAAGACTTTGAGGTCTT
>JAJJWW010014646.1:0-91609 GCA_023531295.1 Papaver armeniacum | reverse complement strand
CAATATTTGGCACTCATCAAGGGCTATTTAAGTCGATCAAAATATGCCCATGATCCTTGTTTTCTCTATTCTTGTGGAAATTAGCTAGCTAAGCTGTTAATATTGTGTTCTGTCAACATGACGGTTAATCCTCTCTTTGGATAAGTGTTGAAGTTTTATTAATTTGTGGGTGGATGAATGCTCAGTATGAGAGTTTTATTCAAGTGTTCAAGTGGAGAGCGGATGAGTGCAGCATGCGTGCCTCCTACAATAAGTGTTCAGGTGGAGGGCGGAGGAGTGCAACCTGCGTGCCTCCTAGCATAAGTGTTCAAGTGGAGGGCGGGTGAGTGCTACCTGCGCGCCTCCTAGAATAAGTGTTCAAGTGGAGGGCGGATGAGTGCAACCTGCGCGCCTCCTAAGCACATGATTCCGACTATTATTTAAGTGTTAGAGATATGATATATGACACATTGTCTGTGCGCCTCTGATGCATATGCCTTCTAGATTTATTATTTAAGTGTAAATCAACCTGCACATCTTCAATGCGTATCGGTTTTGTAAACTACTTGATTAAAGCGAAAGTGTGATTATTGGGTGTTCATGTTGTATAAGTATAGCTCCCTAGATGTTATTTATGCGCGCCTGTATGGTAGGCGGTGTTTGGCACTTAACCGATTTGACTATTCATGCATATTGTGTAAATATAATCTTCTAATAATCTGTAGGAGCATTTATCTTTGTTTTGTGTATGCCGACCACGTGGAAAGTATTGTTCTTTGATCAATTACTTCATTTTGTTAAAGCATTATTTCGTTATTATGACCCGAGTTTGCTTGGTTTTGGAGGTGAAGCACCTCAATCATCTAATGAACGTATATTCCGCATCACTTTGATATTCCCGATTGATAAATGTCGATCGGCTTGAGATAGAAGCTCACAGGAGCGGTGTACTACCTTCTTCTTTACTTCTTAACGACATCGTGAGCGGCAGCTACTTACATATTTTCACCATTCGAGCATATGTAGGCCGACACGGTCGTTCAATCTGGCGTTTAATGATGTACGCTCAACATGCTCGCCCGTTAGTTGAGAGGGTTGTCATATGTGCACTATTATTGGAATCATTTGACGATGCAGATAAAGATGGGTGATCATAAGCGTGAAATGACATTTGCATTTGTCAGCTCAGTAGGCGAAAGCACTTCAGTGGCCTTGCATAAAGCCTAGCCATACTTAGGGGATACTTGTGCATTTTATTGACCATAAAGCAGGATGAATAGAGCGCATCAAGTTGCAAGTGGAGATGCATAATCGCAAGCGAGGGCTTCTTGAAGCAATTATGTCCAGATATATCCGCTTCGTGGGAATTTGAGGATTCATTCTCAACAAGCCAGGTGTTGTATTTGCAGGGTATGAATCTTTGTGCGAACGTTTTAGGTGCTCGACATTCTCCCTTATCAGGCGAGAGAGAGATGACATTTGCGCCTGATCGAGATAAGATAAATTAATATAAGCGTGAACTAGCATATGTGTAAGTCCATTTAAGCTCCGCATTAGCTTCTTTTGGCGGCTGTCTTGGCTTTATCTAAACGCATATGATGTATTTGTAGTTGTCAAAGGCGCATTGAGGGCCTTGCGCTCAGTGTACTTGAAATGTGTTAGATGAAAAGTGGCATTACATGCTCCTTCCCCCTCCCTTTTTTTTTAAATAAAAAATCAGGGATCATCTCATAGCCTTACTCATGACCGGATTGTGTCATCACTCAGCGTTTGGTGCTGACTTATCTCATGTCGCATTCGAGTTCTTTTTTTTTTTTTTTTTCTTTATCACTCAGCCGTACTCGTGTCTATTTTTCAGTTCATGGTGCATTCAAGGCTATGTCATTTTTATTTTATCGGCCGTACTCACATCCTAGTCATACTCGTGGCTTTATTCATTTTAGCCATATTCGGGGCTTTTATTCAATCTAGCCATACTCGTGGCTTTATTCATTTTAGCCATACTCGGGGCTTTACTCGTTCTAGCCATACTCGGGGCTTTTATTCAATCTAACCATACTCGGGGCTTTACTCGTTCTAGCCATACTCGGGGCTTTTATTCAATTTATGAATAAAGCCATACTCGCGGCTTTACTCGTTCTAGCCATACTCGGGACTTTTATTCAATCTAACCATACTCCGGGCTTTACTCGTTCTAGCCATACTCGGGGCTTTTATTCAATTTAGCCATACTCGGGGCTTTACTCGTTCTAGCCATACTCGGGGCTTTTATTCAATCTAGCCATACTCGGGGCTTTATTCGTCCTAGCCATACTCGGGGCTACTGGTGCACTTCATTGGTCATGCACGGAACCTAGCCAGACTCGGGGCTATAGTGCATTTCATTGGCCATGCACAAAGCCTAGCCGTACTCGGGGCTATTGGTGCACTTCATTGGTCATGCACGGAACCTAGCCGTACTCGGGGCTATTGGTGCACTTCATTGGTCATGCACGGAACCTAGCCAGACACGGGGCTATTGGTGCACTTCATTGGTCATGCACGGAACCTAGCCAGACTCGGGGCTATTGGTGCACTTCATTGGTCATGCACGGTACCTAGCCAGACTCGGGGCTATTGGTGCACTTCATTGGTCATGCACGGAACCTAGCCATACTCGGGACTACTGGTGCACTTCATTGGTCATGCACGGAACCTAGCCAGACTCGGGGCTACTGGTGCACTTCATTGGTCATGCACGGAACCTAGCCAGACTCGGGGCTATTGGTGCACTTCATTGGCCATGCACAAAGCCTAGCCATACTCGGGGCTAATATTCATTTCATGGGTTGTACTCGTAGCCTTTTTTCATTTCTCGTGGTGCATTCGAGGTCACCTTTTCTCATTACTCCGACATACTCATAGCTATAGCGTGATCATATTTAAAATTTCTAAAGTTCAATACAATATGACACGGATATTCTGTTTATATTCTATGTATACTTAGTGAAATCAGTAAGATGGTAGTTCACACATGCGATTAGATAACATATGCGCGCATTATGGAACTCAAATATCAATACACAAATACGCACTATCTCGAACACTCCTTGGTTTAATACACTAAATACATGAGATAGGACAAGGTCTCCCATAAACACTTTTCATGCTAAACAAACACGCATCCGGACCAGTGGGCTAAAGTCATTGTATCTAATATAAGTCACATTGTATCTAATATGAGAAGAAAGCAAGCATGTGCCCGGTGAGGTAATTTATCAGGCAATTATAATACTAAGGTGAGGTAATTTATCAGGCAATTATAATACTAATAAGGGCAAAAAGAGGCTCACTTGTGGGTGGTTAAGTACCGCTCTGTGGTGTTTGACATTAAGCACATGTGACGCGCTCGTCTAATTGTTTCCTCTTAGCAGCTCTGTTGAGGCAACTAGCTGGAGATGCTCTTCTTTATCCTAAACGCCATTCGGTTTTATAATTCTCACGGACTGAAGTTGGTGCGGCCGAGTAGCACTGACAAGATCACAGCACCCATGGCTATGATGATTGTTAACTCTGACTTTGTTAGGACAGCCGCGGTTGATGAAGCAACAGTAGTATGAGTAGTCGGATATGAACCATAGAAGCGTGAAACGAATCCATTATGCTTTTGTACACTATCGTCAGAGCTTACTTTGAAGTAATCTGTAGAAGATTCTTTAAGCTAAGCGTCCGCTTGCATTGCATTGTAAAGCCAAGAATATGTAAAAATACCGATAGAGAACTGTTGAGTTCAGGTGAGCTCTTCGCAAACGTTTTGTAAAACACCTAGTCCAACTGGTGATCGAGAGATGGATTCCTGGTGGTTTACTGACCCCTCACATACATCTTCTTCCCTCAATCCGTCCTTGTTTCCAACAGCAACAACTCCATTTCCTCCCTAACTCTTCTCAGCGAAGCAGCTTTATCATTTCAAATTGCTGTTGCTTTCTTGTCTTAACTCTGAGATCCCTGTAAACCCAGCGAGCAAACCCCATTTGATCTGAGCTTGCAGGCATGAAGGAACTGGTTTTAGCATTGTTATTGTGTTCAAAGAGAAGATAATGATAACTGGAACAGAATTGTAGTAGCCGCTTCTGGATGATGCCATAGCCGCGTTACTAGTATGTACCGGCCTTGTGGTTTCCCCAACTTTAATGATCTTCAGTCTTGCAAGAGGGTTAGTGCTAGGTACTTGAACTGAATTACTTCTGCATTTACGCGCCTCCCCTGAATTATTGTTTCACCAGTCTCGAAATACAATAGAAGAGATTACAGGATGGTCTGAGAGCGCTGGTATAGTGAAGTGGTGCCTATAAGATTAGCTCCCGAGTCGCTGTTACCCTGTAGCTATCTTCTCTCGGAGTCGAACTGGTAGCGGCTAAAGGTAAAGGACATTGGTGCTTAAATATGGTGTGTTTACTGATATTGGAAGTTAGCTCGTAAAATCCAAGTGACAACTTTTAATTGTGTTTCTCCTGCAATTTCTTGTATTCTGCTACAACTCATTCTCGAGCCAAACACGCAACACCACCATCTTTAGTAAAAACATTCTCCCCTTCACTTCATTGTAGCGATTCGACACTCAAGCCTCACCGTCTCTCTGCAGTCATTCCTCCCTGAATCAGAAACCAATTGCAACACCTCCTACACAGGCGTTTACCATGACTATGGTGCAGTCAAGTAGCTGATTTGGTTATGCTGTTTTGCTGCTTGAACATAACCAAAACCTCACATACATAGCTCTCCTTGCTTCCTGCAATTCAACACAACTCAAACCCATTCTGTCTTCTGCAGCTTCAATTCTCTGCATCGGAATACAACTCACCAATTCCCATTACAGTTCCAGCACCTTCTCTTTGTCTTGTATCATCTTCTGGAGACCAGCTGGGCACGCGAGGAATGACAGCAAAACCCTCTCACGCCTCTGTTCATTCAGTACCTAAGTTATCACGCGGCGTGTGATGTAATACCTTCCAAAGAGTTCTAGCTATGATAGTCCTTGCTCTCATTATGCAACCACAGGCGCAATCAAGACTCGATTCGGGAGACTTCCAGAACTATTTCTGAAAGAGCCAAGCTTAAAATAAGTTATTGAAATTCGAAAATTGAGCATTATTACTTCAGCGCAATCAAAAATTTAGGTAGTTTTCAGTCCTAGCTATCACAATCTCTCGAACATAGACTTAATGCAGATTAGATAGGAAATCAAATGCAAATTAAACTCAAAGCCTTATTACTTCTTTGCAATTTCAGTGAACCCAAAGCAATTTTCGAATTGAAACCGTTACAATCCTTTAACAGATAGAACAAATAGAAACAGGCAAAACCTC
This sequence comes from Papaver armeniacum, assembly GCA_023531295.1. Lineage (NCBI taxonomy): Eukaryota > Viridiplantae > Streptophyta > Magnoliopsida > Ranunculales > Papaveraceae > Papaver > Papaver armeniacum. Next base: position 86,282 of record JAJJWW010014646.1, on the reverse strand, counting down.
GTTGCTACTAGGATTATGTCATATTATAAAAAGAATCTGATTATGTCGAACAAATAATTGTAAATCCAGGTATTGATTTCAAATCGGATTAGTAAATCGAAGGAAATCTCGGGTTTGAGTTTATGAAAACCCTAAATGCTTTTCTCAAACCCTATTTGTAAATGATAACAGGTGGGTTAAGTTCATCTTTACTGTTATTTGGGTATCTAGGTCTCGAGACCCCAAGCTGATTTCTCAGAGTTTCAAATTCAAACTTAATCAATGAACAATAGTGATCAAATCAAGAGGTTGAGCAGAGATGGACTTATCTTTCAATAAAATTCTGCTGAAATTGCCCGATGTTAGTCTCGAAGCTCTTTATTGACGATGATTTCACTGTTAAAGACCAAGAAGGACTCATTACGAACCCGCAATTAGACGATGGCTAGCTGATGTGCTTTGGTATAACCGGAGAACGAGGGTGCTGCGGTACTGGGGTAACTCGGCGTAGGTAGGTGTTACTGGTACACTCTAGGGTAGTCGGAGGATCAGGGTAGAGCGGAGCTGGGTATAGCGCAGATGTGGTGACGTGGTGGTTGTGACTGTTGAGGCGGAGGTGTTGAAAATTATTGTGAATTGCTTATCGCGGATGAGAAGTTGGAGAAGGATGGAGACTCCGGATAGCGTCTGAAGCTGAACTGGTGACAATTACGGATGATGGACACGGGCGCTATTATGGAGATAGACTTTGCAAGCAAGGGCGATCAATCCCTTGTTGGCGGGTCATATATCACCAAAAAAATAAAAACGACTATTTGACAACCGGTGGAGATGGCCGGGCCTGAACATCGGCTCTTGGGACAAAGCCGCGGCTCGTGGGACTAAGCCGGGGCGGCTGTTCAAGCTGGGACATCTCTAACCGTTATGGCAGCCGACTCGAAAAGCGGCCTGCTGGACTCAAACCGGGGCCCCCTTTTCCGGCTGAACATCAACGGTAGGGCGGGATGTATTTGGCAGGGGCGTCACCGAGGAAGCGGTTGCTCTCCTTGGAAACAAGGACGATGTCGGAAATGCTAGTTGAGTGAAGAGTGTCCCCCTTGGATTGGATCTCCGCCTGGGACGCCCATGCGGTCGGGCCACGTACGGCGGGACTTCGGTCTGCGACACTCACGGTCTTATCTGGGCGGCCGAACTCACCGCCCGATAAAACCCAAACCCAATGAGCATAAGGTAAAAACGGGTCAATTAGTCCGGACACGGGCGCTATTGTCATCTGTAGAGAGGGATGACGCGGCTTGTTATTGTTGGAGAGGGATGACGCGAAGAGCAGAGAAAGCCACGGTGAGATAGATTAAAAAGTTGTTGAGCGGATAAGGGGTTGTAAATGGAGAATGAGAGGTGAGATATTATGAGAATTGGGGCGGACAGGTCTTGCTGGGCGAGAGACTAAACTTCTCCCACTGTGGTCGCAATGTTGATAGGGTAAAAGTGGGAAAGAGAAGCTAGTCCAAGCCACAGGAAGCCTACCCCTTTAGAGGTGAAGAGAGAGAATGGATGAGTTCAGAATGATCTTCAAAATATATTTTCTTCCCTTTTATAATAATCTTTCCTCTTCCTCTTATGAATATGCATCCATAAGATCAATATATTACAAAACTGCCACTTCCTCTTTATCCAAGTTACCATGGACTTTTGGCTTGGAGTGAAGCCCAATTCTTCCATTTTCCTCTTTTTAGGCTAGGATCACCCATCAGCCTATAGGTTGGGCCTAGTCCCCAAGTCTTCGTATCTTAAGAGGGCTTCCTAAAGGGATAAGGGGACACCTTTTCTAAGGATAATTATTTTCATGTATCAACAATATGCTCTTCCCAAGTTCTGTTGTATATAAGGATATCATCCAAGTAAACAATCACAAAATCTTCTATAAAAGGTCGTAACAAATCGTTCATCAAACGCATAAACGTCGCTGGAGCATTACACAAACCAAAAGGCATCACCAACCATTCGAACAAGCCTTGTTTGGTTTTGGAAGCAGTCTTCCATGTATCATCTTCTCGAACTCTCATCCGGTGGTATCCGAATTTGAAATCCAACTTTGTAAAGACTCGAGCTTTTTCCAACTGATCCATCATGTCGTTTATCCTAGGTAAAGGGTAACGATTCTTGATTGTGATCTTGTTCAATGCTCTATAATCAATACACATACGCCAGCCTCCATATTTCTTTGGAACCAACAACACCGCTGATCCACAAGGTGAAGCACTTGGCACTATCATTCCTAATTCTAGGAGTTCTTGGACTTGTCTCTTGATCTCATTAGATTCCTCTACGGTCGTGCAATAAAGACCTACATTAGGTATAGAACTCTCCCCGGTCAACATGATCTCATGCTCCACACTCCTCTTTGGCGGTAATCCTGTGACATCAGAAAATAAATCCTTGTATTTCAACTTCAACCTTTCTAGGTCGCCTTCTTGTTGTGCAGTCAAGGCTTCCAAACAAACTTTAGTCGGCTTCTCCTCAAGAGAACGGATCACAAGGAGAATGAATTTTGTGCTAGCATTCACCAACCGCTTAGCCTGAGTAGCTGTGATCAAGCTTGCTCCTTCAAGAGGAGAATCTATAGCTCGAATCACAAAACTTTCTCCATCTTTGGTAAAGGTATACTTTTGTTCCCTACTGTGTAGAGTTGCATCTCTATCCCATAGGTAAGGACTACCTAGTACTACCTGACAGACATTCAAAGGAACTACGTCACATGTAACTTCGTCAATATATGACTCATCTAGAGCAAATTTGAACGTGCACTGCTGTGAAACTTGTAAGCCTCCTTCTTTTTGAAGACATCCTAAAGGATATAGTTTTGGATGTTTGATAGTTTTCAATCCTAACTTCTGCACCAAAGAATTTGAAAGTAAATTCTTCTGACATCCCGGATCAATAACAACATCAACTAGTGAAGTTTTGACTTGCATCTTCATTGTGAAGAGTCGCTCCCTAAGGTCATCTTTTGAAGGTCTTTCTTTTGCCCCTGTCATAAGAGAAAGCTTTGAATTGGGTTCCGTTAGTCCGTGGACTTCTTTTGGAGTTTGAGCGACTAGTGCTTCCTTTTTGGCTTCTTTCCTCTGCAACCCTTTAGGCTTTAGATGAGGGTTCTTAACCCAACACTTGTCGACAACGTGACCTATTTGCTTGCAATGGGTGCAAGACAAACCTTCCTTGTCACTAGACTTCCCTTCTTCTTTGCTCCTTTCACCTCCTTTCACATTGGTACCTCCAGATTTCACCTTAGTATTTCCCTATCAGATTTCTTAAGCCTGCCTTCAATGACATTAGCTTTTATACTTGCTTCTGAGATAGTATCCACCGAAAACATCTTAAACTCCTTCCGTATATACTCATGGAACCCGGAAATATATTTCATATAGATAACATAATCTCCCAAGTCTAAATCCAAAATCATAGCTTGATTCTGAAATTCCGAAGTATATTCTTGTACGGTTTGCTTCAAGTTGTACCACTTGAACCATCTCTCCTCAAGGTAGCCAACCGGATAAAACTGTTTCCTTACAACTGCCTTGAATCTTTTCCACGACAATACTCCTTTACCTAGGTTTTGTCTTTGATAAGCTTTCCACCAGGTTAGAGCATGCTTTTGTAGCTTCAATGCCGCGAAAGCAATCTTTTCCTTTGAACCATATTCAAAGAAAGAAAAATACGTATCTAGACGTTCAATCCAATCATCTAATTTTTCTACATCGGCACTCCCATCGTAAAGTGGAATATCAACACGAAAATCAATTTTCAGATTCTTACCATGAGGTTTAGGACTTTTAAGAAGCTCGCTTTTCTTCTTTTCTTCATCCTCATCCTCTTCCTCTTCTTCTTCTGAATCGTCTTCTTCCGAATCATATTTTTCCGAAGCTTCAGTTGAAGGTGTAATCTTTTTCTTTGTCTTCGGCTTGGGTGTATGAGAACGAATACATTCACTTAGTAAAACCATAAACCACATGGATTTACCCTAAAAACTAACCTTGCTCGTGATGCCAACTTGATACGTATGATCTCTGTACTTTGGTAGCTATTACTATTAAGGCGGAATTCAGAATAATAATAATAATAGACGAGAAACTTAGAAAACAGAACACAAGTAGTAATTCGAAGAAAATATCTTCTCTAGATTATGAATAAGAAAACGATTACAATTCTCTCTTTGTTACGCTCACAATCTTCTTTAACAGTGGATTAACCTTAAACTGTTTGCTAAGCTTGCACAAGTATTGCTCCAAGCTTTCTCTAGGTTTTCTGTGCCTAGAATTTTGTGTGTTTAGCTATTAGCCAAAGCCCTCTATTTATAGCCTTCATCGTACTCAGTCGACCAAGGACTTCTATTAGGAATCTATTTCCTAAACTAAGAGTATTGCCTAAAACAAAACTCTTCCCTAACTAGGAATTCTGCCTAAACAAGGATTCCTGCCTAGAATAGGTTTCTTCCCTCAACTTAGCTTGAGGTTAACTAAGTTCCCTAAAGGAGTACGGATACACCTGTATCAGTTACCCTGCAATAACAACAACAAGAGTTCGAATGGGAAAAAAAGGTTTTACCCCCAGCTTTACCCGGGGATACACCAGCCAGAGCCCCCCCACCCACCCCACAAAAACAAACAAATATCAGAGCAACAACAACGATATTAGTAGGATGGACCAGACCAGAATCGGATTGGATAAAGATCAACACCGATGGGGCTATAAGAGGACATCCGGGAATGGCGGGAGAAGGTTTTATTTGCAGGGATTCGACGGCTCAAACTGTGATGGCTCTAGCGCAACCACTAGGAATAACTACGACGTGATAGCTAAAACGTGGACGATTCTGCTAGCTTCAAGGACGACAATAAAGAGACAATGGCCAAAAGTTATCTTTGAGACAAATTCAGAAAATTTGATGCTCTTCGTTAAAAAAGAACTTGAAACTCCGTGGTATGTTGCAGAAATGATTACAAAAATAAAATAAAGAATGCGACAAATTCCTCACTGCACTATACAACACAACTATAGAGAAGGGAATCAAGCAGCAGATGGTCTGGTAAACTATGCGGCAGATGGAAATCAAGTAGGAAACTTATCAACATCAGTCTGGGACCAGACTATCCCACATTTTACTAGCCAAATTCTATTTAATGACTCCATGGGTACAAAATACCCACATGTAATAGCACTTTAGTCTGTTCTTTTTGTTTTTCTCATGCTTAAAAAAAAAAGAAAAGGTTTGTTACGGCTTACTCTTTCTTTAACAGTCAAACCCCTTTGGCACTATCCTCTCTTTCTATGGGATTAACTCGTGTATCCATCTGAGAACGCTACAACGAGGATGCACTTCTTGAGCTTCATGAAATATATCATTCGCCCTTATTGACGATCCCATTTTAGAGAGGCCTGGCTGGGATCTCGTCACTTAAGGAATGAAGTAAGGAAGATAAGGTTCGAGGCGATTGGTAGAACGTGGGTTCGACACCTACATATCTGAGTGGTATCATTTAGAAGTTTTTACAAACTTACTTAATTCTGCTCCAACGTGTGAATGTCATACAGTCTGTCCAGCTTCACATGGGTGGAAATAACCAGGTTGCTGGAATCATTGGCTTTGCCAAATTGCCATACAGAATAACACCACCCATGCAACAAGCAAGAGCAGCACCTTATCAAGAAAAATCAGAATGTTTGTCCCAGCAGGCAACAGTGTGGATCCACAATCATCAGTATCTTGACAAAATGGAACGTGAAACAATATCATTGGAGAAAAGATATAGGAACAAAGAGAAAAGGGTCGGTTAAATTTCAATTTTCCATACGTTTAATTTGATTAATGTTAACATTTTGGCATAAGGAACGCCTTATGAGAAGCACAGCTTATGGATCATTTGTTGATCACCAAAGTTCAGGTACACTAACAATATCCAGAAGAGGTTGTTAGCCGTCTTCTGTGTTTTTGTTCATATAATTCTATGCATTGTTATAAAAACCATCGTATGATTCGTATCACACAAAAATATGAACACCTCTTGGGGGAAGAAAAAAAAAAGAATTCAGAATTTCGAGTTTACAATTGCTACAGCCCTATTATAATTCATTCGCTTCAACATTTGAGTGTTTTTCAGTGGTGTCGTCGCAGTTTGATCTAACATCTTCCAAGCTACAAAAATGTCCGGTCCCGACCTTTGAATGTTACGGGTCGCGGACCCCTCTCGGCTCATCTAATATTACAAACAGGCAAACGAGAGGCTATCTTGTGAGGATATTTCCCTTGAGCAAGGTCAATCCACGGATAGATGGCACAAAAGTATGTCACGCCATCGGGACGTATAGGATGAGCCGTTGTTTGTTGAAATTAAGGGAGATTTAAGGATAATCATTGAAAAACATGCGAGGTTGGAAGAAATTCAAAAAGATAACCCGGCGGGGAATGAGATCAAGGGTCGAAGACTTAGAAGGTCTAAAGGGAACAACCACTGACCTCAGCTTAAATTTCTCAAGATAGGGGCAAAAGACAAAAGTCGATAGATCACAAGAATGAACGCACCTCGATCTTCGTTGGAGACGATTCCCCGACTTCTACACCATCTAAAATGGCCATCGGGGATATTATCTTATGGATGAAAGTTGACACTCGCTTAGCGTGGTGAACACGCCTTCGCCCTGAATGCCATTATTGACGAAGATACAAGCTCAAAGAGTCGCAGCCTACCTCGGTTTTTTCCCACTCCCCCAGAATAATGGAGATAAAGGGTGATCAAGCTTCCGTAAAAGAGTGCCACGCGATGCAAATACAACTCAACAACGAAGAAGATGAGAAAAGGAGAACGCAAGGCTCGAGAATATCCTGAAAAGGGAACTTGGTAGGGGGACGGAGCGAGAATCCAAGAAAGATCAAAATAGGGACTCTAATGGACGAACGCGGCTTCGCTCGATAACACCGTAAAAAGGAATACGCGGACATCTTCGCATGGAAACTATCCGATATGCTAACCCAAAGACTTGCCAAGCTCACACCCCGAGACGACAAAAAGATACGAAGGTGGCCATCCATCACAAAGCGGTAGAAACTTAAAAAGGATATGAAGAGTTGTCATTCATGGACTATTCGGATACAACCAATTATTTTGGATCATTTTACACACCACATGGTCTTTATTGTTACGTGAGAATGCCTTTCGGGCTCCGAAGCGGGAGCAACGTCCAAAGGATGGTCGATGCTATTTTCAAGCCATGGATTAGCACTTTAGAGGTTTACCTTATCAAGAAAAATCAGAATGTTTGTCCCAGCAGGCAACAGTGTGGATCCACAATCATCAGTATCTTGACAAAATGGAACGTGAAACAATATCATTGGAGAAAAGATATAGGAACAAAGAGAAAAGGGTCGGTTAAATTTCAATTTTCCATACGTTTAATTTGATTAATGTTAACATTTTGGCATAAGGAACGCCTTATGAGAAGCACAGCTTATGGATCATTTGTTGATCACCAAAGTTCAGGTACACTAACAATATCCAGAAGAGGTTGTTATCCGTCTTCTGTGTTTTTGTTCATATAATTCTATGCATTGTTATAAAAACCATCGTATGATTCGTATCACACAAAAATATGAACACCTCTTGGGGGAAGAAAAAAAAAAAGAATTCAGAATTTCGAGTTTACAATTGCTACAGCCCTATTATAATTCATTCGCTTCAACATTTGAGTGTTTTTCAGTGGTGTCGTCGCAGTTTGATCTAACATCTTCCAAGCTACTTCTATCAGTACATTGAGATTTTGGGGTTTCCTCATCGTTATCATTCTTTGGTATTGATAAGTATTCAAGAGCGGTCACTACATCAGTAATTAACGGTCGGGTAGATGCTTCTTCTTGGAGACACATAGCTGCCACTGCAAGAGCTTGGTACAAACCCTTAACCGGGAAATTCCCCTCCAGTCTAGGATCAGCCATTAATGTGAACTTGTTCTTGTCTTTAAACAGTGGTTGCGCCTGCAATATTATTAGAAATGAGAGGTTATATCAAGAAAAATATTAAAAGTTGAAGTCAATCCTCTGATGCGAAATTGGAGTTTCAATGAACATACCCAAGTAACAAGATTTTGCTCATCTGTTGGTTTTGAAGTATCAATAGCTCTTCTTCCAGTGATTATCTCAAGAAACACGACACCGAAGCTATATACATCAGACATCGTTGTTAACTGACCCGTCATTGCATACTCAGGTGCACAATAACCATAGGTTCCCATAACTCTTGTGGAAACATGGCTCTTATCACCAGTTGGACCTAACTTGGCTAGGCCGAAATCAGACAGCTTTGGGTTGTAATCCTCGTCTAATAGTATATTCGATGCTTTGAAATCGCGATAAATTACTGGTGGACTAGCTTTGTCATGCAAGTACTCCAGCCCTCTGGCAGCACCTTGAGCTATTTTCATTCTAGTACCCCAATCTAAGGGCTGCCTATTGGGAGGCACATCTATAAATCCAAAATGTTTTTAAAAATCAGCATTTTTCCTTAATTTGTAATTAAAAACATCTCATATAAAACATATGCATCGGCAACAGGGTATATTATAGACAGATAGGGACAGTGCAGATATACCAAGAAGGTGATCCTCCAGAGAGCCCAATGCCATGTACTCATAAACCAAAATTCTTTGTTCTCCATCAGCGCAATAACCTATCAAGTTAACAAGGTTTTGATGATGGAGAAGACTCAGCATCAAAACTTCGACAAGGAACTCTCTGTTACCTTGCAGTCCATTCCGATCAAGTTGCTTAACAGCTACAACCTGTAAGTCGCATAGATTAGCGAGTACCGCGCAATAAGTTTTTTCAACTAGAATCGAGATATATTTGTGAGAATGAGAATAAAAGAAACTGCAATCACCTGATTTATGTTGTCAATGAATCCCTTATAAACTCTTCCGAACCCGCCTTCACCAACTAAACATTCTGGTTTGAAGTTCTTGGTTGCAGTTGCTAATTCTCGAAAAGTAAACGTCTTAGAAGCAATATTGCCATTCCCACCAAGCTTTAGTATCTCATCTGTTATGATTTGCTTGCCACTGTCTATGCAATATACAATTATGTGGAAATGAGTTGTGAACGAGATCCGTTGAAAGAAATATGCAAAAACAACATATGCAAAATATTCAATTGAAATCAGTTGAAAACAACAAAAATTATGCAAAAACAACTAAACTTACTACTGGATTTGAAAGAAATTCTCTCAACAAATGATGCTAAAGCACTCCTCTGTTTCTGATCAATCTTGTTCTTCTTAAATGATTTCCTGACTTCCTCTGCCTTGAAACAACATGGTAAACACCTCAACATCTTTCCTGTTTCCTCTTGATCACCCAACAAAATGCACAGGGGAATTGTTTCTTATCCTCAGCAATCCATACAACTTTTAAATTTTCAAGAATAAACCCAAACCATTAAAGCTCAATATCCTCATCAAATCAACAAAATCCCATATTCACAAAATCGTGAATGAATTAAAAGTGGGGGGAGATTTAAAGCCACTCTTTCAGAAACCAGAAAACTTTTCGAAGTTTTCTGGTTTCTGACGAACAAAAATTCTATCTCAACTTCCGTTAAAATTAATCACAACCCGAAACCTATTGAATTGAGAGACAGAGTAGATTTGTGATTATCGCAAACAAATCAGAATGACCTAATTTTAGCAATCTCTGTTATGTAAATTGAAGTTGTTTGAGAATGAAGAAAATTCCCTGTTTATCAACTAACTTCTCATTTCCAAAAAGACTAACCGTTTTTAGGGGGCTTTTACGTCGTGGCGACATTACCAAAGACATTTGAATATCTGGAATAATTAATTGCGTAATCTTATATAACTAAAGATTTTCAAATATTATTCCATTTGGTTCCGGAAGAATACAGTATAATGGGGTGCAGGATGTATATGATTCTGTTCTGTAAAAAGTTATGGATTGCACGACTAATTTGATAAATTTATGTGTGCTAAGCTCACAACCTAAAGTACGCCAATCTCATATCGGTACGTTGTTTGTGTTGGAGGCTGGGAGCCTTTTCAAGCTCCATAAACTAGTGGATGACCCGTTCGCTTTTCACAAACATGTCATTTTTTGCCAAATTAACATGATCCTGATATCTTGACTGAACTGAACAGTTACAAGGTAACTAGCTTATCAATGAGGGTTTTGACTGTGATTTTTGAGTGAGTTTCATACATATGTTCCTCAAACAGAGACCTCACAAACAACTTTTCTTGCCGTGATACTTCGTAAGTAAAGTGCGTACAAAAGTAAAATGGATAAAGTTAAGTTACAAGTGTTGAAATGGAAGTAAGTGCTATAAAGTAATGAATGGAGCATAAAAGTTGAAGATCAAACTAAAACACAACTAAATAACTTTACCTGATTGCATTAGGTTGATTCGAAAGGTCCCCGTAGTTGGTGCCATAATGTAATTGGTAAAAAGCTAACGATCACACTTAGGTGGATATAAACTCACTATTAAGCTAACACATAAGTAAAGAGACATGAGAGAAAGAACTTACACTTCATCGATATAATCTTCAAGTTGGGACTTTGAGGAGATCAAGGTGAGACTGAGACCCATAGTTTTGAGACTAGGCTTGAGGAGCAGATCCTCAATGATCCGGTGCTCCTCAAGGGAGTACATTATATAAGTTCCACATATTCTAGAGTATTCCTAAATTTGGACTTGGGTTTAACGCCTATACTTAATACTAGCGGCTTGGGCTTAAGAGGACGCGTCAAATATGAACCGTTTTTTGGGGACCATGGTTTTTGTGTGGGGACCATGCGGTTTTATTTGGGTAAGACATTAGAAGTAAATCTAGGTCACCCCTTATCTAAATATTTATATTAATACCAAAATTACCCTTTTCAATTAAGTTAGTGCAATGATTAGTTGTATCATTGGGTTAACATAATTAGTGATTAGTGCAAGATTAAATCAACAAAAAAAAAAAAACTAAAAAAAAAAATTAAACTAAACTAAATGATTAGTGCAAGATTAAATCAAAAAAATTGAACAAAGGTTCGGTTGGGAAATATTTTTTGCGACGTAACTGAACCTTAGTTCGGTTGGGAAATGTTTTTCGCGACGTAACCGAACTATGGTTCGGTTGGGAAATATTTTGCGTAACAACCGAACTACGGTTCGGTTGGGAAATGTTTTTTGCAACTAACCGAACTATTAGGGTTCGGTTGGGAAATGTTTTTTGCTACTAACCGAACTATTAGGGTTCGGTTAGGAAATGTTTTTGGCAACGTAACCGGACTGTTATTATGTTGGGAAATATTTTTGCGAAGTAACCGAACTAAGGTTCGGTTGGAAATGTTTTTGCAACTAACCGAACTATAGGGTTCGGTTGGGAAATATTTTTTGCTACTAACCGAACTATTAGGGTTCGGTTGGGAAATGTTTTTTGCGACATAACCGAACTAAGGTTCGGTTGGGAAATTTTTTCTGCGAAATAGCCAAACTGTTCTTCATGTTCATCATTTCTATTAGGTTCGGTTAGTTCGAAAAAGTTTTTCACATAATTCCAAGCCGAAATTCTCTCTGCAACTTCCATTTTCAACTCATTTTGATGGTTAATACTCATTTTTCAATCGAACGAGGAACGTCAAGGAAAGAGAGAAGAAGAAGAGAATATATTTTTTTTTTATTTTGATTTTGATTTTGATTTTGGTTATGATTTTGATTTCGATTCCCCCTGTTTTTGTTTTTGTTTTTGATTTTGATTTTGGTTAATAGATTCATTTAGATTAGATATATATGATTAGAGTTATATAGTTATTAGGTTAATTTAAATTTAAATTAAAGTAAAGGGTATATGTGTATTTACCTAACTTTAGGACACCCCTTATAAGTATAGGGAGGTTGGCCTAATAAGACCATGGTCCCTAAAAAATGGTTCTCAAATATATGGTACCCACAACAACACTTCTCCTTGATGTCCAGATATGACATGGCCCAACAGTTAAGCGCAACAGTTGCGCATTACTGAAAATGTAGCCTGGCAGATGGAGCTGCGTATGCCGACGATGTAGCGCCAACATGGATGAGACAAGAAATGCTACTTAGCAAATGCAATACGACGCGATACTGTTGCATATCCTTACTCAGAGTTAGCCCAGCTCAAGGAAAGAGTAATGGATGGAATGCAAAGTCATGGGATGACGTTGGCATCGTTTCAAGCATTGACCAGAGCTTAGAGGATGCATGTGCAACAGTGGCGTTGCCAAATGCGCCATTAGTAATTATTGCTCGCCAATAAGGATGCAAGTGATGCATATGAATCATGAAGTTGAACTAAGCAAGTCAAGACTCAGTTGGCATGATATTTGAGTGTTGGCATCCAAATAAGCTAAGTGCATGACCGGAATCAATGAAGCGCAACCATTGCTGAATACTTGGCAGAAGTGCAAGTGAGATGAAGCGTAATCATTGTCGGATACTTGGCATAGGCCAAAGAGTGAGTGAAGCACAATAATTGTCGAACATTGGCAGGGCCAAAGTTCAGTGATGCATAATGATTGTCGAAGATGAGTTCAAGCTGTCAGTTGCGAGTGTGTGTGTGCATCACACGCATGCCAAAGTGAAAGAGCAAGTTAGAGACGGTTATAAAGTGGCTTTATAACCGAGTTTGGCATAGCTTAACCGTCTGGAACAAGTGTGGCGCCATTCTACATGCCAACACTAAAGTTAGCAGTTAAAAAGTGAACTGTGGCGGTTAGGGAATTGCCCATGGACAGATAGTTGTTCATGGGGCGTGCAAGAGAGTTGCATACGGATTGGCCCTAGTTCTTGGCATTGTAAATAGCCATAGAACCCTTACAAATGAAGTTGTTCAATAGTTCAAGTGTTGAGGAACCACATTGCAGTAGAGAGTGATTCTGCGTTAGGCTTAGAGAATAAGCTTGTAAGTCCATTGGTTGGACGAGTTTTGTATCTTCCCCTTAAGCTAATAAAAGTGAGTTTGTTGGCTTATGCGTTTGGTCTTGGTTTACTGTTGATTCAATAATACTCCCCAATTTATGTGAAGCATAAACATGGCAGGAACCCCTTTGTAGTATGGGCTACATTGTTGGTGAAGAGAAAATCTAAGTTAAGTCTTCCGTTGCATACTCAAGATAGAGTTGGCTGTTTGCATAGGTGCAAACTTGTAAGGCTGAAATACGAGTGGGTGATAAGAGATCACTGAACCACTGTATTGCCGGGTTATACCTTCGCGAAAAATTGCTTGGAGCATTTGAAGGTGTGACACCAGACAACATTTTAGGGTCAGATGGCGGAACCGCGTGATGTATTTACCAACTTTTTCCCCTAGACATTTGGTGCATCTTCCGAGGTCGATAGTTGTAACTTCTTCTTGGCATAATAAAAAAAAAATCAGGAATAACTGAATCATAGTCGGCCACGACTTGATGCTTTCGAAGTTTACTATTATCATACCATGTGAATATTGTGTCGGTGAGTGATTTGGAGAGCTCATTAGATAGAGGTTGTGATCCGGCGCCTATTCGTTCGTTGAAGACAAAAAACTGTTGATGTGATCTCGTATGTTCCCTTGTCCTTTGTAGTCTTTAAATTTCGTCGACGTGTAATCCTCATGAAAAGGATAGCCCGCTACCTCCAAGAAATATACCAAGTTACGACTTATCAATTGACGTGCCTCGTTACACGATAGTGGGTTTCTAGGAACTTTGTTGGCATCTTTTGAGATTCTCACGGGTAGTTTCTCGTTTGGAGATTTGGTTATTCCTCCTAACTCGTGGTGGGGTTCACATTTGGCATGCTCGCTTTGCTCGTTTTTCACCGAATAGCCTATCTTTGTTTGTATTTTTATGTTGCCGTTTCGGGTGTACCTATAATTCCTTTTGTAAATCATGTACATTCTGTTTTAACGAGTTGGCATTTACAGCTGCTACCATCTTGCTTTCACCCATCATGACATTTTGACGAAGAGTTTTGGAGGAGTTTAGGCTTCCGGTTGTCACCTCTTTCCCTTTATCCCGTTGCGGTGTCTTGATGGAGGCTGAGCATGACGTTTGTAGGTAATGCATGTCGTAACCACAACAAATTAGTGAATATTTTTCCACGGTTAAGTTCCTTCCCATGAGTAGCAAGGGGTTTTAGTTGTCTTATAACGCCACAAAAGGTTTTTATTTCTAGATTTTCAAAAGCAAAAGAAATAAGCAAAGCACTTAAAAACATAACATTAAAATTAATACGAGAAATAAGATCAAGGAATCGTTCTTCGTTACAAAATAATGATCAAGTTATGTGTTCATTTACTTGTTATTTATCACAAATTATCATCAACCGTAGTAAAGCAAGTTCGCTTAGCTAACCCCAAAATTCCATGTTTCACTTAATAAAACGTTCGCTTAGTTATCAAATTTTATTTTAAAGAACCACCTTGAGGTTCGCTTACAAGATGTAACTCAACTGAACGCATTAATATTATGAATTTAGGTGTGATACTAGCAGTTAAAATTGGTTCGCTTGGTTCACTTTCTAGCATTTATTTTTACACACAATTTCTCCACGGAATCCATATGCAAGGTCTCTTGTTTGCTACTTGTGTAAAGAGTCAAGAAACTATTACTTATCCCGTAGCTTTTACTAGAGTTAGATTTAATAACAAATCAATAATGCAAACATAAACATTCATATTAGTAAAAAACAAACCGTAATCATGTGAAAAACTTCAAGGTAGAATTGAAAACAAAAATTAAATCATGTCTAGAATTAATCCTCAATCAATTAAAAACTTAGCTAGTCATGCTATGTTGAGAGGTAGATATGTGAAAGCAAACAAAACCAAAGTGTTGTGTATTGAGAGGTATGTTTTCAATTGTGTCTTGGTTCCCCTTTTATAGCCTTCAGTTTGCTTGTAATACACCAAGGAACAAAATCCTTGTCCCCTAATAACTCCACTTTCTAAATTCAAGTCTTTGTCAAAGTCCTTTCATCTTCTCTTTCCAAATTCAAGTTCAAATCAAATTCCTCATCCATGAGTCAAAAATACCCAATATAAAATTCTGCAAAAATTTGGATCCCCGTAAAACCGTGGTGATGTCGGAATCTGGCCGGAAAAGTCACCATAATATTCTTCATTGTCAAGGACGTTAAGTTTAATGGTCAAACCAACAGTCAAGATCAAAAGGAAGTCTCGGTCATCTGTCTTAATCATGGTTGAGTTGGATGACTCACTGAGTTAGGGTTTCCGATGCATTGAGTTGGATCACTTGAATAGAACTCCACCTGATTTCTGGCTGCATTCTGGCCATTCTCTAGCCAATTTCGAGCCATTCTTTCCTGCAATTCCTACACATACATTTATTTGATTCAAGCATTCATTCCATCATTCCTTGTAATAGCAAAAACACTTCTCAACTAGCCATATATTGTTATTCTTCAACTGTATAACTAACAACATCCCTAAAATCGATTGCAATACAATTTTGTCTTCTTTATTCTCTCTGCATCATACCACCCATCATATCTCAAAGCAACAAACACCACCAACTTATTTTGATCTCTCTTTCTCCAGTTAAAATAAACCATAACATCAATCTGAATCATATCATCAGTCTTCTCATGGTTCTTCTTGACTTCAAACTCTTCTCAATTTCAAAAACGCCACCAACCCATCACGAAACTCTGCCATAACTCTTCTCTGCAACAGACGAGACGAAAAGGAAAGAAGATAAGAGAAATTTGGAATTTTGGTTCCCTTTCTCTTGACCTAATTAGGTCTTATAAATGGGACATCTATTGGCACCCGATATTTTAATAAGAGCTACCGATTTGCAACCCCTTACTTGTTTACTTCGTTTAGTGCATAGGTGTTCTGAGTACTACTAGGTTATTTAGTAATTCTACTGGTAGCCCCTTATCCTTGGCTGGCTACCAATAGTGTATGTCTGAAAATGTAATTTTTTCCTTCTTGGCCAACTTGGATGATTGCGTCTTCTTTTCTTCCTTATGACTCCAAAGTACCTAAATACTCAAAAAAAAATGTAAAATATATAATTTACAAGAAAAATAGCAAAGAAAGTATAAGCAATAGATAGTAAATAAGGATTTTTCTACACTTATCAAATTCCCCCACACTTAGACTTTGCTAGTCCTCGAACAAACTAAATTAAACTATTCCAATAATGTACAACTCTATTTCGTTGAGGAAGCGGTTATAGCAATCCTTTAAACCCCCAGGTGTCCCTAGTGGACGAGTTATAGTCTCATGAGGGTTTACAAGATATACCCACAAAACCTACTCCAACTATTAAAGCACAAGCATCCAAATAGTTATTAGTACCTATGATTTCCGTACCTAATAATAATAAGTTAGAAGTATGAAAGAATATATTCTCATGCTTAAGTGTTGAACGAGAAATAACCAATGCCATATGAAAGAATTCAGGTTTGAGATCAATCAATAAGCATTTTTCCTTGACTTCTGCCTCACCAATAGGATTTTATGAAATTACACTCAAAAGACGGCTTTTTTGGTGTCACATGTGTGCATATACGAATGAAGAGAGAAATCCTACACACGTTGAATGATGGGAGTGGGAAGGAAAAAACTTCTGAATTACTATTTTGAAAACCCGTTACTTTTATCATTTTGAAAATTTGTAACATTTATCTTCAAATTCTTGTTGCTTGAAACTTCTTCATATATTTATCCTTCCCCACGACTTTATTAAATGAATAAAAAACTAAATACAAACTAAAATAATAGAAAATTTCTCTATTCTTTTTTTTCTTTATTTATTTTCGAACATTTTTTTTCTAGATAAAGAAAAAATACAAACTAAACAAAATAATGAAACTACTATGGTTGTGGGAGAAGTACTTTACCCCTTGATTCTTCACAACTTGTATTGTCTCGATATCATGAACTTTAATAACTCTCATCCTTTGTGTTGGTGGTGGATTTTTGACAAATGATAAAAATTGTAAAATTACAGTTTTTTATATTTCTGACTCGGTTTCAGACGAATATACATAATTCATATTTTATAATTTGGACATGAAATCTCATGTTACGATGATCTCCGAATGATCATGTAACCTCCTCAAAACATAAATATATGACAACAATATTAGGACCTCCCCGACTGAGCTCTCAATATTTCATATATTTTTATATACTGCCCGGATCAATACTCAATTCTGTATAAAATCATAAGGATTGGACTGCTCCTAGATGGGTTGACCACTAGTTGTTAGAGCATAGCTCGGTTGAACCCACCAAGCGTTGGTATGTCAAGTTTGGTTGTCATATTTTAGTGAATCAAAAGTCATCTAAGAGTCGCTTGATTATGTACTAGAGACGACTCCATATAGGTGTTGATGGTGGATTTTAGTTCAGGGCTAAAATTCTAAAACCAACATTTAATGCGTTGTTACCCTGTTAAAGGAAAAGCCGTTTAAGAAGTGACGAGTGCAGAAAACCTCTTCGCTTTATTTGAAGCAATTCAATATAATTCATGAAATTCACTCAGAATGGTGCGTGCAATAGCAATCCCAAATATTCTGTGAATTCTATCAGCATTATTCACTAATGCATGACTTGCCTATTGTTTTCCTATGCTATGTTCCCCAGCGAACTCTCAATATTGGCATGACATGACGATTAAATGTTCGCTCGCAACGGAGTAGCATGAATATCCCGAAGTGTCAGTTTTGAGACTAGCATGAAAACACTCACATAGGCTACACCACCCTCGACAAAGAGATCACGCCCCCGCACCTTGAGAGAAGACGCACAATCTTGAAAAGAAGAATTTGCAATTGAGCAAGAAGATTCAAGAATTAGAGACCAGTTGGTATGTCAAGTTTGGTTGTCATATTTTAGTGAATCAAAAGTCATCTAAGAGTCGCTTGATTATGTACTAGAGACGATTTCGCACAACTTTTAATTAAAAGTTAGCGCGATCGAACGCGTTTAAATTCCT
Source organism: Papaver armeniacum (assembly GCA_023531295.1). Classification (NCBI taxonomy): domain Eukaryota; kingdom Viridiplantae; phylum Streptophyta; class Magnoliopsida; order Ranunculales; family Papaveraceae; genus Papaver; species Papaver armeniacum. The sequence continues at coordinate 68,270 of JAJJWW010014646.1, read as the reverse complement.
CAAGGAAAATCTGGACTGTTCACATCAGTCTCAAAAAATAATCACGGCCACACAATTTGGCCGCGCGATTCAACAAGCCTGGCCAAGCCCTGGCGGAAATAGGCAACCATCATGATGACCATCTGCGGGCCCACCAACGCCCCAACTGATCGGACCTTGCCTAAACGCATCCCAACGTTGTCAAACGCCAACCCTAAATAGGGTGGTCACGCTGTGGAAAGAAGCTCGAACGAGCATAGACTGTCCAAAACAGTCTTAAAAAGCGTCACAGTCGTCCAACTTTGCCAGCCTGGTTGGACGGCTTGGATTACTCCACGAGTGATTAGGGAAGTGCTAGCACGCCCACCGGCGGGCCCACTAGTCATCTAGTTGATCGAATCCCATGTTGACCATTCACAAACGCTTCAAACGCCGACCCAAACATGGGCGTTGGCGCTGCGCAAGAGCAAAGCTCGAATGAGCTAAAACCGTAAAAAAAAACGGTCTCAAAAGCCATCATATCCGTCCAACTTCGCCAGCCTAGTTGGACGGCTTAGATCGCGTTCCAGACAATCAAGGAAGTGCCAACATGATCATCCGTGGGCCCACTAGTACCCTAGTCGATCGACTTGCCTGCGACAAGCGTATAGAGTGTTCAATCGCTTGCCCAAACTATGGCAGACGCGATGCTTTTAAAACCCTAATTTGGGTCACGGAAGTGTATTAGTGTCTTAAATCGATCACGACCATCCAACTTAGCCAGCCTGTTTGGATGGCTTAGATCGCGTTTTGGACGATCGAGGAGGAACGCACGAGTTCACCACCGCCCAACATTATTCCTGCTCGATCGACTTGCCCATGTGAAGTCGATGATGTATTGAATTGCTTGATCGAACCAGGGAAGTCGCGGCGGTTTCAAAACTCTAATTGGGTTTACGGAAACATACTTCTGTCGCAGATTGATCACAACCATCCATCTTCACCAGCCTAAATGAGCGGCATAGATCTAGATTCAAGTGGTCCCGAAGGTGTTAAGTGATCACTTCGGACCCACCTTTACATGTGATTGACCGACCTACGCAGACTAGGGCTCAATGCCTCGAAACGCACGCCCAAAGAGGGGTGGGCCACACGGCTCCTGTTTATGGGTGAAAACTATTTCTGCTGTTTTTGGTAATTTGGGGTGTGTGGATGAGAAATGAATCTAAACCCTAAACAAATGCACTTTGCAAGGGAGTGCTTTCTAAGTTCGAGAGATCAATCTGCATACTCGGCCTAAACCAAGAAATGGTCGTTCCAGACTTGTTTTGGTCACAAAGTGAAGGAGATGGGGTTGATCTTAGGGAGGGAAGCGAAGAAGGTGTTGAGATTGTGAAAGTGTTGGTTGTTTATGACTTGTATCAGAATGGTGATTTCTGGATACTGATGACAACACTTAGTTTTTTCTGTGTTCGTCTGTGTTGTTTGGAAAATAGGCAAAGGACCTATTTATACAAGTCATAGAGCGCAAATCCTCATCTCGTAGGAAGTGGAGGAAGTTGAGTGATGGAGTAGTGGGGTCGTGTGGGTGATTGCATGATCACGTCTTGGCCCACTTCTCCCCTCATCACTAACCGTCCATGTCTTCCTGACACGTTCTTGTGATGGCGCGTTGCACGCTGCACGCTGTAAACCGCCAGACCAATACCCCAGTAAGTATCTCCCTGTTTGTGACATGCTTGATGTCTCGATTGTGTGGATCGTGGGACCCACAGAAGGTAGCATACGGTGCTAGGTTAAGTAACTAAGTTATTTGGGAAATCGATATTTATGAAATATCGTGTGTATTCTATGCATGTAATAATGCATCGAATATATTCAGTATGTATGAAGCATCGCTATTTTAAGGCTTTAACGGAGTAAGTCATGATCAAGCGTCTTAAAATAGCATCACGTCCTACCATCTTCAAGTGATCGTTTGGAGGCTGCATGGGCGAGCATTGTTTTGGCCGATCACTCTATGTGGAAGAGTGGCGGACGGTGATCATGGGGATGCTTTATTGGTCGCTTAACTCCTAGCCAGAGCAGACCAATCAAGCTGGTAGAGTTAGACGGACGAGATGATATTGTGACGCTTATCTGCGACCGTTGATAGAGTTTAGGGTTTTGAAGAGGTGCGCAAGCATCGCTCTTTAGCTTGGTCGAAACCAAGCATGGGAGGTGTTTTAGGCAGGACCGACCGGGCATGCGTGTAGACGGCTTGCCGATGTACACGTCTGTACCTCACTGTCCCATGAAAGTGTGATCTAAGCCACTCAATTTTACAGGCAAAGAGGAGCGGCTGAGATTGATTTGCAACAGAATTCCCATGCCACAAAAGAGTTGGAAACCGCGTGACATGCCTACTTCGGGCGCGCGTTTCGAGACGTCCTGCCATGGTTGGCCTTGGTTGATCGGTCATGCGTGTAGATGGGCCCACGGTGATCATGTTGACATGCTCGGGACTTTTTAAGTCTACATCTACACCCTCCGTCCAAGCTTGCGAAGATGGACGCTCGTGATCGATTAGCAACACATGTAAAATGCCGCAAACCCTAATTAGGGTTTTGGATCGGTCGTGTGTACACGACTTCAACCTAATGGTTTGGCAAGCTATGCTCCTCCTTTGGGGAGGCCGACCATGTGGGGCCCACATTGAGCCGGTAGTGAGCATGTGTGTACCTGTCCCACGGTCATAGGCTTGATCTAAGCCATCCAAACATGCAGGTGAAGTTGGAAGGTCGTGATCAATTTAAGACACTAGTGGACTTTCCTGTGACCCTTAAAGCATCACGCCGACCGAACTTCGAGCAAGCGTTTGCTCCTCCCTGGCTAGGTCATGAGAAGGTCGGTCAGGTAAGTAGAAAGAGGGTCCGCCGGTGTGTAGGACAACGCTTGTCCAACCGGTCATGGGACGATCTATGCCGTCCAACCATGCTGGCGAAGTTGGACGGACGCAATCTGTTTGAGACCGACATTGGCAGTCTTGTGCGCACGAGCTTTTCAAGTCCCAACGGGTGCTCCACACCAGCCCAACCATCCTACTTCGAATTATGGGAGCTAGCGTTCGGTGGTTGTTTGGGAGCATGGCGTGTGTTCGACCGACCCGGGGCATAAACGGCCCGCCATGATAGTTAAGGTGAATTCATCTTAAGTCATTGTGGTGGTAGCCTGCTCCATAGAGTGTTCAACAAACTAGTTAAGGTGCCGAGGATCGTCTACGGGGTAGGTTATACAAATCTTGAAATACGGTTAAATTGCGCGACCAACTTGTGTGGGTGTAGGAGTTGTATCCAAGCCAATGACGGATCGGAGAATTTTCGCTCCCAACGGGTCATACATCATGCTTTCCCCTCAAACTTTGTTCTGACATAATTGTTACATCGGCCCCAACTCGGCAAGCTCCGACTCTCTAATACGCCATTCAAGAAACTAGACTTTCAAATTCTTCTGAGCAACTCGGATTCGAATTATCCAAACTGCATTACAAGCAAGCACACTTAGCATTTATTCTGCAATTATGGGAGACGGCCAGTTGCCTAAAATAATAGACTAATATGGCCAGTTGCCAACCCCAATAATTTATACGCGGCCAGTTGCCACTTCTACTATTCCCATGGCCAGTTGCCACTTCAACTATTCTCATGGCCAGTTGCCACTTCTAGGATTCCCATGGCCAGTTGCCACTTCTACTATTCCCGTGGCCAGTTGCCACTTCAATATTCCCATGGCCAGTTGCCACTTCAATATTTTATACGGCCAGTTGCCGATGTCGGTTACAATCATCTCCGAACATATGGTATGAATTGCCAAAACAGCAACCAACACTTTCAGATGATATGAACAACCATGTAGAGTTGTGCTGAACCGCGTAGCGGCTGCCTACGTACCCTCTCCGTTGCTCGAAGGGATCAAGCACGACCGTAGTTCGTCATTTTAGTTTTAGATAGTATGAACTACCCACAGTAGCAACTATCTCTTATCAGCTATCAAATAAACTGTTTCCAACAAGAGCAGAGCACTAAGTTTCCACACTAAATCTGTATCCCTGTATGCAATTTATACACATGATTTCCAGGAAAGCAAGATATATATATTTAAGTAACAATAAAACCTTCCTGGAGAATGGTGTTAGGATGTGCCCTGAATATAAATCTTATAATACACAAATTTATAAATGAGGATCTCTTACACAGCCGAATAAACAAGGGTATTGGGTGCAGCAAACCAAAACACGATAGCTTAGGTTTAATTTAGTCATACGGAAAAAGAAAACACATTAGTGGAGGCAGTAATCAATTGAGAAATTAGGTGTAGAATTTTACATACAGTATGCATGCACATGAGACTCATGGTAGGATTTAGTTTCTTCCCCATTAGTTATATAAACCATTCGAGACAAAAGGATTGAATTTGACTGAATATAATCAAAATGACAAAATAAAGCAATAATCAGTTTATTTATTTATTTTCAAATCACCGAACAGCATAATCAATTGGACTTTTTCCGACCAGTGGGTAACTTAATCTTAATTAATTCGGGTTACCGCTAGCCTGCAGGGTAGACTAAACAAATTTATCGAGCTCAACCTTTACCAAAGGGTCAATGAAGTCGTAAGTACTAAAATTCCCAATTGAGATTTGCAGTAATTTCATGGAATGGACTATGAGCAGAAAAATAAAAGTGAGGTCATAGATCAAAAGAAATTGATTGAAAACTGGACAACGGTAAAAGTAAGCGTATCTTCTAACCTACAATTTGGATTGAAACAACTAATGCCAATTCGGAGACATTACTCGAAGCACCAGACTCAGGCAGTACTAGTCCAAAGCTAATAAGAACCTAAAGAGGATCAAAACTGTGGCCTAGCGAATCTGACGGGCTAATGGTCGAAATGACATTTCAGTGAACACTTCATAGCTACTCACAGTTAGTGAGTAAAATAATTTATACACTCAATCCTTCATTATCACTGGAATCAAGATTGCTAAACTAAGGAACGAGAACATAAGTAAAACCACTGATTTATGCATATAAATACAACCAGTTGCGTGTAGGAAATTAGTAACTTCTACTCATACATCTATTACCATTTCAACTATCAAGAGTCTTCATATCCAACACTAATATCATTCAATAACCAACCGTGCATGCATGTAAAGAACAAGGTTCACAAGTACCAAACATGATTGGATTGTAATGAAATTTACAGAATACTTTAGGAATGCAATACTTAATAGCATATGAAAATTCTATATCCAATTGATGCATAATGAGATAACAAAATACGAACATAGTTGTATAGGAAATCTGTTTCACAAAACACAGTCTTGGATTGTCCAATCTTTGCAGTAGTTTTAGTTACCCGATCCTTTCGATATTTTTACAGCAACCTTAGAACTCAGTGTTCCACAACATACTCAAAAATCAGAGCATTCTAACGGTTCATTAAAAATATACATTCATCAGAACCCGACTACTTTCAACACTCGCACACAGAATTCAGTCACTGTTCTCTCATACTTTGAAGTACCTAAAGAGATCAGAACTTTATGAAAATTCTACAGTAGGTTACCTATATAGATATAAACATCATACTAAAATTTCAACTTATTTCGATACACGGATAATGAGAAAACATGGTAAAACGTTGGCTGTGCAGGGTTTGAATTCAGCACATTGCAGTCACGATATTTTCAAGATTTTCCATTCTTTCCTATGTCCGATCATCCCCAAATTTTTATAGCATCTCTATTACTTAATAGGGTATATCATGTTAAAATTTCGTCACATTCCAACGGCTGAAACTGGATATACCAGCAAAAGAAAATCACACTAATTAGGGTTCACAAAGTTGGATTACAATCAAATTATGCAATTTCTTCAATAGATAAAATTACAAGAATTTAGATATTATTCTCTAAACCACGAGGAATCCCCAAATTTCATAAGAACCCTGATTAAAATCCATTTTCAATTTGAATCCATAAGTCTCAAATTTCAGCATTTACTCCACACCCACATCACCATTACATAAACCCCAATAAATTCCCAAATCATTAGCAAGCCCTAATTCTCATATTTTGCACTAGAAATGAAATCAAATTGTAAATCGTTATGAATCAAGTTTAAGATGAAATCATTGAGTAAACCCTCCATACCTTTGCTTACAAACCAACTCCTTAACTTGATCCCCACAACTCTTTTGCTGATTTTTCTTGTAACCATAATCTCATCAATCTCTCAACGTTTTCTTCATGTTTAAAGAAGAGAGTAAGGAAAAGAATAGTTCACCTTCTTTCTGCTTCTTCCTAAGGATTTTAGTAAGAAAAGAGGAGAAGAAGAATGATGAAAACCAAGAAAAAAAGCCCTCCCCTTTTGCATCAATTCGAGACGGAAGATTTGAGTTTGAAATCAACGCATACATCAATGATGAGATTGAACAAACATATATTTTCCCATCTTCAGTGGAGAAAGAGAAGAGGATAAGAAGAAGAAAAAATAAATAAACCGAGTCCCCTCCCCTTTTTCTTTCTATTTTAGCATTTTAGATCAGAACCACATATCTGACATGTGTCCAATTTCATGTGTTGCTATTACAGCACCCTCGGTTTGAATTGAGGCAGACTATTCCTCTCCACTAGCTAGTAAAAATTATTAAAAAGCCAAACTAAAGGTGTTCATGATGCTTGAATATCAGGGTTTTATGCACTCCAAGCGCAGAATTCAAATAATAGGTTTAATTAAACCAGAGAAAAAAAACTTTGGGGTCTTATAGTGGCCGTGATCGTTTCTGAGACTGATTTGGACAGTCTAGATTTTCCTTAAGGAAATTAAGCATGCTCGATCGGATAACCAAAGCGCGTTTATGCGAGACTCTCTGTCAGAGAGTGATGTAGCCTGTGTGGGTATTTCATGCATGCCTCAATATTGGCACGGAGATTCATGCTACTTTGCTGAGAGTGAGCACTCAATCGTCATGTCATGTCAATGATGAGAGTTCGGCTGAGAACACAACATGGAAAATACCAGGCAAATCATGCGTTAATTGTTAATGCTAGTAAAATTCACAGAATATTTGGGATTGCTGTTGCACGCGCCATTCTGGGTGAATTCTGTGTATTTATTGAATTGCTTCAAATGAATAAAGTGAAGAGGTTTTTGCACTCATCACTTCTTAATCAGCTTTCCCTTTGCAGGGTGACAACACGTAAAAATAATGGTTTTACAATTTTAGCCCTGAACTAAAATCCACCATCAACAGCTCCCTAAACCCTAAAGCTGCGTCAATGGCAGTATGCAACTACCGCAAAACATCTTGTCCATCCAACTTTGCTAACCTAGTTGGATGGTGTGGATTTGTTCTTCGAAAACAAGCAAAGCAACATTGTGAAGGTCGGCCATCCCTCTTCCACATGAGGCGATCGACCAAGTGATGACATGACAATAGGGTCCTCAAACGATCACCCAAAGGTGGTCGATCATGCTGCCTCCTTTGAGATGAATATCCGTGACTTATTCAATCAAGATCAACAATGATGCTTCATACACATCGATTAGTTTGAGCTGCTTAAATGCGATGCTTCACATGCATCGAATACATACAATATTTTATATTGGCCTCATAAACAACTTAGTTGTTTCACCTAATAGCACCATGCTATTCTCCGCGACGGGTCCCACGACTTGACCCGCTCATTCGAGATATCAAACATGTCACAAACTGGGGGACACTTACTGGGGTATTGGTCTGGCGGTTTACAGCGTGCGGCGTGCAACGCGCCCATTATGAGAACGTTTCAGGAAAGATGGACGGTTAATGATGATGAGGGAAGTGGGCAAAGGTGTGATCGTGTGACAATCACCTACACGACCACACTACTCCATCACTCAACTTCCTCCACTTCCTATGAGATGAGGATTGCGCTCAAATGACTTGTATAAATAGGTTCTTCGACCTATTTTCAAACGACACAGAAAACCAGGTGTTGTATCATAGTATCCAGAAAACACCCGGAACTGATAGCTTACATTATGCAAGCCAGTTCAATATTCTGATACAAGTCCTAAACAGCCAACACCTTCATAATCTCAACACCTTCTTCGCTTCCCTCCTGTTGATGGTGGTTTTTAACTTAGGGTTAAAATCGTAAAACCCTAGCCAGACAATGACGTCACATGACTTAAACGCATTTATTGAACCCTTTAATATGTCTGCGAGAAAATTACCAGGGTACCTTTTTTCAAATTAATTACTAATTAGGGTTTCGATAGGCCAAAACCCCAATTCCCACGCCACATGTGCCAATGGCAAACCGTGCCAGCCACACCTGCCGCACCAAGGCATGCCAACCATGCTAGCCGCACCCCTGTGCCAATGCAAACCGTGCCAGCCACACCTACCGCGCCAAGGCATGCCAACCATGCTAGCCGCACCCCTGTGCCAATGGCAAACCGTGCCAGCCACACCTACCGCGCCAAGGCATGCCAACCATGCTAGCCGCACCCCTGTGCCGATGGCAAAACGTGCCAGCCACACCTGCCGCGCCAAGGCATGCCAGCCATGCTAGCCGCACCATGTGCCAACGGCATGCCAAACCCTTGGCCCCACATGCTGAGCCAAACCGCACCTTGCCTTGACCCTAGCCATGATGGACGCACCATGTGCCAACGGCATGCCAAACCCTTGGCCCCACATGCCAAGACAAACCATTCATGCCAAACCCTTGGTCCGACATGCCGAGCCAAACCGCAATGTCAACGCCCGAAAGAATCTCCAACAAACCGTCCCACTTGCCGCCGCATCGACGAATTACTGATGGAACCCGGACGCCTGGAGAAGACCTGTTGGCGCTAACTCGTGGATTCCAAACGCAAGTAAGTCTGGCCGAACGATCTTCTCTACAACCAGTCATTTCTTCCCACGTTCCGTCATGGGGACTCAGCGCGATTACTAGCGCGGACGCTTTCTATAGATGTGAATGGGGCGCTGGGCCATTCAAACGCTTTGCAAAGAATTTGGAAGCTTCCATCGAAACCAACGAGACCAAGATTCAAACGGTTTCACAACACCTGAACTCGTTTTCAATCGGAGATATAGTAGTCAAAGTGAACTCGTTTCAAGTTGGGAGGATGACGGTAAAGATAGCTGTTCGGATTGGTTTGCCTGAGGAAAAAAAAGACGAACCTTATCTGGTGGCAGACGTTCTTTTAGGAGGATACTGCAAGCTCATCAACACAGACAAGCCGGAAGGTGTGATAGTTCACTCGCGATGGCTCAAGCTTTCCAATCCCTAAAACGCTGTAATTTTCCCAGTTACTCTCCCTTTAGTATTTCCTTCAACAATTTCTCTTGATATTTGTATTTCCCCTAAATGAATACATCGTTTGTATTCTTCTCCGGAGTTTCGTTTTGCGTTCAAAAAAAAAAAACATCCATTTCCTTCCGAGTGGGTTTTCCCAAATTTCAGAAAAATATACCAAACCAATCCAAAATCATTGAGGAGCCATTAACCATCATATCACAACCAGAAAGCCAAAGCCGTGTTAGAAATACCCTATTCAATCATTCTAAAATAAAAAATTGCAAACGGGATGCTAAGTGGCGAAGCCCTAACTTCGCCACGAATACAAAGAAGGTAAAGGCGAGTCTGCAAAGCATCAGGACGATTACACAACAGATAGAAACAATAAAATGAGAAGCTAGTCATCGAAAGTTGACACACGAGTCGGCTCAGTCAAAACTCCTTTCAAGCACTTTCCCCAACAATCTCTCGGGCAACAAAGGTTCCATCCGACGGCCGCATCAACAGTAGCAACCTCAACATCCCATCCGAAAGCCGCCTAAGCAGCAACAACACTCGTCTCCTTCCCGACGCTCGCATCAACAACCGGTCCAGCATATGCCACCATGACCCTCCCGATGTCGCCAACAACAGTCTCGGCACCTACCCCGAAGGCTGTCTCAGTTTCATCAAAGGCGTATTCCTTGAGGGTTTTCTCAGCAACCTTATGAGGCAAATTTCCCGATTCATCCGCATCCGAATCGAGAATTGTGACACCACCCTGAACAAAGAAGTTACGTCGGCTTTCCCCTGAAGGTTTCGCAGGCTCAGTTTTCTGTCGTTTCAACCCATAAGCGGGTCGTACCGCCCTAGCATTGGGCCGTGAAGAAGTCTTACTACACCGAGGTCTCTCAGCACACCAAGGCGCTTCGTTACTCTCCCATTCCTCCTCCATGTTCACTGAATCCAAGAAGGTCTGAACACGCACCCGCGCTTCACCTAGATGGGTGGAAGGTATGCCCTGAATAATTATGCAAGCTTCATGGAACAGAGATTTAATTCTATCTAACGCCTCCTCATAAGAAGAAAACTGGCTTTCGCCGATTCCAAAGCTTCCCTCCGAAAGGTTAGAGGTACGGCTACCTCCGGAAGATCTCATTGTGCACTACAAAACCCGGAGAAAGTAGGCAAGTTTTTACCCTATTTTACACCTAAGCATCATACATAAGGAAGAAGACAAAACGGAAACCAGAAAACACGAGACGATACCTGCAAGGAGGGCGAGCACGATTTCAAGACAAACTATGCGAATGAAGGATCCAAGATCATCTCTTATCGGCAGAATAATGCAATCCCGAAAAGGAAATCTTTCTACTAATTTAGAATTAAGGCGTAATGTCCGGTCTTAATTAAAACCTATTCTACCAAGCAAATAAAAAGGGAAAGTCTTGTGCCTGGCTATGCAAGATAATAAGGTTTTGGTGAGAAAACGCGAAAGTATGTGTTTGAGACGTGCTTGCTCGCGTTTTGCTTTTCTGACCACCAGCATCGAGATTCGGGAACAAAACCGACAACGTAACCTGAGAAGAAGTAGTAACGCCCCTTTTATGGACATAGCACTCTCGGGTTTTGAAAAAAAAAACTCCCAGTTCAAGCTACACAAGAAGAGAGGCAATCGGGCCCGCAAAGACAAATCACCACCGCGCCGAGCCGTTCGTACACACCTCACCGAATCGCACCGTACCATGACCGCAACGCGCCAAGTTGTCCGTTCCATTGCCGTGGCCTCATCATGCCAAAACCGTCTGCCATGTTTTGCCTCTCCAAAACCGTCTGCCATGCTTTGCCTCTCCAAACCGTTCGCACGTGTTTTGCCTCTCCAAGCCGTCCGCGCCGTGACTTTCCAATACCAACAGATCCGCCAAGTCAGCGTCATGATGTTCCCTAGCCCAGTCAAGGTGATGTACGGCCAGAACAAGCCAGCAATTTTCGTCTCACCACTCCACGGTCTGCATCCCCAGCACAATTCACGCAGGGCCGCCAACACGGGAAGCACAAACTCTCTTCACCTCTCGAAAAGGTTAGACGGATCTTCCTGACCATCTTGCATGATTTATGTTTCGATTTTGTCCCTATCTATCACCATCTTATGCTTACCTCGCAACAACTCCCCTGTTCCGAGCTAAGCAGCGGACTTAATGTTGATGGTGGTTTTTAGCTTAGGGTTAATGTAGTTGCAGGAAATCCCACAATACATCCCTCACAAGAATTCATAATAATCAACACATCTTTAAGATCAACAATCACACTTTTTATTAATTGAGTTAAAGAATTTTACAAAGAGGAAATGAAATCAAGAATACAACTATTGCTCTAGACTTTCTCTCTCCTCAAAACTTTCTCTCCACTCTAAAAAGATCTCTCCCCGTCTTAAGCCTGTTCGGCTCTTTATATAGGATATTACATAGTGGGTGACAGCTAAGCTGTCCTTTATTTTAGGATCTAACTTGCGATGTTCTCGCAAGTATACAAGTGTTGGATTTCACAACACTCCTAAATTTCTCTAGATCTCCACAACTTTCTCGTGTTTAGGTTGTCGTCATCTGTTGCGTTATTTCTGTAACCAGTCTGCGATATCTTCGCATTGTGTTGTATAAAGATTTCGCAAAGGTATTGACGTTGCGATATTCTAATCCTACATCTTGCCTCTTCTCATGTCTTCTCTGCGAAGGAGAGAATGATATGAGAACTAGTGTTTCAAAATGCCGCAACTGTTCATTTCTTTCCTTAAGTTTTCTACCGACAAGATTCCATGAATTAAGCATAACCGCTTACACGTGTTAAATATTCCTCTACCCACCGGCACATTCAATGCTAACCGGTCATCACTTTCTTATCTATTTAAGAAGGGATCTATCATAGAAATAATTTCTTTCTTTTACTTCGGCTTCTTCATCTCCATATTCTCTCAGTAAATCCTTATCGTCTGCAACTTTTTACGAATTCATCTTTCTGTTTCGTTCTTATGGATTCATCAAGGTTTGTTGACTTTGCTGAAACTGATCTTACTGAAACTGATCTTATCTACTGAAATTGTCTTATTTGATTTTGTTCATCTTTATGTAATTCTCATACTTATTCTGTTTCAGCAAAAGCACCTCTAGCATCAAAGTTACGGTCCAAAACCCTAATATTCCCAAGGGTTCACAGCAAAAAGTCGTCGTAAACAAAAGAAAGCTTGTGAATAGCAAGGTAGTAAGAAACAATATTCTTTTAGTAACAATATTGTTGCCTCTGTTTCTTATTTGAATTGTGATTCGCAGGGTGATGGGAATGTCGACAAACCCCACAAAAGATCTTTCCACCTTAAAAATGTGGAAACTTCCGTCTCATTTCCTATGTTTAGTCCTTCAGTATCTCCTGCAATCTCTTCGCAAGCTGAATCCTTACTTCCTGTTCGCGAAGGTATTACCATGGATTTCTCCCCTGTAACTGATCTTTCTATAGTTGAAGTTCCTTGTAATAACCCTGCTGCGAATGAACCCTTCTCTTATTCTGCTGCGAATAAACCCTTCTCTTCTTCTACTGTTAATACCTCTCATCTTGACACTACCTCAACCCCAGTTATTAATCTTCCTCAATTTTCATTTTCGGATGACGCATCTCTAACAAAGAATTATTCAATTCCCCAACCTTCTGTTATCACCACTTCTTCATCCGAATCTCTCCCTTTTACTAAAGAAACTTTGGAAGGAATATATATTGCTTTCAAGGTTTTATTAGATGTTCTGGATGACGTCAAGAAATCTTCCGTTGATCCTATCAAATTTGGTGTCTGCGAAGTTTTGAGTAAGTATTTTGGCTCTGACAGAATGATTTCGCAAACATCCTTTGAGAAAGAAGTTAAAACTTTAAAGGAGAATCTCCAAGCCATGACCTTGAAATATGACACTCTTCATCTTGAAAATCAAAAGCTTCAGAATGTCTCACTAGATCGTGACAATCTTCGCAAGAAGAACGAAGAATTAAAAGGTACAACTTTCTTATCTTTCCCTTTTTTTTTTTTTTTTTTTAAGATCAACTGTTCGCCCTTTAAGTTTTACACCAGAAACGAGTAATGGAGATATATCAACTTAAATCTGTCGCTGAAGAAGCCCGTGTAAATAGAGATGCTTGGATGGATCAATATAACCAATTAGATAACCTTCATACATACTCTGTCGATCAAATAGATAACCTTACCAAGGAGAATACTCAATTAATTCAGAAGCAAAACTTGTTAAGTAATGAATTATATCGCCTCTCTTATGCTTTGACTAAAGCTAATTTGGAGTTGGAAACTTTGTCAGATGAGAATAAGACTCTATCTCAAGAGAAGCGAATTCTTTTAAATAAGGTGGCGATCTCTTCGCAACAACTTAACATTTGCCAAAAAGTATGTAACGATCAAGAACAATCTCTCTGCTCATTGAGAAATAAACTTAAAGAAGTAACAGAATCATCTACTACTGAGAGAGATAAACTTTTCAGGGTAGAATAACTTTAAGTGTAAAGGCAAGTCAACTCAAAGATCAATACTCCAAGCTTGAAGAATCCTACACTTCTCTTGCGAAGGAAAACACCTTACTCATTTCTAACGAAAAGAATCTTCGATCTCGCCTGAAAGGTTTAGTTGGAGATAAGTTTGACGATGCAATGGACCACTTGGAGAATAGTTGCATGGCTTTAACCCAATATATTATCTCGCAAAAGGAAGGTAGTCATCTTTGTTAAGTCTTTTTATGATATCTTCCTCGCGAATCCATTGTCTGAATAACTTTCTGTATTTTTTGTTTTCGCAGAATCTGAGAAAAATCTTCATTCCTCCATTTCTATTTTGGAATCTAAATACGCCAAAATTCGCAAAGAGAACGCATTAATTGCCTCTACCCTTGCTTGTTCTCGCGATCAGGCAGAAATAAGATTTGATTATCTTGCTTATTTCAAAGATATACAAAGTAGGAATCATCAGAAAGCACTCCTTCGCCAAGTTCATCTCAGGGCTGAAGTTCTTGTGAATGATATCTTATTGTCCAAATCTCTTCCTCCTACATCTGTCCAACCTTTGGAAGTAGACGACGATGAAGTTCCTTGTTCTCCTGATAATGATTATTATTATGAAAGTGGCGATGATGTCGCAAATGAAGAAGAAATTCTTCCTAATGATGCAACTGTTGATGATAACCCAAATGAAGAAGAGACTAGAGTAAATCAGAATGAAGGAAGGACTGCCGAAAGTGAAAAAGCCGGTGAGAGTGAGAAAACTGGCGAAGAACATCCATTATCTCCTTCTGGCGAAAAAATTGATGAAAATATTTCATCTTCTCCTAGCAAAATTAACATTGAAGCTTGAACTTCTTATGTAATTTTACTTCTTTGGGTTGTTTCATCTTTATAACTTCTTGCAAATGGTGTACTTCAGCCAACTTTGAAGTGTATTTACTCTTTTATTATTATGCTTATTAGCAAGAAAGATAATGCTTGTTGTTTAATAATTCCCATACTGCCTTTCATTATCTTTCTTGCGATGAATGATCTGCATAAGTAATAGTTAATTCTTATAAATTTTTTGTTGCATCATGTGGTCTTATTTTGCCTTCCTAGTTAAAGGTCTTATTTCGCCACCCCTTGTCATTGCGACAAAATCGCAGGACGTCTTTGCACTTGCATGCAAAAACCCATTGATCTTGCCTTAACTTTTTTCTTTTATTGTTTTTGTTGCGACAATATGACAGGCCTAAATATTCTTGCGAACATAAAGCCCCATGACATTGTCGTCGTGCGACGAAATCGCAGGACGTCTTTACACTTTCATGTATTGACCCATTGATCTCGCCTTATCTTTCTCTTTTGTATTATTGCCTCTTCAGGATTGTCGCACAAATATGACAAGCCTAAATATTCTTGCAAAAATAAAGCCTCGTGACATTTGCGTCTTAAGACACTTATCAGCTCCCTAATGGAGGGTGCCGCCCTTATCTTCCCCCTGGTTTCCCCTTCAAGGAGGCGTACCTCTACCATACAAGGTTGGCTCCTCCCATCCGGTCTTAACAACAACCAGTTGTTTTCGCAGCCTCTTATCCCTTTTGCCTATATGGCTTATGGTTACAAGACTGCACCATAAGTGGGGTTTTCTTCGGGCCGAGTGCAGCATACGTCAAGACTTGCCAAGAATGGCCGAGACGCTTCAAACGCCCCAGACACTCTTGGCACAACCGTGTACCTCGGATCCTTGATCAGATGCCGCACTCCTTAGAAGAGACCCTCGGTCGTCCAACCTAAGTCATAAGCTTAGGTTGAAAAGCCAAGGTACCTCTCCTGGATGGGCTTTATTGACCCCAAATCTCCATGACTCAGTTTCCAGGGGCGGTGTAACCTTTTCGCTGATCCATGCAACAGGTACCCCCTTCTATGACGCACTTTAGGTCTTACATTTGCCTCTTGTGAAATTTTGATTTCGCGAACTAGGGTGTACGCCATAGTAGGTTCGCCCCTTTCTAGTATGTCATTAATCTTTGATTATCTCTTGTCATTATCTCTGCGAAATTTTCGCGTATTCTTTCTTTGTTTTGGATATGTATAAAGGTGACATTATGTTGTGGGAATAATTACTTTTGTTGGTAGCACGGCCTCAACTCCATATGTTAAACATAAAGGTGACATTCCAGTAGCTTCTCGCCTGGTTGTGTTGTAAGCCCATACTGCATTATGCACATGTTCGCACCATACTCTATTATGCCCTTCTAATTTCTTCTTCAATATATCTGCGATTGTCTTATTTGTTGCTTCTGCCTATCCATTTGCCTGTGGATATAAAGGGGTTGACTTCCCACATTTTATCTTAAATACATTGAGTAACATTTCTATATTTTGCCCTTCAAACTGTTTCCCATTATCAGATACCAATTGTGCGGGAATTCCAAATCTGCAGATGATATTTTCAAATATGAATGTAAAAATGTCTTTGTCGCGAATGTGTTGTACTGCCTTTACTTCTGCCCATTTTGTGAAATAATTTGTAGCGACAATTAGATATCTTCTTTGTCCAGATCCCGGTAAAAACGGTCCCACAATGTCTAAACCCCATTTTCCAAAAGGCCATACACTTGTTGAGGATGTTAATGGTGCTCCAGGTGCATGTATTTTCTTTCCGTGCCTTTTGACAATCTTCACAACGCCTTGATACTTGTTTCGCATCTTCATGCATATATGGCCAGTAATAACCTTGTATTTTCGCTCTGTACGCCAAAGATCTTCCGCCGCTGTGATTGCCAGCATCCCCACAATGTAATGCCTTTAACACTTCTCCTCCCTCTTTTCGTGTCAAACATCTGAGAGATGTTCCGTTAAAGGATCTCCGATACAATACCCCGTCTCTTAGTTCATAATTTGTTGCACGGCTCTTTAATTTGTGTGCCTCCAATCTATTTCTTGGTGTTTCTCCTTTCATCAGATATGCATGAAGTTCTGCTCTCCAATCTTCGATACTGGGCACTTGTTCTCCATCTTCCATTATCATTACGTCTACCTCTTCTTCTTCTTCTTCTTTATTGATTGATGGCGATAGAAGTGTTTGTATCTTTATGCATCTCGTAGTTGGGTCTATCATCATAATTGAGATAAAAGCAAAAGCATCTGCGAGTCTGTTATCTTTTCTTGATATATGTCTCCATTTTATTTTTGGGATTTTCGCTGACAATTCTTCAACAAGTTTCTTGTATTTCTTCATGGATGGTTCATTTGTAGTGTATTCTCCTTTTATTTGATGAATGACTAGCTGCGAATCACTCGTAATCCTCACATTTTCCAACTTCATTTCTATTGCGAATTTCAGGGCATATATCATAGCTTCATATTCTGTTTCATTATTTGTGGATGTAAACTCCAATCTGAAGGAAAAAGCCATCTTGGTGCCTTCTGGCGAAATAAAAATAATTCCAACTCCGTTACCTTCCCCATTTGATGATCCATCCACCAATATTTCCCATCCATTTGGCTCTGTTAATAGATCTCTTGGATTTCCATGGTCTTCTTCTACATCCATCATTTCTTCCACAACTTCATCATCTTCTAGAGGAAATTCTGCTAAGAAATCTGCGACAACTTGTGATTTGGGTGAAGATAATATTTCATATTTGATTTTGAAATGTCCTACTTGTGCATTCCATCTCTCAACTCTGCCTGATCTTTTTGAATTCTTCATTACTGACTCAATTGGTACCTTTGTCAACACCCTTATGTTATGTTCCTGAAAATATATGCGAAGTTTAAATGTTGCATAAACTAATGCCAAAATTAGTTTTTCAATTTTTGAATAATTTTTCTATGCGGCATTGAAGGTTTTGCTGATGTAATAGATTGGTTTCTCAACTCCTGCATCTACTCGTAATAACACAACACTTAATGCGTGCGAAGTTGTCGCAAGATATATCAACAATTCTTCTCCTGGTTCTGCTTTTTGCGAAATAGATATATTCGTCAGATGTTCTGTTATTCCTTGAAAAGCTTTCTCACATTCATATGTCCATCTAAACTTCGTCCCCTTTTTGAGTATGTTGAAAAAATGTTTACATTTGTCTGATGATCGCGAAATGAACCTTCCTAACGAAGCTAGAGCCCATTTAACTTCTGTACATCTTTACCGTTGCTGGTGTTGGCATGTCACGAATTGCTTGCACTTTCTCTGGATCAACTTGTATTCCTTCTTTTGATACAATATAGCCTAAAAAACTTCCTGATGCAACCCCAAATATACACTTCTCTGGATTTACTTTGATGTTAAAATGCCTCATTTGTTCAAAAATTTCCCTCAGATCTTGGACATGATCTTTTGCTTCTTTACTTTTTATTAACATTTCATCCACATACACCTCCAACGTTTTGTGTATCCACTTCGCAAACACCTTCTCTACCATCCTTTGGTACGTTTCTCCAGCATTTCGCAAACCAAATGGCATTTTCGTATAACAATATAACCCTTTTGGAGCGAAAAAAACAGTATGTTCTTGATCTTCTTCAGCGAGGGGAATTTGATTGTAGCCTTTGTATCCGTCTAGAGAAGATATTCTATCATTTCCCGCTGCTGATTCAACCATTTGTGGAATATCTGGTAATGGAAAGCTGTCTTTCGGACAAGCTTTATTTAAATCAGTAAAATCTATACAAATTCTTATCCCCTTATTCTTCTTTGGGACCACAACCATGTATGCTATCCATTCCGGATATTTAGCTTGTCTTATGATTCCTGCATCAAGCATCTTCTGCAACTCTTCTTCTATTTGGGGATGATATGTTGTTGCGATTTTTATGATTCTTTGTTTGAATGGCCTTGCATTTTTGTCAATCTCCAACCTATGACACGCCACAGATGGATCTATTCCTGGCATCGCATCCATGTTCCATGCGAAAATATCTTTATATTCTCGCAAAAGACTAATAGTTCTTTCTTCTTCTTCTGCCTCCATGTTAGTCCCAATTTTTAGTATTTTGGGTTCTTCTTCAGTTCCAACATTCACTTCCTTTGTTGGTTCCGCCTCCATGCGTCGATTGTGAGCTAACCCTAGCTGTAACTAGCTTCTGGTCTCGTGTTCTCCCATAGGTGTTGGTTCTTTTATCTCCTTCGCAAGTTCATTCCCTTCTTCCGAAATTTCGCTGAGTATTCCTTTTCCTTCCTCTGCTATTATCATGTAAGTTCTAAATTCTTCTTCTTTCTTTGCCTCCTTCGCCATTTTCCTGCGATTTTTTCGCTTCTTTGCACGTCCTTCATACTGCTTCACTTCAATTTGATAACATAATTTCGCTTTATCAACATCCCCTCTAATTTCACCAATCCCACTCGGCATAGGAAATTTAATGCATTGATGTAATGTTAACGCTACGGCTTTGATTGCGTGTATCCATGGCCTTCCCAACAACATGTTGTATGGCGATTCCATATCCACCACACATAGTGTCACTCGTGTTTCAATCTCTCCTAGCAAAATTCGCATCTCTATTTCCCCTTTTGGTTTTGTTGTAGATTTGCCAAAACCATGAATATGATATGTTGAGGGAGACATCTCTTCATTTTTGTACCCCATTTCTTTGTATGCATGGTAAAACATTATATCCATTGAACTCCCTGTATCCACCAAAGTTTTGTTTACCGCCCATTCTTCCATAGTTTTTGCTAATTTCCCCTTTTCTTTCCGTGTGGTTACTGTGATTACCAAAGGAGATATGTGGCTCAAATTTTTTCTTGGTATTTCTGTTGCTGTGAATATAATTTTCTGTTTTTCCCAATCTTTCAAGGGTGATACCTTCTCCACCGCCATGATCTTCTTTCCTTCAAAATCTCGTTTATGTATTCTCCCTCTGATATTTTCATGGAATTCATTAATCATTGTTTTTATAATCAAACTACACTCCAGCTTTCTGTTGCATTCCTTGACTTTAATTATCTCTTCCTTAACTGATTTATCGATTTGTTTCATCATTTTCTTGATTTGAACAATCTTAATAACAATCTTTAATCCTATATGCCAATCCCTGTTTCTAGCGCCATTATGTAGTTGCAGGAAATCCCACAATACATCCCTCACAAGAATTCATAATAATCAACACATCTTTAAGATCAACAATCACACTTTTTATTAATTGAGTTAAAGAATTTTACAAAGAGGAAATGAAATCAAGAATACAACTATTGCTCTAGACTTTCTCTCTCCTCAAAACTTTCTCTCCACTCTAAAAAGATCTCTCCCCGTCTTAAGCCTGTTCGGCTCTTTATATTGGATATTACATAGTGGGTGACAGCTAAGCTGTCCTTTATTTTAGGATCTGACTTGCGATGTTCTCGCAAGTATACAAGTGTTAGATTTCGCAACACTCCTAAATCTCGCTAGATCTCCACAACTTTCTCGTGTTTAGGCTGTCGTCATCTGTTGCGTCATTTCTGTAACCAGTCTGCGATATCTTCGCAGTGTGTTGTATAAAGATTTAGCAAAGTTATTGATGTTGCGATATTCTGATCCTACAGTTAAAATCATAAAACCCTAGCCAGACAGTGACGTCACAGGACTTAAAGGCATTTATTGAACCCTTTAATATGTCTGCGAGAAAATTACCAGGGTACCTTTTTTCTAATTAATTACTAATTAGGGTTTCGACAGGCCAAAACCCTAATTCCCACGCCACATGTGCCAATGGAAAACCGTGACAGCCACACCTGCTGCGCCAAGGCATGCCAACCATGCTAGCCGCACCCCTGTGCCAATGGCAAACCGTGCCAGCCACACCTACCGCGCCAAGGCATGCCAACCATGCTACCCGCACCCTTGTGCCAATGGCAAACCGTGCCAGCCACACCTACCGCGCCAAGGCATGCCAACCATGCAAGCCGCACCCCTGTGCCAATGGCAAACCGTGCCAGCCACACCTGTCGCGCCAAGTCATGCCAGCCATGCTAGCCGCACCATGTGCCAACGGCATGCCAAACCCTTGGCCCCACATGCCAAGCCAAACCATTCATGCCAAACCCTTGGCCCCACATGTCGAGCCAAACCGCACTTTGCCTTGGCCCTAGCCATGATGGCGGCACCATGTGCCAACGGCATGCCAAACCCTTGGCCCCATATGCCAAGCCAAACCATTCATGCCAAACCCTTGGCCCCACATGTCGAGCCAAACCGCACCTTGCCTTGGCCCTAGCCATGCTGGCCGCACCATGCGCCCATGGCATGCCAAGCCCTTGGCCCCGCCATACCAAGCCAAACCATTCATGCCAAACCCTTGGCCCCACCATGCCAAGCCAAATCGCACCTTGCCTTGGCCTTAGCCGTGCTAGCCGCGCCATGAGCCAACGGCATGCCAAACCTTTGGCCCCACCATGCCAAGCCAAACCGCACCTTGCCTTGGCCACGCCAAACCATGCCAACGGCATGCCAACCTAGTCGCGCCACCATGCTGGCCTTCCCTACGTGGCTACCAAAAACGAAGGTGTGCGACGATCAACGGTCCCCCTTCAATCCCATGAGCAAACCCTAGCCATCCAAGGTTACCAGAAGACGCAAGGTAACCTTTGGCCCAAAAACCTAAGTTTGGCCACGCCAAACCATGCCAGCGGCATGCCAACCTAGCCGCGCCACCACGCTGGCCTTCCCTACACGGCTACCAAAAAACGAAGGCGTGCGACGATCAACGGTCCCCCTTCAATCCCAGGAGCAAATCCTAGCCATCCAAGGTTACCAAACGACGCATGGTAACCTTTGGCCCGAAAACCTAAGTTTGGCCACTCCAAACCATGCCATGCCAACCTAGCCGCGCCACCACGCTGGCCTTCCCTACGCGGCTACCAAAAATGAAGGCGTGCGACGATCAACGGTCCCCCTTCAATCCCAGGAGCAAATCCTAGCCATCCAAGGTTACCAGACGACGCATGTTAACCTTTGTCCCTGAAACCTAAGTTTGGCCACGCCAAACCATGCCATGCCAATGGCATGCCAACCTAGCCGCGCCACCATGCTGGCCTTTCCTACGCGGCTACCAAAACGAAAGCGTGCAACGATCAACGACTATCTTTCCTCTTGAGATGCAAAATCTCGACCTTCGAAGGTCACCAAGCTAGCAAGTATCCCCGGCGCGACTTTCCAGGCAACAACAACATGCTACATGTTCGAGACATCAACACATATCACAAACTGGGGGATCCTCTTTGGGTATTGGTTTGGCGGTTTACAGCGTGCGGGTTACACTACGCCCGTCATAAGGAAGTGTCATAAGGATGAGGTGGTTAGTAAATACAGGGAGTTAATGGTGAAACGTTCTTTTTATGGAACATCAATTCCATGCGTTAACGGTTATATGGAACATCAATTCCATGCGTTAACGGTTTTATGGAACATCAATTCCATGCGTTAACGTTACCACCTCCTCCCATTTATTCACCCATTTTTCCATTCCTTAATGAGACCAGAGTACGTTTCACTTCGACTTGTATAAATAGGTCTTACCTATTTCCACCGAACGATAGGTTCATTCAGGAGCATACACCACTCAGAAAACGTTTGCTAACTTTCCCATCTGTTAGCTTCCCACTTTCTGATACAAGTCGTAACACAACTACTCTTCCAGAATTAACTATTCTGGTCTCATCACTTTCCTTGCTTCCCTCCCCAAAACCAACCCATTCTCCTCCACTTTGTGACCGAAGCAAGTTTGGAATGGCCATTTCTTGGTTTAGGCCGGACTTGTACAGATTGATCTCTCGAATCTAAAGTACTCCCTTGCAGTACATTGTTTAGGGTTTAAATTCGTTTCTCACCCACACACCGAAATTACCGAAATCAGCAGAAACCATTTTCACCCACAAACACCTCCCTAAGATCAACCCCATCTCCTTCACTTTGTGACCGAAGCAAGTTTGGAACGGCCATTTCTTGGTTTAGGCCGAATTGTACAGATTCATCTCTCGAATCTAAAAGTACTCCCGTGCAGTGCATTTGTTTAGGGTTTAGATTCGTTTCTCATTCACACACACCCCAAATTTACCAAAACCAGTAGAAACGGTTTTCACCCATAAACAATAGGTTAGACTAGAAAGTCTAGGATATGAGACATATACACTCGAAGACCTGAAGAACGTGAAGAAGTAACGAGCTACAACGACGACATCATCCTTCCTCTTGAGGTTAGTAATATTGACTTGAACTGTTTCATTCCTAACGTATCTTTCAAGTCGTGTTATATTGAAAACATAACTGCGAAGCTGTGAATGATTATTATATCTAGTAGTGAGACATGATCATATGATCACAGTATTAAGGAATTAGAATACGTAGTATAACGCTTATCTTTTGAACTTCAGAGATATGAAATCGACATAATTGTATGAATGTTATTGTGATTATGTGTATGGGTAAATGTGAAGATTTCATCCCAGGAAACAATGTTTACATTTGTTTAAAGGAAGTATATTCATGAACTTGTTTTATGAATCGAAAGGGAAATCGCTAGGCTTATTGGTATTGTTATTCATTGCATATCTTCGGATTACCAATATGTGTGAGTTAGTAGAACTGATCATAACTTGTTATGTATCTTGGTATAACTAATCACAGTGCCTGACTTATGATTTGGTATGACTAGTTTTTATTAATTAGTGTAACCGATCCTAAGTAATCACCTGAGATGGTATGATCGATATTTGTAATTGGTGTGACCGATCCTAGTAATTGGTGTGACCGATCATAAAAGAATTATGTAATCGATCTTTGTAATTGGTGTAACCGGTCCTAGTAATTGGTGTAACCGATCTTGGTAATTGGTGTAACCGATCCTAGTGACTTGTGTAACCGATCACAAGCAATACCATGAGTATATGGTAACCGGTTCTGGTAATTGACGTAGCCGATCCTGGTAACTGACATAACCGGTCCTGGTAACTTGTGTGTTCGATCACAAGTAATCCATATTAAGGTAGAACCGATCCCAGTGATTGGTAGAACCTATTGAACCCATGATTGTGATTTGATACTTGATCAATCACATAGTTGTCTTGGAATACAGATGAACCAATTCTAACCTTGTTTGGAAGTGTGGTACAATCGATTTACAAAGAAAGATGTTAACATACTTTGAACATGAACGGTAACTCTTATCTTTTATTGTTCAAAGTTATTCCTTAATTACTCAAGGAGATCCCAGTCCGAAATAAATTAAGAATCTTTTAATTAAGGTTGTTAGTTTTATATGCTTTAATTACCAGCAATTAAATGCATATCTCCAGAGAATAAAAATTAGTAATGTGCATTTACTAATTGGAGATTTTCTATTGAGAGATTTCGGAAAATATTGTACAAAGCATTTGCAGGAATTTTGAAAACCGATTTGGGCATTTATCGCATATCTTGAGAATATTCGGTTTTGGAAATTCCTTGGTGTCCAAACATCCTTGGTCTATAAATACCTAAGTTTGCATTTTTAGCAAACTATCCTAAGAACCGGGCAAACTTTATCTTTTTGTTGTTTCTGGTGGAGTCGTCTATCCGGAGAGAAAAGTACCCTAATTATGCGAAATCTCTTACAACCGCTCGTTTAAAGACTTATGTGGGATCAAGAAGTTCTACGAGTACCGTTGGTGGGAAACTAGATAATTGTAGTTTATTAGTTTTCGATTGATTTGATTGACTAACGGATGTTGGACTTTGATTGCACCTAGTTTGTTTATTCTTGGGAATCTTCTCTTCTCATATAAGATTCACTCAAACTAGATCAAAGTGTCGACGGGATCTTTAGAATTGTTTGTAGATCTAAAGACATCTTGTGATAATCCATTGTTAACAGACTCCGTTCTATGCGTGATTGATCACAAGAGATTCAAGTGGTGTTGTGCAGGTTTAATTGAAGATTAAAGAAGATTTGAAGACGAAAAAGAATTCTTATTGGTTTCTCATATCTTTGTGTAGCACAAACCTTCATCGGCTGGGATCCAACTAGAATCAGATTTATTCGATTGATTAGTTGCGTGAGATCGGCATCGCTTTATAGTTCCTTGTTGGATTCTATATTGATTGATTGCAAATCTAAACTCTGCTACTTCGATAGTTGTTGGATAGATTGATCTAACCATGCAAAGGAGTTTTATTAGTTTAAACGGAAGAGCCTTTTCTTATGACTTGAGATATCTTTATCTGGAAAGAATCAATAGAGTTGTTACCAAACAGATTTGTTGTTCCTTTACTGTTTGGAATACGATCCAAAGGAATTGTTCCAGTACGTGCACTTATTGAATGTCAGAAGCGCAGGGATACTGAAGAAACTAAGTGAACTAGGTTTAGATGCTTGATCTCAAATATACGAAGTTGGTTTAGATTTTGTATAACGACTTAATTATGAGAGTATTCAATTATGGACTAGGTTCTGGGGTTTTATGCATTTGCGGTTTCCTCGTTAAAAAAATCTTGTTGTGTCTTTTACTTTTCTATTTCCTCAATTATAATTGATTATTATAATTAAAAGTAAAATACACAAACGTTAACTCCACTTTACTTTATATTGATCCTATAGAGTCTGGCTAAGTCTGAACCTATTATTAAGTAATTACACTTTGATTGTTGTATTGTCTCTATCTCGTATCCATAGACGATCACACAAAGAGTGAATACCGATTTGTCGTATTGTCTCGACTTTGTCCATAGACAATCACTTTCGTTAAGAGGACTTATAGGTGGATATTTTAAAGATTGTGGTGTATTTGGGTACCCTTGTCTTTTCACTAGTATAGAGCGATAACTTCTTCAGGATGTCACCAGTGTTCCCTGACTATGAAAAATAAATATTCAGATCGGTACGGTATTACTGTCATCATGTACCTTGTATTCGAATAAATATAATGCTCCTATCATGCTGGTATAGAGCCACTGATTAACTAATTCTAACATTATATTTACCGACTGAATTCCTAGAATATGTTATATTTCCACCATGATATTTTATTACTTCAATTCATGTCTTTTCCCGGCTAAATCCTATGGATTCGTACTGGTGCGGTTGTATTTAGTAATAATGCTCAAACGAGTATCCAAAAGCATGGAATTCACCAAAAGGGGAGAGAAAGAAAGTAATGGGATCGGGCCCATCAACTGGCCGGCCATGCCGCCGGTGTCGTGGCCTATCCTTCCATTTTTTCACTTTTATTTTTATTTTATTATTATTCCCTTAAATCATTACTTCCTTATTCAAGCAAACTCTTGATTTCCTATATCTTTGTCAAATATTGCTTAATTCACCATATGGTTAAGTAAGCAAGTAGTGGTCTTGCGGCCATTAGGTATTTATACCATATAGTATATTAAAATGTTATTATTTTAATATTTTCAAATATTAGACGTTCAAGCAATATCTTACTTGCTCAGTCAAGTAAAAATAGATATTTCGGTCAAGATCAAACTCTTCTGAATTTACAAAATAATGCTCGAATGACCAACAAAAAATTAGCAAAATTTTTAATGGACAACTGTCGACATGGTGGCATGTGCACCACCATGCCGGTCCTAGCCGGTCCCTTTGCCACGCGGCTAGCCATTCCCACACTCATTAATTAATTATTTGATTAATCCTCAATATTTTGATTAGTCCACCAGTTTGACAATCCTCCATATCCGGTCTCTCCACCACCAATGGCCAGTCCTCATACCCATTGGTTGGTTGGTCTCTACCTATTTTGGACAGTCATCCATCTCCTGGATCAATATATTTATTAAAAATTCAATGTTCGGTCTTGTCAATATTTTTGGTGCTCGACCATCCGATTGGTCGATCATTCAACATTTCATTGGACGACCATCCACTTGGTCGATCATCCAATATCTACCAATATTTTGATCTCTACTTTGTCATTCGACTACTCATGACAGAGATGATCGAGAATTATAATAACTCATCAATATATGATTTCATTTCAAATACTTGACATATCATAATACATATCGGTTTATGATCGATCCATCATTCTCATCAGACTGATGTTCAACAGTCCAAATCATTCGAGTATTATTGCTGCCTCAGCTGGCACAGTGATATGTCATAATTCATCAGACTCAACGTCTAAGCATCATTGTTGTCTCAGCAGAAACCTAATGAAAAGGAAAGGGTACTAAGTACACCACCAACTTATTCATTCGACAACCTGTATGAACAAAATCTAATATAACGCAAGTAAACCAACTGAATAATCCTTGACAATATGTATGTAGAGTTTATATCTCAATTAGAACTTATAGTATGAAGTATGTGAAACTGATTGTTAAGAAGAGTACTTGGAAGATCTCAAAAATCAATATCCAAGATCAATCTAGTCGTATCCAAATAACCAATCAAAATTTTGCCAAGTCATAAACTTGTATCTATCTTTCAAGATACGAATTCTATAAGAAACAAGTCTCGTAATTGATCACAATTATATGGACGTATCTACTAAGATTGTATACGTACTTTTTGTGTAAATCCAATTATAAAGATAAACAATATCATTCGGGAAGGGAAAACACAAGATACCAGAAGTTTTGTTAACGATGAAACCACAATAACAGAAAAACCTCGGGACCTCGTCCAAATTTGAACACCAAACTGTATTAAGCCGTTACAAACACTAGCCTACTATCGGACATCGTTTTGTAATATAGTTAAGATCGAATCTACCCTCCAAGCAATTCAGTTATAGTCACGCTCCTTACGACTCTTGAACCTCGCAAGGCTCTACGAAATTGATTCCCTTAGCTGGCGTCCCTTACAGCTTAAGAATTGCTTCAACCTAAGTGAAGACTTTTGATACCAATCTGCCTCTAACAGATAAGCCTCATTTGATTTCCCTTTAAATCAAAGATCAAAGCTTGGAAATCTGTTTGGAATAAATAAATCTAGTAAACCTCAAAAATCCGGAACACTTACACTCACTTAGATGAGAAGCCTGGATCTTTTACCAACCCTCAAGAACAATCTTCAACTTATCAATTAAGAATAGTTTTGGACATCTATCTTGAGGAATCACAAAGTCTGGGACGAAGGGAACTTTGTGATTACTATCTATCTTGCCTGAAAGAGATTACAAGAACCTTGATAATAGAAAAGAAAGATCAGGATACGCCAACTATCAAGATAATATAGTCAGACCTTGCTTCACGAATCCCCAAAGCGAAGTATTTTAGTCGTAGACCTAATTACACTTTTCAGAGGAAACCTAGATCAATAGAGGACAACTTGAAAAAGCATTTTTATTTATATTTTTTCAAAATTGAGGGTTGCTTAGCAAGCTAAGATAACTTGAGAATCAATCAAAGACTTTCTCCGCTTAGATGAAACTCTAATTAGGGTTTGAGTAAACATGTGAGAATTTGTCTTGAAATCACATTAGAATAATATACACAGTGGTCCGGTTACAGAACCGTGTATAATGACCGTTCTTTGGCAAATATGCCTTTGGAACTAAAAGAAAATTGATATTCATTAAAAATTTAATCATGATACATATTCATAAGTATTTTAGTGATCAATTATTTATTAGAGGTGTTTATGAGAGTCATACCAATGTTAAACATTTTAAAAAAAAAAATAAGTATTTGAATACCTGCTAAAATCTACTAGGACTGTTGGTGAAACGGTTCGTGAAGCGCAAGGCAAATTCATGAGTCAGGGTCCTACGGTTCGTGAACCGGGTTTTTCAACCCTACTTGGCTCGAGAACTCAGATGGACACGGTTCGTGAACCGAGTTCTCCAAATGTAATCCTTCTACACTAACATGAAAATTCAGTTCACCATGGTTCCTGAACCAGGTTCATAAACTATCCCCAACTGAACTTAAGGTTTGCGAACAGGTTCGCCAACCTTCCTTGTATTTATGAAACTCATATCTATGATTTGGAAGTGGTTCGCCAACCTACCCTGAGCCGAAATAACAAAAGTTCTGTGTTTCTCTCTTTTCATGTTTGAACCATTCCAAAATGATAAAATTTGCATGGGCAATTTTAAATTGATCAATAAATTAATTCTTAAACAATAAATTATTTCTAACTAATATTGATAAGGACCTTTGAACATCCATGCTTGAATCATATTTCGAGATGTTAAACAAGACAAGCTTGACTCGAAATTTTTTTCCTTACGATAAATCTACTATAAGTCATACGACATATTTATCAAAAAGATAAAATGGTACGATAGTGAGTAAAATAGAATGGTCCAGTCTTCACATACCTGATTAATGAAGTTTTCCAAATGTCTTCATCAGTCTTCGGTCTTCGAGGGTGATGTATGATACTTAACTACCAAGTTCTAACCTAGTCCGAGACTTGACTTAGTAGACTATAATTCAAATATAGTTTTGCTCAACTAACATTGACAACAAGCTTGAGATAGCAAAACTTGAGAGTTCAATCGAGTATTGCTCTAGTACATCATAATGATGAGTGACAGAGCATGTCGCATTTGTCATTGACAATTGTGCTCGAGTTATCTAAGCTAAGACTCAGGGTCTATCAAAGTCAACAATTGACTAACTAAATACTCGTCTGCATTCACATGGGGGGGGGGGGGGGATATTCACTAGGGTTTTGGTCTGGCGGCCTACAACATATATGATGTAGCAATACATCCACGGTGAGAAAGTGAGTAAGTCGTGCTTGCAGCTGAAGGAGTAAGTGAAGTAGTGGATGGACAATCAACCAAGTCTCCCACGCAATGCGGAACTGGTTCAACCACGATTTCCCACTTCCCCACTCTTCTGCTCCTCTTCGACCATCACCTTACTAGAGATAAATGTGTTAATCACTTTTGCAATAAATAAGTTCATCGACGTACGACTTGATAACTTAACTCTTAGAACTTACCATAATCCAGTTTACGGTAGTCTATCATTATCAAACACGCGGTGAAAATTCAACGCATCCACAATTCATCAGTTACCATTGATCTCACACATTCTTAGCTTCCCTCCTACAGATTGACCCTCATCCCGCTTTGTGATCGATTTTACTCTGGAACGATCATTTTCTTGGCTTAGACCGGAGTCTTACAAATTGATTTCTTGAATTTAAGTACTCCTGTGCAGTATATCTGTTAAAGGTTTTAGACGATTTGCTTAATCGGGGATCCTCCTACTCCACACTCCACTTTTACTTAAAAACCAGTAAATCGTTTTTACCCATCAACACTTTTATAATCTTCACTCTTGTACACAAGTCTTCAACTTGTATATATAATTATGTTTGTTGTCTTGTTACTTCACCTGAATTTGAAATTTGCTCTTTATAGTAGCGTTTCTTGTAAACCTTGAACGTCTTCAACTTTCCTTTGAATTTGTGATGCTCCACTTGTTGATGATAATGTTGTTTCTATGGACTTGTTGTTGTCGAGAGAGATAACAGATGGTGTTGGCTGCAAACAATTGCATGCTTCGGCTACTTATGATT
Organism: Papaver armeniacum; assembly: GCA_023531295.1. NCBI lineage: Eukaryota > Viridiplantae > Streptophyta > Magnoliopsida > Ranunculales > Papaveraceae > Papaver > Papaver armeniacum. The sequence continues at coordinate 38,006 of JAJJWW010014646.1, read as the reverse complement.
GTTGATTTTGGCATGTTTTTTTTTGGACTCCCGAGTTCAAATAAAGATCTCAACTTTTTGTATAAGTCACAATTGTTTGAAGATCTTAATCATGGGATCGCGCTGCACTGTAATTTCACCATGAACGGTCATGACTACACTCAAGGTTATTATTTAGCAGACGGAATCTATCCAAAATGGTTAACTATGGTTCAAGCTTATAGTCAGATACGTTTTGAACTGACAACTACGAAGGATATGAAGTACTTTAACACCCAACAAATAAAATGCAGGAAGGATGTTGAATGCGCTTTTGGCATACTGAAAAGGAAGTTCGCCATCATAGCTGGGCCGACACGCATTTTTTGATCTTCAATAAATTAACAAAATTATGTTGACTTGCATCATTCTGCATAACATGGTCATTGAGGAAACCAGACGAGACACAACCTATACTAGTTTTCCAGACGAAGATTTGAGGCCAACACTTGTGGTGCAGCATGGTCGTCCAGCAAGAGAATATAGACTTGCCACTGACATAATCCAAAACTGGGGTCTCTATGGACAGCTAAGGGAAGATCTAACTAAGCATCTCAGGGCTATAAGAGGTGCAAGAGATGAGGCAACGGGGCGTCAATATCAGGGTGAGCGAGACCGAGGCATATAGATGTTGTTTTTCAATTTAATGTTGTTTATATTGTTTTTCAATTTAATGTTGTTTATTTTAATTAGATGTAAGTTAAATAAATTGATTATTTAAGGTAGTGAGATTATTTAAATAAATAGATAAGTTAATTTAACTAAACCATTATATTTATTTAAAACTTCAACAAAAAATTACATTAATAGTAGGCCGAGGAGATACATCTAAAATTAAATAACTACTAAGCTTAAATAAACTTAAACTTAACTACTAAATAAAAACTAAAATTAGCTACATCTAAAATTAACTAGTCAAGGCGGTATTCATCTTCGTTTTCTACCGAGGCATCAGCATCGGCTTCGGAATCGTGTTCATCATTCCCAGACTGGCCAGTTTGTTGTATAGTGATTTGTTGTTCCACCTTATCCATTTCCCTAGTCCATAAAGCAAGTTGTCGTTCATTCATTGTTGAAGTGTCCAAGGAGAGTAGCTTGTTCATCTTAAAATCCTTGTAGTGTTGTTCTCGCAAAATACGATTTTTTCGAAGTTGCCTTATTGCAATGCCACGGTCTATGCTTCTATTTTGTTCTACCTTCTGCTCGAATTCCTTGTACTCGGAATAGTTGAACTCGTTTGAACCTCCTTCTGCTGCTCTTTGGGCTGCGTCTCTGGATGCTTTTCCAGCTTCCTGACCTCCTCATATTCTCCTTTTCACGTTGGTTAACGTCCATATTAGTGTTGTGTTGTTCTTGACTACTTGAAGACCCACCACATGGAGATCCATTTTCTTCGGGTGAGGAAGCATGCCCACCATTCTGAAACTCATGCGAGATTGGACCATGTGGTGATCTTGAAGGCACTTGATTACCTTCTAACAAGTATGGATTAAACTTGTTAAGAACCCACAAGTTTCATGTTGGAAACTTGTTTTGTGGGATCTTTGCCACTCTTCCCGACATTTTCGTTCCACACCTGGTTCACCGTCACTACTTATTTTGCAGCGCCATGTTTGAATGATCAAAGCTACGTATTCACTAACGTCTTTGCTAATTGTGTGAAAACGATGAGACAACCCCTCAGCATCACGGCCATTGATGTTACCGGTTTCTTCACAATTTTTTTAAAATATCTTTCCATAGAAAGAGTTCTTTTCTTGATGGCAACCATTGATTTGGTCTACTGCATATAATACATAATTCCTACAAATGGCTTTGTCTTCATCCATCTTATACTTTACACCACGAATTCCAATGTTTTTTCGGTGCGTTTGTTACGTTTGTTGTTGGGATTGTTGAGATTGTTGCGTGGAGGATGCCATATTTGTAAGAGAAAATGGATTATTGAAATTTTTTCTAATAGATTGGGATGGTAAGAGTAGTTGTGCGTGAAAAACAAAGAAAAGGGGTATTGAGATGGTATGAAATTGAGAAATTTTGAGATAGAGGTGTAAAAGGTGTGAGTTTTAAGTTTGAAATGAGTTGAATTTATAGTGAAAAGGGTAAGATCCGTTTGATGGTGGATTTTAGATACGCCGTTGACGTCTAAGTTTATCCGCTGGCGGGATAAGTTCAACCACGGGCGGTTCTCTTGAATCCGCGCGGCTCATGTGAAACCACCGATGGTTGGACATCATCCGCACGGTTCTACATCAAACGCGTGACTCTTCATCGTCCACATACAACAAACCAATAAATTTGCTAGTTTGTTCACTCGTTTTTTATATTTGTTGAGTCCATAGTGGGATCAATTGTTCATTCCATAGGAGATGCCCTAATTCCCATAATAAGGCCAGTTCTTATGGGCACGACAAACTCTCAAGTTTGCCATTCTTGCACCCACTATGGAGCTGGAAAACTGGCCTGGACTACACCGTCCGGTTTTGTTTACACCGTTAGCGGCTTTTATAAGACCGGACGGTCTAGTCTACACCGCTACTTATAATCTGATCCAACGGCCATAAATCTTCCCCCTGCAAATACCAAATTCCTCTTCCATTTTAACTCACACCTTCTTCCTATTTCCTTAGATTTTTCAATGGCTCAAAACATATCTATGGCTCAATTCATAGAAGAGCAACATGCGGCTGAAAATCAAAGAGTTGAACTTCGAGCTAGTGTGCAAAATGAAATAAGAAGATCAAATAGTTGGAGAGTTGCACAACAACGCAATTTTAACACGTTAGAAGATGAATGCATCTGCAGGAATTATGTTCTCTTCACTAATCATCCAATCGTTGATGGCGCATTACGGGAGATTCCATTTTGGGGACGCGTTTTACTGAAATTTGAAGAAGAAACAACGAACCTCAACAATCGTGATTCGATGGTGTTGAGTGTTCGGTTTTCCATAATTTCTAAGAATGTTAACAAGTATATTGGTATGATAAGGGAAGAGGCTCAAAAGATGAGAAGTGGTGAAACCCTGCTTGAGATTGATCAAAGATGTCGTGCAAAGTGGCTCTGTGACAATGGAAAGCAGTTTTGATATGCAAGTTGTTATGAAATCTTAAAATTGTTGCCCAAATTTAATCTAATGTATCAATTTTAAGTTCTCAATTTTAAAAGAAGATTATTATTTATCAAACAAAAGTGCAATTACATCAACGATTTAAGCAAACCACGATTCATATTAACATTTATCTATCAAACTAACATTTACCTATCAAACTAACGATCACCAAATATAAATTCCCCTAAGCCTGTTTGATCCTGTGAAGACTAATTATTTTGAGTCTGAGATGATGGTTGAGCAGCATCAGGTGATTCATAACCTTGATATGGTACCGAAGATGGTTGAAAAGGAGGTGCTTGGAATCGGTGAAATGCTGAATTTGGGGTATACATTACGGATTGCTAAATGCATCCATATTTACGTGACCACCATCAGGAGTAAGTACTGGACCTTGGGGCATGAAACCAATAGGAGACTGGAAATCCATCTCCACGTCTGCTGCTGGTGTTGCTCCTGCTGTTGTTGGTAGCCGAGTCTCTTCCACCATAGTTGGAGTGTCATGACGACTTATGCAACCTCCACGACTTCCACGACTTCTTACACTGCTATCACTGGGCATTTGAGAACTTGACCCTAACGGAGTCTCAGGCAATTCATATCTCATATTTTCCCTCTGTATCTGCATCTCTCTCAAGTGAAATTTCTGGAATTGATTGATAAAAAGCGAAAAATTGTTCAATTGGTTCTAACACTCTTCTTGTGATGCCACCACACCATAGTATGCATATCTCGGCTGCAGACCTTCACTACTAAGTGAAACTGTAACAATATCTTCACTGGGTGATAAAGTCTGGACTTCCCAAGATATTGGAGGCATATTTGACGACCCCATTTGACTGCTAGGATACGTATATGCTTCGCCCGTCGGTGGTGGAGGTTGGGATGGAAGATCTATAAGTGGCAAATCGCCAATTGATGGAAAGTTAACACTACCTAAGTTTTATGGATGAACAACAATATTTAGCTTGCATACCTTTTGAAACCAGCCGAAGTAATCAAAGTCATCTTCTGGAATTTGGATCAAATCTTCAGCTTCTTCCCAAGGTTGTCCATTATTTATCAACTTTATCCAATCATCATGTGAAAGTATTGAAGTTGGAAACAGGTTGATTGCTTTTACCTTTTTTCCTTGTAGCTGAAACAAATGTCTTTCTTCGTAGTACCAAATACCCTGACCACTAATTAGACTGTAAAACACAAGTCGCCTAAGGCTTAACTGTAGCATGGCTTGTGTCGTTGGTTCATGGAACTCGTCAATTTATGTATACAACATTGGCATAATGTTGATACTCGTCAATTTCTGCATACGGCATTGGCATAATGTTGATACTAGTTCTGCACAATTGTTGCATCCTATGAACATCAGCTGTATTTTGACCATCATTAATTTGATTAATCCAATTTTTAGTTTTGTACTTGTACACGATTGGAAAATTAATCGTGTTTCGTGAAAATCAGGTTCGCCGACCTTAAAGTAAGTATACCACCAACACTGAAAAATAACACTGACAAAAATTGATGTGTTAGTACATTCACCACTAGTTTGAAAACTCGATAATAAATATAATAATAATAATAAGGGATTGTGGTTCTTACCTCCAATACGACCCAAAATCCATTAAAGATATATGTCTTCTTACATGAGCAATCACCGAGACTTATGTATAGCTCAGCTAAAATTGCAGAACCCCAATCATAATTTGGCGCTTTAGTTAAATCTCCTAAAGAGTTCAGAAAACCAATTAATGCCACTGAGCTAGCATTGGGGGAAAAAAACTTGGCCTAGCATCCATAATACAAAAATACGTTCAAGCTCGGGATAATCTTCAGCTCTGTGTATCCCCTTGCCATGGTAACGGTTCAAGAAAGCTTTCAACCCAGACTCTCTTAATCCAAATGAGTGTAGTTGTTTGGATTATGGCTTTCCTTCAGTATCATTTGAGTTCAAGGGAAGTAGTTGTTTCCATATTCCTTGTGATATCCACTTTAATTGGTTAAATTGTACTATTTCACCCTCACTTTTTATTCCAGTCAACATATACAAATCTAACGGTGTGAACCCTAAAAACAACATGGTCATAAAATTAAAGTTTGCATGTGGAAGTAAAATTTGAATTAAACTAAAAAAATTGAATCTCTAAAAATTAAAATTTGTTTTTGAACTAAAAATTAAACTATTGAATGGAAAAACAGAACTTACCACACTCGAAATCCTTGAAAAAGAACGTATTTTCAGTGTTCCACCAACGTTCACAAATAACTCGCACAACTCGAGTCCTGTGGTTTTTGCCTTTCATGAAATATAAACGCTGCCAAGGATATCTTCTGAAGGATTCTTGAACAACTTCGGGGAGTAACCCAAAAATTTCGGTTAGCTCAGACCACCCACCTCTTAGTTTAGGTAAGAGAACTCGCTCGGTAACATAAATATGTAGATAATACACCAGGTCCAACTAGTTTCCTAACATTAGCGAACTCTTGCTGTTTATTCTGGACCCATACGATATCACTATCTGCAACAGATTTTCCTTTTCTTTCCTGTTTCTTTTCCTTTGTCTATTTGTTTTGGAACTACTCATTTTAAGTAAAAATTCGCTCTGGTCTGCTCTCTAGAAAAGGAAATAATTTTTTTTTTGTGAATGAAAACTGAAGGGAATAGTGGTATTTATAGACGGTAGAACACCGACCGAAGACGATCGAGTTTAAATCGCTAACGGTACAAACTAGACCGGGCGATCGAAATGAGCCTGCTAGAGGTTTTGTCTCGACCGCTAGGTGGAGACTAGATCATTTTTTTTCCTCCCATAGTGGCGCGGCCAGTTGGCCAGGCCAACCGGCATGGCAAATGGGTGGGTTAGCCACCCCATTGGAACCGGCCTAACAAAAATGGGCGTTGTGCACCATGTTATCTACTTTTGGGCCGGGCGGCCTGGCCGAACCCGGTTTACACCAAGCCGCCATCAAGTTTTAAGCTCATTTTTTCATTATCTCATCTATCGTATACGTCCATCTCCTTCGTTTCCGTCCTCGTCTTCCCGGAGGTTTTCTCTCCTCCAAATTCTGCCTATAAGAAGTTTATCTGTCAGTAAAGGAAGGAGATTTATTCTTATTTCTAAAGCAACCGAGATATCAAAGACAAGCGATACACATCAGGTATTATGTTTTCATATTATTTTGTTTTTGTTTTCCCGATTTGAATCTAGGGTTTTGTTTTTACTTATTATCATTTTTTATTTTCTTTTTACCAGCGAGTAGTGATGTTGTTTGAGCTGTTTAGAGCTTCAAAAACAACAGATCGTGATTACTAGAATTAGGGCTTTTATTTTAACTTGTTATATTTGTTAGTTGTTCAATCTTGGGTTAGGGTCTTTATCCCTTTTTACTGGATTAGCAAAAGCAATATATTCTTTTAGCTTGAACGTTAATTAAATTCCGTTAAAAAGAGGAGCACATTACGATTTAGAAATTTCTGTTCTTTATTTTTTCTGATTTTGTGTCGCTGCTCTAAGGGTTTTTGTATCTAATTTAATGCAGATTTGCCATGTCGGCCCTGAAAGACCTTCTGCCGGCTGCAAAATCAACAAAATCTACTGTTTATGACCACTCTAACGATCCATGGTTTAAGCAAAGATTCAGCAATCCAGAACCTGATGCTGCTGTGGTTGCTGCTAAAGCTAAAATAATTCCTCCTTATCAAAAACGTGATGGCTTCATCCCCCGTAAACCTGAAGATTTTGGTGATGGAGGTGCGTTTCCTGAGATTCATGTTGCCCAACACCCGCTTGGCATGGGTAGGAGAGGTGGACAAGAGAAGCTTGGGTCTAAAATCTTACCACTCACAGTTGATGCTCATGGTAATGTTGCTTTTGATGCAATCGTCAGGCAGCACGAGAATGCTTCAAAGATTGTTTACTCTTCACACAGAGACCTAGTTCCTAAGGTTTTGAAAGCCGGCGGTGATGAGCCTGAATCTGATGAAGAATTGCAGAAAGAGATCGAGGAAACGACCCAGAGTACAAAAGCCGCTCTCGAGAAGATTGTGAATGTTAGACTGAGTGCAGCACAACCGAAGAATGTTGCCTCTCAGTCGACTGATACCAAATTTATCAAGTATAGATCATCCCAACAATCGGCAGCCTTCAATTCTGGAGCAAAGGAGAGGATAATTGCGCTGTCTGTTGTGCCTGTGGACCCACTTGAACCACCAAAATTCAAGCACAAGAGGGTTCCAAAGGCATCTGGATCCCCACCTGTGCCGGTCATGCATTCTCCTCCTCGTCCGGTAACCGTGAAAGATCAGCAAGACTGGAAAATCCCGCCATGTATATCAAATTGGAAGAACCCAAAGGGTTATACAATTCCACTGGATAAACGTTTGGCTGCAGATGGCAGAGGTCTTCAAGAAGTTCAGATTAATGATAATTTTGCAAAGCTTTCAGAATCGTTGTATGTTGCAGAGCAGAAAGCTAGAGAAGCAGTGGCAATGAGATCAAAGGTTCAGAAGGAAATGTTGTTAAAGGAAAAGGAAAGGAAGGAACAAGAGTTACGGGCTTTGGCACAAAAAGCTCGGTCTGAAAGGACTGGTGGAGCACCACCTCCTTCATCTGTTCCTATGCCTGCTTCTGACAGGATCACGAGTGATGATGGTGATGATATGAGAGGAGATTATGAAAGGGTGAAGGAAAAAGATAGGGAGTTACCAAGGGAGAGTAGGGAAGAGAGGGAAGAACGATTGAAGAGAGAAAAGATTCGCGAGGAGAGAAAGAGGGAAAGGGAGAGAGAGAGAAGGTTGGAAGCTAAGGATGTAGCAATGGGGAAGAAGAGTAAGATTACCAGAGATAGAGACAGAGATGTTAGTGAAAAGGTTGCTTTAGGTATGGCTAATACTGGAGCTGGTCGTGGTGGAGAAATCATGTACGATCAAAGACTGTTCAACCAAGAGAAAGGAATGGACTCTGGATTTGGAACTGATGATCAATACAACCTTTATGATAAAGGGTTGTTTACTGCACAAAATACTCTTTCTACTTTGTACAAGCCAAGGAAAGATACTGATAGTGAAATGTATGGAGGTGCAGACGAGCAGCTTGAGAAGGTTATGAAAACAGACAGGTTTAAACCCGATAAAGCATTCACGGGTGTTCCTGAAAGGGCAGGTCCCAGAGATAAGCCAGTCGAGTTTGATAAACCGGAGGAAGATCCCTTCGGGTTGGATCAGTTTTTGTCAGAGGTAAAGGGAGGTAAAAAGACTTTGGATAAAGTTGGAAGTGGAGGAACAATGAGGGCAAGTGGTGGATCTTCCAGGGATAATTATGATGGCGGGTCTGGTCGAACTCGCATTGGGTTTGAAAGGGGTGGACGTTAGAGTTTATGCTCTTTCGCGCGACTATCTTCCTTGTAGTTTGCTTTCGTGTTTTATTTATTAAAATAGAGTGAGGAAGGATTGTAAGGGATAAAACTGATGCTATTATCTTATTTTAAGCCGTAACCTCTACCTTGAATGTTTTATGATGAATTATCTTCATCTAGGAAAAGTCAGAATTTCATGTTATGATTTTTTTTTTCCCTCTTCATCTGTTGCTTTTTAGAAACCTTCTGCAGAACTGCCATGAATTACCCAATTTCATCATCACAAGAATGAAAATTAAAATAGGAATGTTCATTGATACTGCAATTTCGTGCACATTATAACAGTAACTTCACACAAATGAGTGGATTCGTCCAAGGTTGTAATGTGCTCGACTGAGATTGTCTAATAGTAGGTGTTGTGGTCGTCCAAGGTTGTAATGAGCAGCTTTGGATACTCCTTCCATATCTTTCTCCATTGTAGCATTGTCTGGCAGCACAACCTCAAACCCCTGTAGGTCATTAGCTCAGCATATTAAATGAAATTTTCAGTAATCAAACATTTTTTTTAGCAAAAATCAATCATGAAAACATGCTACAAAATCTTGGTGCTGTTTATTCAGGTAGAAAACTGTTTGATATCCACAAGAGAGGTACATAGGAATCCAATGTCAACAAAGTTTATGGAAAAAAGACGCATAGAAGTTCAACGAATCCGACAATGTGCTGATAAGAAAAGAAATAAATCAACAGTAAATTCCAGCAAAAAAAACCTGTCTGTGCAGTAAGGAGTCTTAGAGCATCCACAGTGGGAGACCAAAACTAAAATTTTGGTCGAAAACGCAGACACTACGGAGAGGAGTAAAGACCAAATATCAGACTAAAACCAAATACTAGAGTATATTTGGTCTTTGGTTTGGTTTTAGTCGGGCGTAGATTAAAGTTGCGCCTGATGGGGCGAAGATTGGAGTTACGCCTGAATTAAAAAAAAAAAAAAAAAAATGGGGCGCAATTAAGAGTCACGCCTGATTGGGGCGTAACTCAAAGTTACGCCCGAATAATAATTAAAAAAAAATGGGGCGGAACTTACCATTACGCCTGATTGGGGCGCAACTTTAAAGTTGCGCCTGACCAAATTTTAGTCTCCCACCACTGCGTTACAACACGGACTAAACCCAAATTTTGATTTTTTTTTTGCTCTTTGGTTATGATCGCACCACTGCAGTTGCTCTTAAGGACAGATCAAAACTATCCATTAACCCGAGACAGCCCAGCCATGAGCCATGCGACTACTTACTCAGGCACGCGTTATAAAATCCGCAAGTATGTTCTAAATTTAGTGCTCTGCGAATCGGGCGACACTGAGTCGACACAGTGTTCAAATTTTTTACAGAAAATGATATTCTAGATTAGATTCTGATGTTTTGTTACTATTAATCTTGATTTTTCATTTGTGGGATTTCTTCTTCTGTTTGTTAGCAACCTGTTTTAGTTTGTTTTACGTGTTAATCGTTCTTCTTCTTCTCTAATCATTCTTGGTTATCATCCGAAGCTTTATCTATGTTATGCTGTCGTTGATTTGCTAAATCTCTTTTACTTAAACTAATTATTTTTTGATTCTTTTTGTTTTCTCTCAACTGATATGGGCTTCTAATTGTGCAGGTTTCCTCTTGATTGTGCAATGGTTTCCTTCCTATATTGGGTCTCTGTCTTCAACATCTGTTTGATTCTCACGACAATATTGTCACTTTTGGCTATATTGCCTATCTCAGCTCGTCCTCATAATGCATTTTTGCAATCTCAGATTATATCAATTTTAAGTTCTTCTCAATATGAGATCAATCACCCTCCCCCGAGTCAAATTTTTGAAACCATGAAAAAACAATATTCACCACTGATTCAAACCCCGATTCAAACTTGTGAAATTCAAAATTTAATTTCCCCCCCTAAATTTGCCCGTAATTTCATAGTCTCTCATTTTTTATCGGATCACATGCAGTTGACTGCTAACAGAAGATTTCCAGTCATCAAACAAAAAAAACTCCATGCAAGTTTTTAGGAAACAAAATATTTGCTGTCCTTTATCTATAGTAACAACCCTCAATATAAGCATAGGAATACCTTACAATAGTCATCTCTCAAACAATACCTTAAACCCTAACAGAGAGTTTTTCAGTTATACAATGGAGGCTAGTAGCAACAGCACCACCAATAACACTAGTGTCAAAAACATCACTGAAAAAATGAGGAGTACTTCTATCAGAGGCAATAGAGGTGTTATCGCTTCTGCAAAAAATCTGAAAGAAGCTGCCACTGTTTGGTCATATAGTTTGATTGGTTTACTAATTACTTCAGATGATAAAATTGAAACTTTTGCAATCAAAGATGAACTGAACATCCTTTGGAAGCAACACAAGAAAAGAAAAACTAAGACAGTTGGGAAATATCTATTTGTCTTCAAGTTCAACTCTGATAAGGATATGAAGGATGTGCTGAAAAGAACACCATGGAATGTTCAAAGGTGTCTTCTTGCGCTGCAGGAATACACTACTGGAGTTGCGTATGCTGAGTATGTCTTTAGGAAACAAGAGTGGAATGTTCAATTCAAGGGTTTGTTGCTAGAACATCACCATGAAGCGGTTGTTAATGAAGCAATTGAGGACTTGGGGAAGAAAATATCCACTGAGCCAAAGAACTGCAGACCAAGATCAGGCAACATGATTACTGCCCGCATTGAGATTGACTTAACTGAACCATTGAAAAGAGGAGAATGGTGGAATTCAAATCATGGTGAACCTGTATGGATTAGATACCACTGGCTGAAACAACCACACAGTCTGTGCCCAAAATGCTATATAATCGACCATGATGATACTATCTGTGAGGAGGTTGCTGAGCTCTTACGTGAAAGAGCAATGACAGTTGAGGAGTATGAAGACCATTGCAGGAACAAAAAAGATGCTGAGGGAGAACAAACAAATCATGAGGAAGAATCATTTGATGTTGGGAAGGAGGGTGAAAGTATGACTGATGTTGTTGAGGAAAGATCTGTTAAAAGAGCTAGAAACCAACATGTAGAAGACAATGGTTCCAACCCTTCTATCCAAGGTCCTATTATTGCTTATCATGGTGGGGCTATGGGTGATTTAACTGCAAACTCAAATGCTGATATAATGGATGGGGTCAAGACTGGAGAAAATGATAAGCAGTGTGTTGAGACAGGGAAGAACCATATGCATAATCAAGGGGATCTTGTTGTTGAGGTAATTACTTGCTTTTCTTTCATAGTTTTTATTCCAAATCTTGATTACTTTCTTATAAAAACAAAAAAGTTTTTTTGGTTGTCTTATACTCACACTTGCTCAGTGAATTATAATCCTAGTGTCACAATTAAGCTTTGTTGTAGAAATATGAGACTTATAGCTTGGAATTGTAAGGGTTTTGTTAACAAAAAACTAGAGACCACCTTAAAGACCTTATATCTAGGTATGATCCTGATATAGTTTTCATAGCAAAGATAGGAGAAGATAAAATGCTTAGATTGATTAGACAATATAAATACCCAAATCACAAACTGGTCTCATTTAGAGGCTTAGCGGGTGGCCTAATATTGTTATGGAAGGATGGCTTCCACTTTAACATCATCAACTGGGATTCTTGGATTATAAATTATTCTGTGCAGGATGACCCTTCTAAACCAGCCTGGTTCCTGATCTGTATGTATGGCTCATCATATCAAAATAACAAAGAAAGGCAATGGACTTACATTAGAGATCTTAGTGCAACAATCCAACAACCATGGGTCATTATTGGTGATCTGAATCTGGTTTTTCCTAATGATGCGAGAATCTCTTCTAATAGCAGGGGTATACTTTCTTCTAATGCTTCTTCTTCAAATACTTCTTCAACAAGGGATTCCCCTTACATCAGTTTAATTCAAGAAGCAGGGTTGGATGATATGAGTTACACTGGGAGGTCTTTTACTTGGTCTTCAAATGTTCATGGTACTGGAGTTCGTCGATCCAGAGTTGACAGAGCCCTTACAAATGCAGAGTGGATCATCCATTTTCCAGATGCAAAGCTTATGCATCTTCCTCAGCTAGGTTCAGACCATTGTCCCATTATGTTGGATTCTTCCTATACTGATAAAAAGCGTAACTGGAAATATTTTCAATGTTATGAAAGAGACGATTCATTAAAATCTGAAGTGGAAACAACTTGGAATCATCAGATAAATGGTTCTCATGCATTCAGATTGTCAAAGAGATTGGTCATCACTAGAAAGTATGTATCAAAATGGAATAAGGAGAAATTTGGGAATATCCAAAGTAATATCTTTCTCTTGCATCAGCAAATTGAAGCTATACAACAAGGCAATCAAGCCAATGATGCAACATCTCAAGTGCAACAGTTAGAGAACCAAATTGAGCAGTGGCACCAAATACAAAATGAATTCTGGGGGAAAAAAGCTAGAGTAGAATACTATTTAGAGATGGACAAAAATACGAAGCACCATCATGCAAATGCCAATAAAAGAAGGTCGAGAAACAACATCACAACACTAAAAGATGAAAGAGGTGATTGGTGTACAACTAGAATGAAACTAGAGAATCTGCTTACAAATTATTATGGTAACTTGCATACTACCACAAACCTAGTTAGAAATAATTAGATTTTACAGTGCATACCACAATCAATCTCAGCTGAAGACAATGTGGATCTCATGAAGATACCAGATGAAGTGGAGATTTTCAAAGCTTTAAAAGGAATGAAATCGCGGAAAGCGCCCGACCCTGACGGTTTTCCACCAGGTTTCTTCAAAACTCACTGGAGTATTGTTGGTAAGGATGTTATTGATACGGTTCAACAATTTTTCCGTCCAGGTTTCTTGCTTAAGAGTCTAAACGCTACTAACGTGTCTTTAATTCCAAAGACAAAAAATAAACAATTCCCTTAAGATTTGAGACCAATTGCTTTATGCAATACATCTTGCAAGATAATCTTCAAGATTATGTCTGCAAGAATGAAGAAATTAATGTGTAAGATTATCTCCCCACTCCAAGCAGCATACGGTCCAGGAAGACAAATTACGGATAACATCCAATTGGCACAAGAGTTAATTCATACCATGAAGAGCAAGAAAGAAGATACAAAGTTCTTGGCGTTAAAATTGGATATGGCCAAAGCCTTTGATAGGTTGGAATGGTCGTTTCTAAATGATGTGATGATTCAAATGGGTTTCTCTCACGAGTGGTGTCATCTCATTATGCAATGTATCTCGACTACAAGGATTTCAATACTTCTTAATGGTGCTCCTTGTGCTGCATATCAACCAACAAGAGGTGTACGACAAGGTGATCCACTGTCACCTTACTTGTTCATAATTGCTATGGAAGCGTTCTCAAGGCAACTATATCATGCAGAATCTCAAAATCTCATAGAAGGTATAAAAATTGCACCTAATGCTCCTTCTATTTCGCATTTATTCTTCGCGGATGATTGCTTATTATTCTTGAAGGCTGACTTGCACAGTGTGAATAATGTGCTAAAGATCATTGAAGATTTTGGTAATGCCTCAGGGCAGATGGTAAACTTTACCAAATCTAGTATGCATTACAATGCACAAGTACCTCAAAGATTTCGCAGAATTTTAACAAGAAGACCAAGAGTTCCAGTGATGCTTTCAACTGAAAGATATCTAGGCATACCTCTTATTATTGGAAAAAATAAAAAAGAGTGTTTTTCTCATATGTATGATAGAGTTAAGAGCATACTTTCTTCTTGGGATGGTAAATCTATGTCTCATTGTGGTAAATCGTTAATGGTTAGAACAATTACAAATACAATCCCTGCTTATTCCATGAGTTGTCTTCAGATTCCAGTGAAGATTATTAACAAGATAGAGGCTGCACAGAGAGACTTTTGGTGGGGTTTTGAAGACAAAAGAGGTACATACGTGACTTCCTGGAAAAGCTTGAGACTTCACAAAGATTGTGGAGGTCAAGGTTTTAGAGATCTAAAAATCTTAAACCGAGCCTTAATGGTCAGAGCAGCTTGGAGAATCTGTACAAACACAAATACACATTGGGGGAAATCTATTCAAGCGAAATATTTCTCTTGTACTAGCCTCCTTCATGCAACTGTTAAAACTAATTGTTCATGGGCTTGGAATGGTATTCAGAAGCAGATTGAATTTATTAAACAAAATAGTCAATGGAGGTTAGGGAAAGGTGACAAGATAAAAATATGGCTTGATGTATGGGTTTTAGGTCTGGATGATCCACCAATTCCTGGAGAAGGAGTTGAAGATAGTGAGTCTTATGTTTGGGTTCAGGATCTGCTGCTTCAAGATGGACTAAACTGAAATGGTGATCTGATAAAATATCTCTTTGATGAACAAACTGCTAATCTCATAATGAGCATGAGGATTTCTACTTCTGCTGAGGATAAGTTGGTCTGGAAATTAACTAAAAATTGAGCTTTTACTCTAAAATCAGTTTACAAAAAGCTGTATGAATCCAGTGTAGGAGCTATACAGATGTCTCCTATTATTCAGCACACTGAGATTCGCTGGAAGACTTTCTGGAGCATACAAACTTGGCCGAGGATAAAACACTTTTTTTGGAAGTGTTTTATTGATATCTTGCCTACAAAAGAAAGATTATCTAGGGCATGTCATTATATCAATCGACAATGTCCTATATGCAATCAATATGATGAAAGTGCAATGCATGTCTTATTCTCTTGCCCTTTTTCAAGGGCAGTATGGATGCTCATTCCTGGTGGCTCCTCAGTTCTTTCTGGTGTGTACAATAATGTTGCAGAAGTTTTTTGAATACAGGTTGCAGAGGGATCATCAGCAGCTTCTACCTGGTGATTGGTTGAATACGGCTATGGTGGTGACTTGGACTATATGGAATTCCAGATGTGATGTGCACTTCCAAAATTTGAAGATTGAACCGCAAACAGTTGCTAAGAAGGCTTTGAGTTTTTCCAACTATTTAAAAAAACTTTACAGTCGACAATTGCACCATAACTTGATAGTTCAGCCTACTAACCCTATAGAACACTCATGGAAACCACCAGATTCTCCCTTTATGAAAATCAACTGTGATGCCTCTTATGATTTAAACAGTGGACTAACAGGTATTGCTCTTATTCTTCGTGATGATGCAGGTCATTGGAGGGGTGGACTCTCAAAGTGCTATGCAGGAGTAAGAAGCTCTGAACAAGCAAAATGTTTAGCCTTCTTGGATGCTGTTAACTGGGGGAAGAATTACATCTCTCTCAAGTAATTGTAGAGACTGATTTACGGGGAATTGAAAGCTTCATCAACAATGCTGCTTCAGTTATATCTTGGGAGACTGAACCTATTCTGCTTGATGCGATGGAAAAACTGAGTTCTTTTCACAGATGGAAGTGTTCTTTTTGTTCATAGAGAATGTAATAAAACAACTTATAAACTCGCTAAATATAACAGACATCATAGTATCTCCAGGGTTTGGTTAGATAGTCCCCCTGAATTTATTGAGTCTTATTTATTGTCAGACTTTCCTTCCAATTTAAGTTAATAAAATTCCATCTTTTGCATCAAAATAAAAATAAAAAAACCCGCATGTATGTGATGGACCTAATCTGCTGGACTCAGCTAGGATTCTAATTTGGTTAACATGGTGAACTAACAGATGAGCCACTGATAAGGCCCAAAATGATAATTCGAAATACTTATACTAAGGATATTTTGGTCATCACAAGAAAAAACTGAACCCTAAAGCTCTTATATAAATTCTTAAAGGCGTCTTTTTTCCTTCTGTTGTTGTGTAAAACCCTAGAAGCGTGTAAAATCTCTTCTCAGAAGAAGAAGAAGAGAAACTAATCTTAATTTGCTGCAATCATGGCGAAGATTTTATCCCAAAAGGAAGAAGATATACAGATGCTTTTAGCTGCAGATGCACATCTCGGTACCAAAAATGTAAATTTCCAGATGGAGAGATACGTTTTTAAGAGAAGAGCCGATGGTAACTAAACTCAAAACCCCTCTCTGAAGCTTATTTTTTTGTCATATTTTTAAATTTTCTAGAGTTTGATTTGATGTTCTGGTTTGCGGGGTTGTTATTAAAATATGTCACTGTGCTTAGATCTGTGCGTGAAAGGATGGATTAGTGTTTCTGTAATTAAATGATTTAGTTAGGGTGTTTGAACCAATGGGTGACATGTTTTAGATAGGGTTACTGTAGGATACCATGTATGTTGCTGTCTGTAATATAAACGGTTTTAGCTGAAATCTGTAGAAATGCAAGAATTGGTACTGGAATTTTACATCTTATTTCCTTTGTCTATTTGCTGAATCTTATTGCCTGTTACCTGGACACTCTAATCTAACAATTAGAAGACAGACTAGTTTGTCACAGAATATCAAATGTATAATTAGCTTACATTGATGTTTGTTGTTACTTTCAAATGAAAATTTTCCTTGTTCATGATGGAAAACATTTAAGGTAGATTTCTTAGTTTATCGAAAATGATGATGTGTTCTTGCTTTTCATTTATGATGTCCTTCACTCTTATAAGTGTCTTGTACTGCTAAATTGAAATATTTTTGAAAGAGCATGAATAGCTAGTATTTTTGTTATGTTAATGATGATGGTTGATGTTGGTGTTATTTGTATTGGTGAAAGCATATACATATGTTGGTTGGTTATAATTTTGCTATTCAGATTATTGTTGGTTGGTTATAATTTTGCTATTCAGATTATTAATGATGGTTAGGTTGTCAGGTATTTACATCATAAACCTTGGAAAAACATGGGAGAAGCTTATGATGGCTGCAAGGGTCATTGTTGCCATTGAAAACCCACAAGACATCATCGTTCAGTCTGCTAGGCCATATGGGCAGAGGGCTGTTTTGAAGTTTGCTCATTACATCGGTGCTCAGCCGCTAGCAGGAAGACACACCCCTGGTACATTCACCAATCAGATGCAGAAATCCTTCACTGAGCCACGTCTTCTCATCCTTACCGACCCAAGAACTGACCATCAAGTACACCTCTCTTTCTTCTGTAGGCTTAATTTGCTTGGCAGCTGAGGTTACTCACTGAATGATTGTATGTAGGATGCAGTATCTGTTTGATATATCTCATCTTTGTGTTTATTACTGTTTTGCAGCCAATCAAGGAGGCTGCTCTTGGTAACATTCCCACAATTGCATTCTGTGACACTGACTCACCAATGCCCTATGTTGATATTGGTATTCCTGCTAACAACAAGGGAAAGAACAGCATTGGTTGTCTTTTCTGGATGTTGGCAAGGATGGTTCTGCAAATGCGCGGCACCATTCTCCCAGGGCACAAGTGGGATGTGATGGTAAGAACATCCAGCTAATTACATTCCTTTTTGAAACACTGTAGCTGTGAAGTTTTTAGTCATTTGCTTCCTTTTTTCCATCAAATATATTCTTTATAATAGTTGAAACAGTATAAGTTTTATTTCTTTTGGTTAACAACCGCTAACAACTGGGTAAGGTTTCTTTTATTTTAGTAGTTATTTTACATAGCAACTGCTCTTTGCAGGTGGATCTATTTTTCTACAGGGAGCCTGAGGAAACCAAGGACCAGGAAGTAGATGAGGGTGCTGGTCCAGTGCCCGATTTTGGTGTTACTGAGTACGGTGGTGGTATGCTCGCTAATGATCAATGGGCTGGTGACGCCCAATGGGGAGGTGATGCAGTTGCTGCTCCAGCCCTTGCTGCTGCTGGGGATTGGAGTGATACAGGTTGGATTTCTTTACAGTCTACTCATCACTCTCTTAATTGGTTTCAGGTTTTTACTGGCATCAGTATTGTAGTGATAACGCTGGATACTTCTGTTTGTTTTTTATTTACAGGTGTTCCTGCGGCAGGAGTAGATGTAGCTTGGGAGCCAGCGGCCGCACCAGTTGATGGCGCAGTTGTCCCTCCAGTTGCAAGTTGGGAATGAGGGGTGCAGTAATGTTTTATATTTTTGGCCGGTCTTTTCACATGTACTCAGGGTGTTATATCGAACCTTGTCTCTCTGTTGAGCTAATTTTGTTTTAATAGTTGAAAAGATATTTTAATTTTTTAGCTCCATACCTTGAACCTTTCTTATTTTAATAGCAGATTCCTTTCGTTTGGGAATGAGTTTCTTCACACTTGAGAATTGTAGTTAGTGAGTGGTTTTGAGGATTATTTGAGCCTTAATTGTGTTTTTTTTTTTGGTTTGCTTGTCATTTTTATGTCCGGAGTATGTTGGCTATTGAGTTTGTGATGTCCGACTTGGTATCGTCTAAACTGTTATAGTTTGAGTAAGGTTGACCATTTCCTAAACCATGACCTCTACCACATTTAGATATGAAAATGCAATATATTTATAGAAAGTTTATACAAAGAAAAGATATGATGACTTATGAGAAACACACCTTCTCAAAGAATTGTAAAGCAACATTAAGAAAACAGCATTTGTTATCAAGTAATAAAACCTGGCTTGATTGGGGTATACTCAAACTAATTGGGGTATACCCAATAAGACAAAATCTGGTCATTATGAAGTAAAACCAAGCCACCCCTTAACCTTGTTTTTTCTAAATGGCTAATATGCCCTTGGTTAATTAATACTAAAATTCGATTAGGTTAATTAATTGAGTTTAGATTAAAATTTTGAAATTTTGAATTATGATTAACCTTTTGATCCGTCTTATGAGTTCGATTTCGATCCAAAAATTTTGGTTTTGAAAATGCATTAAGCCGTGAGAGAAGGTCGCGGTTTGAATAAGCTTCCACCATACATCCGCCTAATGTTAAACTTTGAATAAGTCGCGATCTCTCTTCCGCCTAGCGGTGTCAACTTTGAATAAGTCTGCCGACCATATATCCGCCTAATGGTCCTCGGATGAAGAACACGCCGACTATCTTGGGTAGCAATCTTGCGGTCGGCATGTAAATATTTCCTACCCTTCCTATTATATTAATCTCGGCATGCAAAAAAAAATAAACCTTGCTTACCGACATAATATGGAAGATGTAATTTACTTTATTCATTCAATTTTGGTTAATACATTGATTGAAACATAAAACCTAATCCTTGTCGACGGAAAAACGAATGCACTTAGCATGTGCATCAAGCCTTTGAACCCCTAGGCGACCCTAGTGGACGAGTTATAGTCTCGCGAGGGTTTACATAGAGGTCTACCCACAAAACCTACACTAAAACTTCTAAAGCCATCAATCTTCCTCCTCCGAAGACGATACACCCTCCATCATCTCAGGGGCATACTCCGGGATTTTGGATTCCATGAATTGATAGCTTGCATCGAATGCGAATGCTTCCCCCTTTTACTCCAAGTAGCGCGCTTTGGCGACTTCATGCTACAAAAACAAAACACAAACTTACTTTGTTAGTGCGGTTTAAGTTGGAAGATCAAACAACATGGATCACGTAAAATAAAACACAAAAATACTTACAAATTGTTCAATGGACAAGTTAAAGTGGGGAGCGTTGAAAATTGGTTTTTGGATAGCTAAATAAGCAAGTATCGCATTTTCCATGACTATGTGCCTATCGTGCACTTGTTGAACACTTCTTGAGTTAGGATTCCCACACTCTTGGCTAAAAGTGTTGTGAACCCTAGCCCAAAAGGTTGTGGAATCCACCCTTACGGAGGACTGCCTTCGAACTCTAGTCTCCGCATACCAAGCTTTGGTGATTGCCAAATCTTCATTAGAATCAAATGAAGCCATTTCTTGTGTGTAGAGAGCTATTGGGTGAGTTAGATGGAGTGTGTGATGATATGAGCTTTGGAGAGTATATGCAAATAGTTGTGTGTTGTTTTGTGGAGATAAGTAGTGCATTTATAGGATGGTGCCCAAATTTGGCCGTTATAGTGTCCAAGTACAAGTGAATCAATGCAATTGTACTTGCACAAATTTGAATTTTGAAACCGCCGGCGGGGTCAAAATTTGCTACAATGCCGGGGTCGCAAAACGGCCGGAAATGTATGGGTTCATTAGCATGTCGGCCAAAATACCGCCGGCATTTTCTTGTTTTGTTTCCCTCCCGACCTTACATGATTTTAGGCATCAGAAGAATGGTTTTTTTTCAAGATATGGCCGGCAGGGTTTCTATTTTCGTACACTTCCGGCTACAAAAAGCCTACTTAGTTGGAATCATATTACCTTGCCGGCCACGGTTACTACACAATTTTTGGTTGACAGTAGGATCGACATTTCACAACCTTGCCGGCCCTGGTAACTACACAATTTTTTGTTGACAGGGCCGGCATTCTGGCATTTCACAACCTTGCCGGCCCTGGGACAGCCGACAGGGTAGCTTAAAAAAAGCATGCCGGCAAGGTAATACGACACTTTATATAGCTAAACAAACCATTCATTCAACAACTAGAAATCCAACATTTTTTGTCCAAAATACGAAACATGTCCCATAAACCGTAAAAAAACATTTGTCCACACCATTAACTTAAACATTTGTCCACCACAACATAAAGAAATGAACTAGGAAAGCATTCATTGGCCACGACCACGACCACGACGACCACGGCCCCGTTTAGGAACACTACCTTCACCACCACGACCACCGCTTTGCTACCTTCACCACCACGACCACCGCTTTGTTACCTTCACCACCAGAGCACTACGAGTCCTCTTTTTATCACCTTTGTCTTGGCTTGTGCATCCTTAATAGCTTTTTCTTCCGCCTTTACTTGAGCCTGAAGTTGCTTGAACAATAGCTCAAGCATCCTCATTGTCAACATTGCAAGCATAGTCAATGTGCTTGCTTTGCACAGGTTCTCCTCTATCTTTCGCGCAACATAACACCCTCACAAAGGTCTTCAACTGATCTTTCTATATTCAATTAAACAAAAAACAATTAATAGAATGATTCGGTAATGCAATCAATCTTAAAATAGTAAGAGCAACTCTAAAATACTTACAAATATCTTAAGAAATATTGCTGGGTCTTTCGATTCGATCTTCTTCTTACGAGCCAGTTCTTCAGTAGTCATTGGCCTAATCACAGTAGGACGAGCCCAACCCAAGTACCACGCCATGTATTTCTCAGTAGCTTCATGACCGGTGGTCACCTCGTCCAAAAGACTCACATCGATTTGACCGCGATGCCTATCAGCCCAATGTTCTTGAGTTGGTGCTGGAAGGTAAGAGACGTTCATACCTTTTTGGGAGGTGGTGCAATCACTCATATCCACAGTAAAGGCCGGATTTTCTGCATCGAAATGAGGTTCTTCTTGTACGTAACCCTATTGTCGCATTACCCGATGTGGATCGTACATTGAAAATCCTTCAAACACAGTCATCAATGGTCCATAGTATAATGCAACAACTTCATTTCTCCTTGGGATTAAATCTTTATTTCTATCCTCTCGATACGGATCAAATATCACCTCTTCCGCAGTCAAATTGTCGATGGCGGCTCGGAGTTTCATAAGATTTTGCGGCATTTCCTTATCTTGAGTACCCTTAAAACTGTACCTTTGCGCTCTTGGCAAATGAACCGGAACACTATTATCCACTTTGACGTAAGAGTTGTCTTTGAACAAAGAAGGGAAGCGTTCATATATCCAAACCTGGAAGAGACATGTGTTTCCGTTAACTTGCTTAGTGAGTGCCCTAGAAGATTTTGTCAACTCATTGTTCAAGAAGGCGACCACCGCAAAGCACCCCAAGAATACCCACGCATCTCATGTAAGGGATCCAATAGTTGCAAGTAACTGGTCTCGACTTGGTTTCGGAATCGTCGGGAAGATACATCTGCCCGGGGTGTATAGCAAATAAGCGGCCGCGGTAGCATTGATTCGCACCGGGTGCACCATTCCTTCCCTAACAAGGATTTCCTGAGTCTTCCATAATCCGTCCCTCAACTTCTTCACGTTAAACTTCTTGGTTAGTCGACCATCCTTCTTGTCAAGAACATCATCCGTCTGAACCTGACTCCAACCGAACAATTTCTTGCTCAATTCGTAAATCTTCTCGAAAGAAATGGCATTATCGAATCCCTCGGTGACTCTTTTCCATCAACCTCGAGGCCTAGAATTTGTTGAGCATCATCGGGAGTTATCGCCATCTCACCGAATGGGAATAACGAGTATCGGTCTCTCCATAGAACCGCTCACGAATACGAGAGATGGTAACTTTATCATGATTAATATTCGAACTCTCCACCGCAGTAGCAACCCGGAGTTCCTCACAATCACTTTCACCTCCTCACATTCCAAGTCAAGATTCCAAGTATGCATCACTGAACACGAAGCTTGGCGCCTCATGAGACGGATGGCATGCTTGTGATCCTAAATACAAAAAAAAAAAAAAAATGAAAAGAAATACAAACACTTGATGCAAATTTAATTAAGATAGTTACACACTTGAATAAATAACAAAGACGGATTAAGATTACTTACGATAGTATTATGGACCGTACATGCCCAAGAGTGTTTGTATCCAAAAAGAACAGCTCCACCATCTGCTGGGGTCCCTTTTGGAGGCTCACCTTCTTTCAGTGCAACCATCAAGTGTTTGGGAGGCATGTTAGAATCAGCCGGTTTAGTGATCACCCTCTTCTTCGTTCCGATTGAAGTTGAAGCCGAAGCTTCGGTGGCTTGAACAATAGATAGAGTTTGTTCTCCTTCTCCATCTCCATCTCCTTCTTCTTCTTGTTCCTCTTCCTCTTCAACAATTTCATCTTCGATGATATTCTTACCTTTATCTCCATTACCATCATCATCATCACCATCATCATTACCTCCTCCAAACCTCATGCATGTCTTGATCACCACCATCATCATCATCATTGTTACCTCCTCCAAAGAGCCAGGATTGGTTTCATCAACATCATCATCATCACCTCTTCTACCGGATGGAATTGATTGGTCTTCATCCGGAGTCTCGTCTCAATCATTGGGTTCGAGATAGTGGTTCTAAGACCTTGGTCGTTCCCACACAACATATACCCCTCGATGTTTTGAAGACAAGAGTTTATCACCAACACGAGGAGGGTTTGAAGGAGGACTAAGAGCCGCTTTCTTCTTTGCCATTCGCAATCCGAACAAGAACAATTCGGAAAAAAAAACATTACAGGCCTAAGAGTTAGACATATACAACATATCCTATGGAAAAATGGCCTAAAGGTCGACAAAAATATGAGTGCCGGCTACGACAAAGCCGGAGTGTATCATCAAAACAGCCTTCCGGCGCACAAAAAATATTGGATTTTTCACTAAACCGGCCGGAAAGGTCCATTTCCCACACATCGCCGGCTGAAAAATAGCCGGAATGGTTTTATATAAATACCCTTCCGGACTCAAAAACTCTAGGCATCATGAAACATTCTAAACAAGTAGCCTAAGGGTAAACAATAATAAGATGCCTATTCATTAAAAGAAAAAAGACGCTTGGAATGGTAGACATGATGAATAACTGCCGCCCCGCTAGTAACGATTCTAAATCTATGCAAATGCAAGCAAGTTCTTCAACTTTATACCCTCCCGGCCAAAAACTAACTATGAAATCCCGGAAAGGTCGATAACAAAAAAACCTTGCACGGCGTCACAACCGCCAATTCACAAATTCGAATTTTCTCGACCTAATTTGACATGCAAACATGAAATAGAAGTACTAGAGTGAGTTTAAACAAGCCCTTACTTTCTTAAGCGCACCATTTCACGTGTTTCAAATGGAACAAATTCTTCTTCTTCAACCGTTTTTTTTCACTTTCTTAGCAACCAAATTTGCAATTCCAGGGTTATATTCATTGGGTTTTCGATTAGTTTCTTTCATACGAGTTGCCTTCTTCCGTGGTGGATCCATTGATGAAGATTAATCGGAGTTTTCGAATCGACGATTTTAACGAATTGATCGACGAGTTTTGGTGGTAGTGGGGTGATGGAGCCGGTAAGGTTGTGGAGGAGAAGAAGAAGAGAAGAAGATGAAATGAAGAGAATGAAAACTGATTTAGGTAGTAATTAGAGTTATAATGGGAAAGGGTAATTTTGTAACTTTACCCATTGACCTCCCCCTTTGCCCTTAAAAAAGAGTCCCTATAAAATTGGGTATACCCCAATTAGTTTGAGTATACCCCAATCAAGCCAGGTAATAAAAGGTTGTTCGCACACTTATTGATTATCTTGTAATCGTTGACTTTGTTAAAGTTGGAGGAGCACCCAATACTGTAAAGAGGTTCATCATTTCAGTGATTTCCTGTTGAGTTAAATTTCTTTTAAGTTGTAAGTTCCTAGCATTATTGATAATCATGTCTTTTACTGAGCCGTGTTTATTTGTTGCAAGCTTAAATATGTTTGGGATTTGCAGCTTCAATGATTGATTTCCAATCCATTTATCTCCCCAGAAGCTAATTGCATCTCCTTTGCTAACTTGAATAGAAGTATCTTGTTCCACAATGACTTAGCATGTGTTTGCATCTTTTCTTGAATTATTCTTCTCCAAAGTTGCCTTTTCTCTCTTGCAAATTTCCAAGACCACTTTGCCATCAGTGATTTGTTGGTGAGTTTTAGATTTCTAATGCCTAGTCCACCAAGTTCCTTTGGTATACTAGCTCTCTCCCATGCCCCAATGTACATAACTTGATACATCCAAGAGGCTCAAACTGAGAATTTAAAAGTAATAGATATAATGGATGTTATAACTAGGCCAGACTCTAGACAATACCTCGATTCTTCGATATAAATGGAAGTGAAAATAACAGGAGCACGCTTGAAGAAAATTCTTCTCAATTATCTTAGTTCATACCCAAAAACAAAGAGTCCGAAGTGTGTTGGACCTGTAGCAGAAAACAGGAAAAGAAAATTTCATACCCAAAAACAATCTAAACTCTGTTGGACCTATACTATAGCAGAAAACAGGAAAAAAAAAAGAGCAAAAAAAAGAGTGAACCTGACTCTGTTGGACCTATAGCAGAAAACAGGAAAAAAAAAAGAGTGAACCTGACGTGAATCGAACACGCAACCTTCTGATCTGGAGTCAGACGCGCTACCATTGCGCCACAGATCCACAAGTGATGACTTAGCTTACGTTTAAATTAATATTAATAATCAACTTGGATTCGATTTGTTCGGTTGACTGGGCAGCTATTAAGTCAAATTCATGTATAAGCAACTTTGGGGAAAGTAAGAATCCAACACAAAAGTAATTACAAGCTCACTTGGAGATCTCTCAATCACAAATCTATTGAGGACTGACCGATTCACACTGTCAACTTTGAGAATGGAGTTTCAGAAAATATTTGTGATGAGTCTTATCCTTTTCCTGTCCGGAGTCAGAGCTTGGACTGGTGAAATTCATGGCAGAGTTATTTGTGATGTATGTGGTGATTCTTTCGTAGGACCTGAAGATCATTCTCTAGAAGGTAATTTCTTCTGAAAACTGTCACTTTTAGAGTTTATCCTTCTCATGAATTTCTATTTTTTCTTGTTGGGATCTTTTTCTTAGATTGTTGATATGTTTAGACGATCCGGATTTTCTTATTTATTTTTTGATTGTTCTTTGGAGGTGTATTTCAGGGTTTATGTGAATTATGATTTATTTGTATATATAGGGTAATTTGAGCTTCCTATGCTTACCAGTCCAATTACAATTTTAAGGAGATATTATTTTGGATGCATTTCTACACTGTGATTCCTGTATTGTTTTGAATAATCAGTATCTAAGAAAAGAGTATCGTTTTGTTGTTTAATCGTTGTATCGTTTTGCTTTTAAGGGTATAAAATAACAAAATTGAGTGATCATGTAATGCATTCCTAGGTCTGCCGTTGAGAACTGAATTGTTATATGAAATGTCGGGAAAAAAAAGTATAGGGAGATATTGGATAAAATTGAGGTGAAAAATAAAATTGAGCGACTGTGAAGTTCAATTGCAAGGGGTGGCCATCTCCCCCTGCCTGCCTTCCTTCACTGTTATGTTGGTGCTGATAGGATGGGCTTGCCCAATTATAGATTTTCTTGTGGATAAAAGGTTAAATTCATCTGTAATCCCTTTGGGTTGTTTGTTTTCTTGTTTTTCCGGAGGTGAGGTGCATGTCCCCCTCACTTTGTTCTTGATTTTTCTTTTTTTTTTCTTTTTTTTAATAAAAATAAAATTCTCTGTGGGAGCTTTGGTTAAAAACCCTGCAAGAGAGTGAATGACACTGCTGGTAGATATCTATATTTTCTTTTTTCCAGAAAATGTAAGATTGTGATTTTGAGATATGTTGCTTTTAGGATCGATGCAGACTTAGTCCATTCTTTGTTGGGTACCTCTACCTCTTGATTGCCAAAATTTAGTATTCACTAGAATAGTAGAATGTCTGGGTATCTAAAGAAAAGTGTTTTTACTCGGAACTAAGTCTAACATGTTATGTGCGATTGACTCTGGTGGTTTTGTAGTTATGTAGAAAAGATCATATACAATAGATTAGTCAAAAGGCTGACATAGACGGTGAATCCGGCTATAGATGTTCTCTCTCTGTTATATGCAGAACTAAAAGTTGTGGAAATGCCTGGTTTTCCAAGAAATATGGCCCTACATATTATGCAAGGTCTTTGCTGTAAGCAGTTTGATCATAACTGAAAGAAGATTAGCCTAGAAAGTTGTGCATTCATCATGATACAATAGATTCAGGATGGATGATTGAACTGCGTTTCACAATGAGTTATGATTATGATCAGTTGATGTCCTTTAAGAAAGACTTTTAGTGATCTATTAACCATCTGTCTCTTCATTGTGATTTGATTGAGCGATTTGGAATACATTCTTGCTGATTTAACATGTCATGGCACTTCTTTGAAGAATTCTAATGTGATTAAGATAAGTGTTATGGATACTTCTCCCTTTTGCTGGATGTTGGGCTGATTCTAAGGAGTAATTTGCATTTTTGAGGAATACTAGAAACAGGTAGAAAAGATGAGATGATCAATTGTATCAACAGTATCTTACTATACCAGGCTTCAGCGAATCAAATTATGCATGGGACTGTATTGCTGTGATATGGTGGTCAATAGATTTTTCTTTAGGGTCTATTTCTTACTATCCACTCTCTTTTTTCGCTCGATGCATTGTTTTCTTGTCGTCAAAACTACAGAAGCTTATTGGTTTGTTATGCATGTTTTTTTTTACTATGTTGATCTGTACTTACTAGGTTTTTGGTTACGTGGTGCGCAGGTGCAGAGGTAGCTGTTCTATGCTTAACGAAGTCCGGGGAGGTTCTCAATTATCAAGCATTTACAAATTCTAATGGAGTATACACTGTAGCAGAAACAATGCCAGAGAGTGATAGATGGGATGCATGTTTAGCAAGACCCATTAGTAGTTTCCATGACTACTGCACTCATCATGGAGACACCAAAGTAGGGAGTAAGTTCACCTACAATCTTCCATCTGGTTATTCACACACTGTCAGACCTTTCTTGTATGAGCCTGCAAAAGTTCCAATGTACTGCCTTTAAAAATATTATATAGATAAGAAACATTACAAATAGTTGAGGTACACAATTTGGTTTCTATGAAAACTAAGAAGTTGTGAAGATATTGAAATTTATATGGCAAACATATTTGGGTACACCAATTAGATAATAAATCATTATCTATTTATATGATTATATCATGTTCTTGTTGGTAAATATAATTCTTCACCTGTGGTTCCGCATGAAGGCCCTAATCATCGATGCCCAGTTTCTATATGCATGGAGTCTGGACTGAGCCAAATATGGTTTAGCAGTCCAGTTTTCAGGAAAAGAAATGTTTTATACCGGCAGGATTAAGAAAGTCTGTGCTAAAGCCAGGCAATGGCCACATCCATCTCATGCATGTTAACATAAGCCAGTATGCAAAAATCTAACCTTATTCAAGAAAACAAAAGAAAGAATATTGCGCAGAAAAAGAGAATGAGTATTTGAATTTAGTGATTTTCATTTTCTTTTTTTCCCGCAACAATCACTAATTACTTTAGTATATGCTATTAAATCTATTATAATACAATCTTATTACAAATCAAGGAATATAAATCTCTGTTAATTAGGAAGAGATTACAGAATTTAGTGATCATTGACGGAGAGGGAGAGTTTCTTGAGTCCAATCAGAATTTGGCTCACTCCATGACCTTGGCCGAACTCCAAGCCTAAAATACAGAATCATTTCTAGTGCCTCAAAAACATTGTTCTCATCCAAAATTTTGTTCCAGGCACCACTGACAATGCAATAGTTGTTGTTATAAGGGGCATGGTGATGTGCACCATGTTCTGCACGAGAAACTAGTACTCCTGAATCTTGCAATGCTAATACCACAGAAGGGAGCTTGCTTTTAGTTCCATGAGCCCATGCATGAAACTGTTGGCTAAACATGATACACCCGCCAAACATACCCACAAACGCGTTAAATGTTGGCTCATTACTGACGAGACCGATTGGTAAAACTGTAAATGTTATCACACGAGCCAGGGCATGGAGATTATTAGCGAATTCACGTCTAGTTATTGTCCATGGAAATCTATGGTGTCCCTGGAATGCTTCAATTTGTGAACCAACTAGAGGAGTCGTAGCATCACCATAGTTGTCGATTGCCCAGTGATACACACCCGAACCCAGATCAGCAAGCAGGTAACCAATTAAACCAGCAAACACCGGCTCCAGTGACAAATTTGGGTCTACGGCAACTGAATTAGCCGATTTCAGTAAAGAAATGAGGATTGAAATGGATCCACTTGCAACCCAAGCGCGATGAGTCCATGTTGATTGTAAATCAGGGTCATCCAACATTGGCTTCTTTTGCGTCATTGTAGGAATCACCGGCGGAGGAGTTGACGAAAGTAACTGAAGTTCATCCACAGCTACTACTTGTTGAATCTGATCACGTTTACGAGATTGCCGAGTAGTGGCGGCGCATTGGACGCGCGTAGTGAATTGCTGGCGGCAGCATTTATGTGGGTCGCGAGGATGTCTAAAGACAGACTTGTATTGAAGTGAAATAGACATTGAAGAAGAAGAGCAAGCCGCTGATTTTGAGTTTATGTTTGCTGTGGAAGAGAGTTTTGAAATATATTTGAAGTGAGAAGATAAATAAGTAGTCCTCCTGATTTCCGTTGTAGTGGTTGTGAAAGGTGTAGAGTTATTTTTGTGGTGATAAAATGAAGGGGAGGGATGGAAAAGGGAGGGTGTGGTGTCTAAGTGTCTGGTGTGGTTTGGGATGTGGTTGCGTGGGATAACGAAGTTCGCGTGTTTAGACGACTCCTCGTATTAGGAGTAGACCTTGCTCAAATTGTGAAAATCAGACTAGTCCACATGTTTTGTAACACAAAGACGTACGTAGCGTGTGAGTGTGAAAGACAACCTCAAAAATTGCATGCGGTTTGAGTTTGCTGTGTAGAGATTGTGTGGTCTTTTACTTCTCATCACATTTGTAATGCGACTTTCACACCCATTTATAACTTGTATTTAAGGTGAGTAGACAACACTCCTCTCGATCCATCGATTCATCGAGATGTGGTGGAGTACCAATTGGAGGTGCTGATCACTTGCACTGTATATAGGTGTATGACATTTGTAGCTTTTTTCCGTGCAAATAATATCGACCTTAGAAATGGAATGTGTTATTTTAATTTGACTTGTCACTCTTCTATCTATATACACCATTGAACTTTTCCATGAAATCTTGGATGGTGACTAGGAAGTTCATCCATCGTGAACCCCATCAATTGTGTTTTTGTTTACTCTGTACCACGCTCGGCTTTCAGTATATTTTCTCAATCTGAATCTCCCAGCAACTCACAAGTCTCAGTTTTCGAAGATTTAATTTGCAAAAGAATGTTCACGGTGCGCAGAAAATATCATGATGAAGGGCACCTCTTGAAGGTCAATTATTCCCTTGTACTTTTTAAATTTATATTGTGCTGTACTTCTGTTGAGTTGACAGAGACTAACACTGTTGTATGAGCACCTAATCCTATAAATAAACACCTTTGTTCAGTTGGTGTAGTTTGATATAGTTTGTTTTGTTTAATGAACCTTTTTTTTTTCTTAAACGAAGGAAATTAAAGGTTAACTGAGTTTAAAATAGAAAATTAAATAACTGAGTTAAATAGAAAATTAAAACTAAGAAATAAAAATAGATAAATACAAAGAAATCTCCCTAAACCCTCTTTATGATATTATAAGTTTTTAGAAATATAGATTGAATCAAGGTATAGTTTTTAATAACAGCATCTAAAATTATATTAAGACAAATCAATTCAACCTTAATACAATATAGTCGTTTCATCATCTACTTGATTAATTAGAAATACAAGGAGAGAGCACCGAATATTCCTTTAAAATCAAATAAAATACTATTATCATTCATTTTCATTATCCAAAAAGTAATTTTCATTATCCACTTAAAAAATACCACTTAGGGGTATTAATAAAATGGCCTTTGATATTAAGATCCTGGTTCCATCAATTGGATTTATTAAAACTACAGCCTTATATTCTAGGGGTATTTAAATAATGTTCCCATAACTAAAAGAAATAAGAATACGAAGAAAAAAAAGAAAAAAAAAAAATACAAATACAAAAGAGAATCACAATAACAATAAGAAAAAAACTATTCATATCCACACCACAATTGACAAGAAAAAACGAGAAGGATCAAAGTTACCTCTTGATGTTGCTATCGAATACAAGCACAACCTCTTATAGTTGAAGAAGACCATAAGAATCGATCAAATCATTGAAAAGGATCAAAAATCCGAATAATGGTTTTTTATTTAGGGTTTTAAGATTTTCTTTCGAACTAAATTCTAACCATTTTGTTTGTTTTTCTTCCTCACAAAGAAATGCTCCCAAAGTTGGAGTGATTTGCTCAGGTCTCTTAAAATTTGTGATGAAAATTGAATCGTCGTTTGTTTTTCTTCCTCACAAAGAAATGCTCCCAAAGTTGGAGTGATTTGCTCAGGTCTCTTAAAATTTGTGATGAAAATTGCGTCGTTAGAAATATCATTGATGAAGATTTCATCGCCGTAGACAAAAATGATGTCTTTGTTGGAAGGCATCTCAAGTAATCTTAAACCCCCATAGTGACAAAGAACAACTATTAAAGCCGAGATAAACCTCTCTAATAGAAGAGATAATACCACCATAATAGTGCAAAAAACTCACCAAATTGTAAGAGATAAACATAAATAAACATGGCTAAAACAAAGAACTAGATAATAACAAGGAAGGGAAACGAAAATCCCGTTTAGATCCGGCCAATCGGACTAGATGTGAGCATGTAGAAGTACAGTACTTTGCTCAACTGTTGAGAGGGAAAGCTAAAAATCCAGTAAACCATTGCAAAGCTGCTACAAATCACCAAATTCCATTGAAGACAACTCAGTAGAAGATTGTTTTGTTTTATATAAATTTGGTATCCTATTTAGCAATAACGAACAATTGGAGTGTTTCTTTGCATCATCCAATAATCATAGTTTTCATAAATCTCTCATATCACATATTCATAAAGGAGATTAATTTACCCAAAACAAAATGTATGCTCTAAACTGGATGCTAATAGAATACGGGCATCCAACTCAAAACCAATTGGCGATGAGTGGAGAGGCCCAAAGGATTACAAACCGCAGGATCTTAGAATTGCCCAGACAATGTGGGACTAATAATCTCAACACGCCCCCTCACGTGTAGCCTCGTTGGGCAGAGCCGATCCTGTGCGTTTTAGGGCCTGGTGCGAACTTAATCGCAGGGCCTTTTTACGTTCAAATTTTTTTTTTCTCCCCGACAATTTCGAATAGCAATGAGAATACGAAACTAAGATGATTCATATACATATATAGCTAGGATACACATAACAAGTTCTTTACGGTTATAAGCGTTGCTTTTATACATATTGTCTAGTTCAACACAAAAAAAGGGTCCAAAAAAAGATTGTCGGCTAGTTTTTCTAGTATTTACCGTCCGTACCTTTGTAATGACTTCAACTTCTCCCATATGTGAGTTAGTTAACCAAAATCTATGTACCTGAAAGACATATAAAGATTAAAGTTGTTAGCAAACCAAAAATACAAATGGAAGACTTTAGAAAATTATCGCTAATTACTAAACCCTAAATTAGACAACAAGATGAAATCATCGCTAATTACTAAACCCTTAAATCTTTCTAATTAAATCAAAAAGAACATTCAGCTCCATACAAAATTAAAATTCCATTACTGATCTTTACATTTTCATTAAAAATAAATAAAATCGATTACCTAATTTACCTTGAATTAAATCCTTGAAAGAGGAAGGAGGAGGGTGTTAATTGTTAGCCTACTTCACCGAATAAGAGTGATTGAATAGCCTTATCAATCTATCTGTGGCAAACAGAAGACAAGAGAAGAGTGAGGGTGGTTCGGTTTTGTTTTGAGAGAAATTTGGGAAATCTTCCCTCACAGATCGATAGAAGGTGGTCCGTGGAAGAAGTAAGAAGAGAAAGAAGACGTGGCTAATAGAAATAAGTTATAACTGGGCTTGCATACAAAAAAAAAAAAATTATAACTGGGCTTAGTTTTGTGTATGAAAAAAAAGGCCTTGGCCTGAGATGGGCCCTGTGCGTCGCACCTCCTGCACCCCCTCAGGCCCGGCTCTGTCGTTGGGTCTAACACGTGGACAATTAAATCGGGTGACGTGGAGTAAAGGCGCGGTCAATGACTCGTCGCATATAGCCTGCTCTGATACCATGATAGAATACAGGCATCCAACTCAAAACCAATTGGCGATGAGTGGAGAGGCCCAAAGGATTATAAACCGCATGATCTTAGAATTGCCCAGACAATGTGGGAATAATAATCTCAACAGATGCAACCCGCAATCAATGTTGTTGGATATTTTCAATAATATCATTTTGTCCCCCTACTTTATGTAAATGGTTATAAGAAATGGGTGGACCCTAAAATGATGGTGTTTTGGATTCAAATTAGTTTGAATTCAAACATACGTGATTTTTCCATTAGCCACCATTGATGCCCATTGGAGGTGCCGTGGACATGCAAATTCATTCTCATTTAATAACATCAAAAGCTTTGTTTTCTTTCTTCCAAGCATCATTAGAATCGTATACGTATATTGTGTTGAATTAGGGGTACAAACCTTGAAGTTAATTATGTTGTTAAAGCGCTTCATTACCTATTTGGACTCGCCAATTATTTGGGAAGGGTCGAAATAGTTTTATAAAAGAGTATTAATCAAGACCTGAAGGCGGAAGTATAACATTCATGTATAAGGTTTCATTCCCTCTTGTGGTATATATTTACAACAGTTTTAGACAATTATTTTCGACAATGGAGTGTGAAACTTCGACGCTATTGCGCAATCACTGCAAGTTATAAACCAAACTCTGAACCTCTTGGAACATTATGATGGTGAGAACTTTACTCATTGGAAAAGAGATTGTGATTTTTTTTTACCACCAACTTGTGGTCTATTCTTGATGATAGATTAGATAAAATTCCTGCTGCAACAGAGAAACACAACGATGAACTGAAGGTTAAACGAAAGAACGTCAAGAAGATGATTTCATGTGTTGTGGTCATATCCTAAAGTATTTGGAGACTAGTATTTACTATGCCCATCGAAGTATTGCGACTACCAAAAACAATATGGATTACGCTTGATAACAAATATAAAAAATTTAAAGCAAGCAACAAGATATTACCAAATTGCAACTTCATGGACTTTTAAGATAGTTTTCTATAAGTCAATTATTATCTTGATCAGTGAACTTTTGCTCATTTTTAATCGTCTTAAGGATCCTGGAGCTGATTCGGAATTTGCATTTATTATTGGGGTTATATCTCTTGTCTTCACCCTTCTTGGAATGATTATAAGAAATAACTTAAAAGGTATGTATACCGTATACAACGTCATCTTCGTTGTAAACCTTTTAGAAGGTTATATCCTGGAATGGTTATATTTCTTGTCTTCACCGTTCTTGAAATTGATTCTGAATTTTCATTTACAATGTCAGCTTCGTATCGAAAAGGACTCTCGTAAACGAGAATTAAGGATAATCAACAAACTGAAAATTATTCTAAGTTAACAATGTGGAAGAATCGAAAACTCGGAGTTCTTTGAAATCTAGGAATGATACTCAATTCATGAAGAAAACTCCGAATAAGAAAGATAAGATGAAGGGTAATATTTAATTTTGTAAAAAACCATGTCATTACTCTCATGACTGTCATCAACGAAAGAAACAAAAGAAAGAAGAAGTGAATGCAGACATTGAAAATTGAAAACTTACCTGTGTAGTGCAAGTTTCCAATACTATTGTTGATCATAGTAGTGGATTATGGCACGATACTAGTGCAACCATTCATATTTGTAAGGATAAAATACTCTACAAAACATATGAACTGTATGGATATGCAAATGAAATTACTTCAACAAACAACCAAAGAAGCGAAGTTGTTGGTAAAGATGTTGTATAACTCCCGTTTACTCTGGAAAAAATTCTTACTCTTACTAATACGTTACATGTACCTGACATAGTGAAAAACCTTGTTTCAGGAGTTCTTGTTAACAAGGCTGGATTCAAGGTGACATATATATGAGTATGATAAGTTTGTACTTCCCAAGAACGATATATTTGTTGGACAAGGATACTATGTAATGTGATGGTTATTTAATAAATAATGGTTCTGTTCTCTGTTGATTTATGTCATGCTAGATTTGGACATGCGAATTATGGTTCCCTTAGAAACATGAAAAAATTAGAATTGATTTCTGATTGTAATTTTGATAATGTTTCTAAATGTTAAATCTGTGTGCAAGAAAAAATACATAGAATATTTGTTAAAGTTTTAGTAATTTTTTTTTCCTTGCTTGAATTGGTGCACAATGACATTGGTAACTTGATGAGTCATATGACTCATCATGGAAACAAATATTATGTCACTTTTATTGCTGATTGTATTAGGTGTGCTTAACGACAGTTATATACTTCGTAAAGAGCGCAAATCGGGCGACAACTCAGGCGATATATTGGTGTCTAACTCGTTTAAAGTTTCTTCAATTTTTTGATGATTAACAAGAAACAAGTAATCTTGGATGGCATAATCGAACCTGGTGGGATTCAATCAAGTAATAACAATGGAAAGTTCTTAGGTGCAAGTGGATCTGATACTCAGATAATGGATTTACAGATTGAATTAGGGCAGATGACGAAACATACATACAAAGGTTCGAAGAATGGGGTTTAAGATGATGGCATGAGTATTGATCAATTAGATGACAGTGGAGATACCCACCGTGGCTCTTTTCATTGATCAATCGAACTTGGCAGACTCATTAAAGTGGATACTACTACTGAACTAGTTTTAAGAGGAAGGTTTGCCAGAATTTGTGTTGAAGTCTACACTGATAAACCACTAGCCCCCCCTAGTTAAAATTGGTCTCATTAAACAAAAAATTGAGTATGAAGGTGTAAATTTGATATGTTTTCAATGTGGAAAAGTGTCTCATAAAAAAAAAATTTGTCCACAACTTGTTAAAGAACCAATTGTTATTTCTGATTTGCACAATGTTGTAGGTACAACAAGCTCAGAGAAAAATAAGCTTAGAGTTACTAATTGCCCTGAAAATGTTGAGGAAAACTTTGCTCCATGGATGCTGGTGGACAAGAAGAAGAATAAGGCTAGATGAACTGGTGTTCGTGTGGCTAACCAAAAGGTGCTGGATAAAGGTAAGGGGGTGTCAAACAGGTTTTCTACTCTTGTTGAGCAAAGTGGCTCTGACCAAATTGAACACAGTGATAGTAATAGAGGGACTAGAGTAGGGGAATTTAATTCTAAGAATGGTAACAGTCTGGTACTACATAATGATGTAAGTGGTGGGAATGTTAAAGATTTGGAAAAACGATTACAAATTAAGGAATTGAATGATGTTAGTGGCAATCCTACTAATGGGTTTTATTACAAGCAATTCAGGGAAGGAATATGAATAGGAAGTGTAACAATAACATTAATATTACTAGTGGGGGAAACATCAATGACAGAAAGTTTACAACTGATGGGTCTATAAATAAATGTAAAGAACAATTGAATTACACTGATATTCAAAGTAGCAAAGAATTAGATGGAGCCCGACATCCAGCTGCAACAATTGCTTTCACCAGTCGTTCCAAGAACAATGAAAGTTTTATAGAAGGTGGAAGATCTTCTAGTTCGCAGGGCTCAAGAGGAGCTTCAATCCATGCAAAGCCACCTGACAGAAATAGTGATAGAACAAATTTTACAAGTGGACTTAAAGCTTCAATTAATGGAGGATATAACACAACTGATAAGGTTGATGAACTAAATACTGTCAGAGGTAGTGCATGCTCGGGAGCAACTGGACTGGAGTTTATTTTTGGACATAATGAATCAGGTTTTGATCCCACTAAGGTTCTCCCCTTCAAACTGGATTCACTTGGACCCGGAGGAGTTTCTAAATAAGGGAAGGAAAGATCTAGAATGTGTGTCAAGGACGTGGCAAGAAGCACCAATACTAGTGGCGGAAATGGCTCCAATGGTGGAAACTCCAGCAATCATAAGAATCCCAAGCGATCTTTGGAAGTTCGGGATGCTATTCAGTACCCGCTTGGATGTGGATTTGTTCAACCAACGACAGTTCAAGATGAAGTTTACTCCAATTCTGGAGTTGAACAACGCATCAATTGTAATGAAAACGGAAATGCCACTCCACAGAGGACCTGCTAGGTATGTCGATTTTTCTAAGTGTATCGATAATTTCTCAATGAAGATTTTAGTTTGGAATTATAGGGGGCACTACACCAAATCTAGGATTTTGCAACGTTTGAATTTTCGGGTCTTCAAGGTATATATACGTTGCATACAATTTTCCGTTACATATAAAAAAAAATATACGTTGCACCAAATCCTAATTATCGTAAAGAAAAATAGAAACTAGGACACGACTGTCTGAACTAATATAGTTGAGGGGTTAAATATCTTTCACAGCCTTGTTATTCCATCTCTCTTCTATTTTCATTTCCCCCTATTTTCTTTTCTTATTCTTATCTCTCTCATAGATTCACATCGAATTCTCCTCCTCCCATCAACTTCTCCTCATCCCATTTTTCTGCTCTTCCAATCCTAAACCGCGAGATCTGTGAAATCAACACCGATTTCTCCTAAACCCTAATCTCACAAATCAAAACTCATCTTTCGGAAATCAAATCCAATCTTTCAAGAACTCAAACCCTAGAAATCATTTCTTCTGTAAAGTTAAATATGTGAGATGGTTAGTTCCAATCTGAAGTTTCTATCTCTAATGGTGAATTAATGGATCCCGAAGGGTACAACCCTAATCATCTTCTTATTTTTGTTATTATTGATTTATCTTTATTTTGACCATATTCTATGAATATCATATTTAGGTTGTTAATATTTTGTAAAGATTTGCAATTTTTGTTTTTGTTTACTATATTTGATGGGGTTTTTAAGTTTGGGGTTCTTTTGATTTCAATTTTGTGGTCATGTGTT
>JAJJWW010014645.1:0-95409 GCA_023531295.1 Papaver armeniacum | reverse complement strand
TATCCCATCCTCCAATTTATACTCAACAAGTACCAAGAATATTGCCTCATTACTTCGGAATCTTTCCATCATTCAGTAAATAAGAATAAACTCGGGATATATTCTTTCCTTTCTTGCCTTCTTCTTCAATCGGTGTCTACACGCTCAAACATGCTTCAAGATCATCAAGGAATGGTTCAAGACGTTGAGAACGCATGCAATCTTTCCATATCAAGCATCACATAATCCGAGTATCTTCTCCTCTGTTTTTGCAAATTTCACGCAGATTGTAGCCAAAATTAGGCAAATCCAGTGGCATACCCGGTCCAGTTTGGTACGTCCAATTCATCCAATCCCAGCCATTGAGTCTCCTTTTCCACGACTCAAAATGCAAACCCTAAATACGCCACCATGAACATATTCCTTGGTGTATCCACGATTTCTCCTCGTGGAATTTTTAGCCAATTGTAGACGAATAATAAACCCATACCAACCTGTTAGGCCCAAAGGTAGCTACCCAAACAATCACATCCATTTAGTCTCACTTTAACTGACTTCAAAATCTTAACCCTAATTCATGGTTCTTTTGAAACAGAATTTCCCTTAAAACAAAATTCTAAATGGTGAAGATGGCGTCCCCCTAACCAGGTTGTGGGGTGCGAATAGCCTTTGGGTTGCCCCTTAAAGAATGAGTTACCCCTTATCCAAAGTGGGAGTCCGAATAGCAAAATGTCCTCACTGGGTGTTACCAGCAACTTTTAAGTAGAATTTTCCAACAATCTTTATTTCAAAAAAATACCTACAAACACACAAACACCATAAGAAGGACAAAAAGAGTACTAACAATACGAAACATTTAGGAAAAATTAGACACATAAATACGTCTATCAAATGTGTTGGAAAACCAAGAAGTAAGCACCACTAAAACGAGAAAATCGTATAAAGTGTTGGGTTCTTGCAACAACGAAAACACGTTAGATGTATCAAAGTAATATGTAAAGAACTAATCCGAAGCAACTCTCCGAAATAACTTGACGAGGCGGAATCACGGGTTCAACAAGTTGTCCTTAACACATTAGTTCAAGCGGGTATGCTCGAGATGAGTAATGCTAAACCCCTCACAAAGTAAAGATGTGTCCGGGATAAGAGCCCGATATAACTTGAGTTAGCACAACGCAAGTTACCCACTCTTGAACTCGGCAACGGGATGGAAGTAAAACGCCGCACAAACAAAGAAAGAAAATGATAAAAGAATTGCTTCGATGTATTTTGAAAACAGATCTTCGAGTTGTATTTATAGGAAAAGATACATGCGAATCAAGTTAGGTTTTGGATTTCTTAAAAAAGCAAAACACGTAAAAAGGAATTTCCCCATGAATAAAACTCATAATAAAATATATTTGGAATCAATTTCCTAAAGACAAACTTGCAAAAATAAATTCTAGTAGACACGAGTCTTGGTGCATGGTATACGCGCATTTAGTTTAGCATGGATTGGAACATGTATGTTTATTTGCACAAACAACCCACCTCACCCTACCCGTCCCACCCTCATTTGTCTATACATCCATAAGACTATGGTTATATAGTGGAGCTGCTCTTTAGTTTTCCATATGTGGGGCTAAAGGTTCTATTTCATTCACCCAAGATTACTAATATAAAACTAAGATTAATTTCTGAAGATTTAATGTGTGCCATTTCGAATTGAAAATAGGAGATATAGAAACCTTAATTACTTGTGTTTGTGGAGCTGTTGATGCTAATGATAAAGTAGAAAAATGGTCTTATATATCAGAGTTAGCGAAACTATTTACAAACCATGGATTCTAATTGGTGACTTAAATGTAGTTTTTGACCCAGCATAAAAACAAAGCGGCAATCAGACAACCTCCACCAGTAAATCTTTCATTGTTCAAACAATTGATTCTCTAGGATTACAGGATGCGGGATATGAGGGAGCTCCATTCATATGGTCAAACAACAGAGAAAGAGATGCAAACATTTGCAAAGAATCGACCGATCCCTAACATCTCACCAATGGGCTCAAAACTTCCTAGACACTAAGGTAACCCTTCTCCCCGAGTTGGTTCGGCCCATACTCCTATATTATTTTATTTTAACCCAAAGATTCTTAAAACCCAAAACCTCTTAGATGTATTATATCTTGGCTTAATCATCCATCTTTACACTCAATTGTTGAAGCTTCTTGGAAACTTCATGCTAGTGACTCCTCAGGGAAAAATTTATTGTCAAACCTTCGATTATTATCCTCGAATCTAGCCCAATGGAATTATGATTTTTTTGAAAACATTCATAAAAACATCAAAAACCTAAACAATAAAATAGATGGTATCCATAGGTTTAGAGAATCTTGCTAACAAAATAGCAAGGCTAAAAAATATTCAAAAAGTGAATGGGAAAATGGTACACAAATCAAAAAGCGTCTTTACCATCAACTTTATAGAGATAAATTTTCCAAAGAATATGATGAAAACAGTATTTTCATGCAGTGGCCTCCACTAGAAAAAGAATCAACTCCATCTTGTCGCTTAGAGAACCTTCTGGGCTTTGGATTTCTGATAGGGATCAAATTAACGCTCTCCTTCTAAACCATTTCATCCAAAATGAACTTCTCAAGGCAAAGCAATACTTGAGATCGATCTATCCGAATTAATAAAACCTTGCATTTCGAGAGGATGAAAATTTAACTCTCTTAGGTACTCCTTGAAAGAAAAATTTGGATCACCCTTTCTAATATGAATCAATGGGGAGCTCCGGGCCCGGATAGTTTCCAACCGGGTTTTCTCAAGGAAAATCGGGAAACTCTTGGGCCGAGATATTGTGTCGGAAGTGCAAAATTTGTTTACAAATGGTACACTAGACAAGGACTTAAACTACTCATTCATTACTTTGATCCCGAAAACTTCCACTCCTCAAACTCAGGTGACTTTATACCTATAAGCTTTAGAAATACAATCTATAAATTATTTAAAAAATCCTAGTCAATAGGCTAAAACCCATTCTCAATAAATTAATCTCCCCCAACCAATCGGCTTTCCTTCCGGGAAGACAAATAACCAACAATATAATCATCGTTCACGAGCTAATATATTCTATGAAAACCTCTAAATCCCAAAAAGGTTATTTGGCTCTAAAGCGATTTATCAAAAGGCTTTGATAGGGTTGAGTGGTATTTCATCCGAAAAGTCCTTCTCGCTTTTGGTTTTGACGGGTAATGGGTAAATCTTATTCTACAATGTATATCAACAACATCTTTTATATATCCTCCTAAATGGATTACGAGACCCAAAATCAATAATTTTAGCGGCTTAATACAAGGTGATCCGCTTTCTCAGTACCTTTTCCTTATCTTGCATGGAAATACTATATAGACTCCTAGATAAAGAAGTGATAGAAAAACAAAATATCTGTTACACAAATCAACAAAAATGCTCCGAATATTTCTCACCTCTTCTTTGCGAGATGATTGCTTCTTATTCACTAGAGCTGGTCTTGGGAGCAGCTAAAAATCTTTTAGATATCCTCTCCTCGTTTGGAAATATTATAGGTCAAATGGTCAATATTGTAAATCAAGTGTGTACTTTTAGTCCCACATTCACCCGAACACGATTTTTTTTAGCAAAATCTTTAAAGTCCATTAATGACTAAAAAGGGTAGATATCGTACCTAAATTTTTATTTTTTGACAAAAAATAGAAAAGCAAACTTTGAACCCCTCCTTCAAAATATTATTCTACTCTACAAGGTGGAAATCAAAACTTTTATCACAAGCAGGGAGAATAGGTTATGATAAAATCCATCCTTCAAGCATCCTACTTACCAAATGCAACTCTTGGATCTCCTAAAGCAACCTTAGATCAACTAGTGAATCTAAAGAAACTTTTGGTGGAAAAAGGACGGGCAAAAAAGGCAAGGGGTTTTATAAAAGCTTGGA
This sequence comes from Papaver armeniacum, assembly GCA_023531295.1. Classification (NCBI taxonomy): domain Eukaryota; kingdom Viridiplantae; phylum Streptophyta; class Magnoliopsida; order Ranunculales; family Papaveraceae; genus Papaver; species Papaver armeniacum. Next base: position 91,476 of record JAJJWW010014645.1, on the reverse strand, counting down.
AATGATTTTTCAAACCTACTTCAAAGGAGGCCTTGGTATTAAAAATCCTCACCACTTCAACATAGCTCTCCTCACAAAGCTTTACAATAAACTCATCACTGAAGAAGACCAATTATGGACTCAACTTCTCAAAGCCTAATAGTACCCAAATTCTCATCCCTTAAAATCCTCTACAACTTCTAACTTATCTTGGATATGGACGAGCATTCAAAAAGGATGAGAACTTATCAAAGGTAATTTCGTTTGGAAAGTCAAAAATGGAGCTTCCACAAAAATATGGGAGGAACGTTGGATACCCAACGGAGATATAGTTCAAATCCTTCATAATGTTCAAGATTCAAGTCCTGTGATGGTTCAAGATCTCATAGCATAAGAAATAAATGGGATCAAGAAAAATTATCAAGAAAAATTCATCCAAAGGATATATAAAAAATCTAAGCTATAAACCCAAGGAAACAGGAACAAGACCTAATAAGATGGAAACATCATCACTATGAAAAAAAATTGGCAAAGAATATATACAATTATCTAATTAAACAAGATCAAGATTGTGAAAACCAATTGGAATTTCCTTATAACAAAATTTGAAACATTCGGGCAATTCCTTGAATTAGGCCCTTCATATGGAAACTAGTTCAAAAGGCTCTCCCTACTTCCTCCAGGACTTGGAGCACATAATTCAAGCATCGACCCTCATTGTCATATGTGTAACAATTCAAAAACGAGCATCATCTATTCCGAGCTTGCCCAGTTTGCGAAAGCCGATTTGGTTCGGTCTTGATCTAGATAATATTATACAAGAAGCAGTCTGCACTTGATCACCTCTTGGGTCAACACTAGTCAGAATGTGGGTTTAGGACGGTTTGAATGCAATGAAAAATGAGTTTTAAGACAAATACGGCCGATCTAAAGTCTGTCTTTTTGGTGTACTATTTCTTAAAGGACGGAAATTTGTATTTGACATAAATTAACAACGGACCTCTTTTTGTCTTAGATTAAGTGTGAATCTATACGTCCAAAATTGGTTGGTTAGAGATTGTTGGATTGACAAGTTAGTTCGGTAGAGTGAGTTTCAGGTGAGTCTTGATTCTGGCCCAGTCTTTTGATCAACCGAGTCGATACGAGTTATATTTTTCCTTTTTTTAATTATTTTTTTAGACAAACCATCGTGCATTTGAAATTTTGTACACAAATGCAACTCATTATATTATAAAATTAACTTTGTATTCGGGTAACTTGACAACCCAAACATCTCTAAGTTTAACAACAAAAGCTACTTCATGTTCAAAACAAAAAAGGAGAAGGAAAAAAATAGTAACAATATGATTTCACTTCTAGGTTGCAAGAGGTAGCGTGTTACTATGACCATTCATCGTCTCACCGGAAAAATTATCTCTAACACAGTTCCATGTTGTTATTGATGCGTCGGTAGGGAGATATCATAGTTTTCATCATTTGGTGGTGCACTAAAATTAACACGTCGAAGCGCCACTGCTTTCTTTGTTAAATTCCTCAAGACCCATTCAGTCGCTAGATCCTGTACACAATGAAAACAATAAACTTAGGTATAATCCAATGTGAACAAAATATGAACTGGTGCATGAAACTAAAATTACGCATAATGAAATATATGTACAAATTACAAGCAAATATGGAAATTCATGACGGTAGTCTAGATAGGATTAAACTAAAATTATGTATAATGAAATATGTATACAAATTACAAACAAATATGGAAATCCAGGACGGTAGTCTAGATATGATTAAAAATCAAGAAAAGAGCATGGAATTTTTTTGTTGTATTATTATGAACAGTCAAGATGTTTTGAAAAGAATGTAAAGAAAAAGTAAGTTTGTGTACACCTCTAGTCAAATCAACGCTAAAGTGCAACATCAATTATTAAGTTTTGCTAGTTAGTAACATGTCAGAAAGAACAATCATAACAAGCACTGTTATACCAGCTATTGTCCGGAAGAAGTGTTGTTATCTTGCCTCCACGCCTCATAAACATTAAATCTTCCCTTGCAACGCATCTACCTAAGTTTGTATACCTTGATTTTCAATTTCTCAATGCGTAAATGTTTCCCTACCAGTTGAAGCAATCGCCGAATCAGAATGCTTTTCCTTAATGAGTTAGAATCCCATTCATATATTTCCTAACCTTTTCCTACAATATTAGATAGCCATTGCTAAGTTTAAATTACATGACCAATGAATTATACCTGAAGCTCAAAACCAATACTTTTCTTTCCTTTGCTGCAATATGTTTATGCAATGGGTCCAATTGGGGTATCCTTGTAAACATGTGTATCCATATATCCTCTGAAATCATCCACCGTACCATCATCCGACTATTTTTTTTCTTTTCTTTGATACCACAAACAAGTAACTTCATATTACAAGCTAGCTAGTTATTTCTTAATCTTTTGAGAAAACCACATTTATGCTCTTTAATAAAAACTTGCCCCCAAATGGAAAACATAAATAGCATCTCATCATTCAATACTAGCACATGGATCATTGTAATTATAAAGCAGTTAAATAAGTAGTACCATCTAGTGTGCAACTCTTGGAACTCCTTTTCTACCAGTACAAAGTGGTGTCTTTCCTCTAGCTTGTTAAAATTTCTTAGAACCAGTAGAAGTCGCATCATCACATGTTGTTATCGAAGTCAGTGAGTCAAGTTACAGGAGACCGAGGATTTGTAGGTTACGAGAGATACAAAAGGAAAATTATAAACAATTAAGCTATTCCTTAAGTCGCATAGATATGTAGTGTGCACAATTAGAATAATCAAGCTCTTTTGAACAACAAAGATATTTTTTAAAACCGACTAAGGATATTATAATAGCAATTGATGCAAAAGAAGAAGAAAAAAAAGGCTCAATTTTTAGTTGAATCGTGTGAAGTGTTAAGCTTATCGAGTTTTCATGAATACGCAATGCCAAAACCGTGAGTTCTAACACGATTGAGAAATCTAAATTGAGATGAAATTAAAATAAATGTAATGTATTTTAAAACAAAAAGGAGCGAATTTTATAAATTACAAAGAATCCATTCCAAATTCAAACAACCCCACTAACATTGGAGAAATAGAACCATGCCTTATCCAAAATCGTCATCACATAAAAACAATGATAATAAGTTATGCTATAATCCAGTTCACCTTTCCTTGCTGTGTTCATTAGTATCTTCTTAGCCTACCACCTAAGCGATAATACATAATGTGGGAATGTTATTTATGCCTACTATCCATTCATGCACAAACACCCTTATAGAGTCTTTTCAAATACCCCGATGGCATAATTGAAATTATGAATGAAAAATAATTCACATAATTCCAGTTTTAACCTTTACACCTTATACTTCAATTCTTCTTCATTTTTCACTCGAGAAAAACGTTCCACTCTCACTTGTATTAAGTCTCAAAGTCACACCACAACTTGACGCCACCAACACCACCCATCATCTCCATAGCGTCATCGCACTCAGAAAAATTTGCATCATACCTACCATCATCATAATTATTATCCCAGAGATCGGGCGGAATTTTGAAAGGGAATCAAGAACAAATTAAGTGAGTAGATCTAAATCTGAGAGGGATATAGGGTTAGATGGCTGAAGACAGATCGAACAGAGATTAGAAGGGTGAAATTGTAAAACTAAAGCTGTTGTTGACTGAATCGAGACGAAATTGAAGATGGTTTTGTTGATATTAGTGTTTGAGTTAATGTTGCAGTCGGAAGGGAGATGGAACTGAAGAAATAAGGGGAAGATGAAGGTCTGCCATCAATTTGAAGTAATGAAGGAGAAGATCAATGAATTCTTTGCTAATTATTAGAAGAAGGGTTTATGAAGAATCAGTAGATGGAGATTTCGGTTTCAGTAATTTTTTGAATTCGATGATTTGAGTGTTTGAACAATTGAAATTTAATTATGATTTAGTTATTCTTCTCTACTGATTTCAAACCAGATTGAGATTAATTTGATTTTGGTTTTAATTTGATAATTTCAGATCGAGATTCAGATTTCGTGTGGTTGGAGTTGAAGATTGATTCAGTGAATTATTATTGAATTGATAGGGTCAACAACAATGGTGGGTTAATGTTTTGGTCGTGTAATGGTGGTGGTGGAAGTTTCAACAATGGTATTTTGGTGAATGTTAAACAGAGAAGATGAAATTGAAGAAGCTGAATCTAGATTTTGGGTTGAAGCTTGTTTGGTGTTTGAAATGGTTTATGTAGTGGTTTTTATGTGAGATTGCAGGTGGTACGAAGATATGCTTTGTGTTTTATGGGTGGTTGTTGGTGGTCTTGGAATTGGAGTGCGGTGGCGGTGGTTAGAAGACGCAGGTGATGTTGATGCTTAATGCATTGTCTTGAATACATTTGATTACATACGAGTTCAAAGGAGTTGATCGATTCGAGAGATGATAAGGAGATTTGTAGGGTTGTTTTATTTTCAAGGAACGTATTGAGTTTGGTGTTAGGCATTGAAGGACTGGGAATAGATGAATCAGAATACGAAAGCATATTCTTGGTATGCTTCGAGATGGACATAAAGTTTGAAATTAAATATGAATCTCGGGAAGAACATTGAAGCATCAATGGAGAGATTGAAGTTGTGTGGCGGAGATCAGTTCATTTGCAATTCCAATTATAGTGAACAAGGACCTAAAAGCGCATTTAGAGTTTGCTACCGTGCCTTTGATTGGTGGAATTGAAGCGGTATAAAATGTATGTTTAGGAACAGTTTTAAACTCAAGATGACTTTGGTGAAGTTTGTATTAGCTCTGGTGATGGCTTTGAGAGATGGATTGCGGTGGAGTTTGTTGGTGATACTTGGTTGAACTTGGTGTTTGTACGAAGAAGTGTGGTAGGATTTTAAAGATGCTTTATCCTACGACTATGTCTAAACGGCAGTCTGCACGGTGTCTAGTTTATAGACAGTGGCAAATACACATTCCACGAGACTTGTGGTGCTTAAGTGATCTAATGGCTATGCTTAACCCTTTGAATTCTTAGAGGTGTAACACAATTATAAGGTTGTTAAAGCGGCGTATTTAGATGTGACTCTAAACTAAAGGAGCAAAGGAGATTATAACTAATTGGGAAGGGCACTAGGGTGATTGCATTCACCCTCCCAACCTTATGCTAAAGCAATTTTCCTATGGTTATGCTCTTGAGCCTTCACATGAAGGTCTCGGTGGATGTCCATCAATCCGTCACTATCTCCCCTAGTATGGAGTGTCTTCTTACTACAGTACACTCCATCACGAATCAAAAGCTCAATTAACTACTAATCCTAATCATGTTATAGAGTGCACAAATAAATCCAAAGGCTAACTACTTGACATAAGATTAGGGGTTTCAACAACACCCTAGTTAATTACTTAGAACATGATTTAATAACAAGAAATACAAATTAAACACAAGTAAAGCTAATTGACGCTCTGGCTAGCCCAGGCATACCTCAGTCATCCAATTACACCTTCTATTTATACATGCAAAAATCCCCAAAATATCAAACCCTAATTCTCAAAAATCGAAATTAAAGAGTAAATAAATCAAACCCATGCTCTTGAATCGTTGTTCTCCCCTCAATTAGGCTCTAACTCCATCGGTTGATTGATTGGAACCCAGCTCTATTATCTCTAGATTTAGTTTCTAGGGTTGGTAAGAAACTACAAAAGAGATATCTAGACCCTAAGGAGGAGGAGTGGCACTGCGTGGAGTTGTTGGTGAGATAGGTGGTGGTGATGGCGAAGCGGCTGTGGCGGGAGAATAGAGAAGGCTCCGCAGAAGGTATGGTCTGGGAGAGGAGGAGAAGAGCGAGCTCGAGGTGCTTTGTCGGGTGAGGGAGAGGAGAAATGATTTAGGTTTTGGTTAATGGGAATATATAGGTGTTGTGTCAGAAGACGGTTACATCAAAGCTCGATGAGGAAGCCGCGGCGGCGTCGGATGCGTGGGAGAGATCTGAACGGCTCGGGATATAAGGTGGTGATTCATTGAGCGAGTGTAGCGAAGATTCGATGGGACGGGCGACGAGCGTAGGATGTGGGAGAACGAAATCTCAACGGCTTTGGGTGTACGGGCTCGGATCCGGGTCCTTGTCGGGTCTAGCTCAAGCCCATGTCTTTAGATGAGTTGCTACTTGTTGGGTTGCAATCATTGCGTGTGACTTGGGCCTACACTCCCTCCATAGATGCTCGACTCCAATTCATCTCCTTTGGCTCTCGGATTCTCAAGAGCTTTATTTATTACCTAAAAACACAAAATTAATTAATACAAATATTTATTCTTGAAAACAAAAGAAAACACGAATGCGGGATAATATCGATTTCTAAGCGCAAAGATGAGTAAAATGCCAATAAAAAGATTATAAATATGCACTATTTGGCACTCATCAAATACCCCCAAACTGTGAATTTTACTTGTCCTCCAAGTGAAAAGAAATGAAGAAATCCCTAACTATACCACCGTCGTAGGTCTCTCGAATGCATTTAGCGTATGCACTAAGCCTTTAAACCCTAGGTGTCCCTAGTGGACGAGTTGTAGTCTCGTGAGGGTTTACTGCAGGTGTACCCACAAAACCTTCTCCAACTTCGCAGTGTAAAAGAGTCTCAAGCCTCCAAGAATCTGTGAGGACATAGAGTTTACGCGTGCTAGTAACATGAAGTTAGAACTACCAAAGAACGCATTCTCATCCTTAAGTCTTGAGCGAGAAGTAACCATACCATATGAAAGAATTCGGATTCGATTGTGATCATAAGTCTCAACTTCACCTCACCATTAGGGTTTTATGATAATTGCACTCAAAAATATCGCTTTTTAGTCTCTCATGTGTGCGACGGGAATAAAGAGAGAAATCACCGCACACGTTGCTAGGTAAGAAGGATAACCTTCCGAAATAAAATGGACTCACGAAGTGTGGACAAAAAGAATCTTTTTGATGATCTCTAAGAAAGGAAATCAACCATTAGCAAGGGGTGGGAGTACTCACTCACTTCTCACCCGATCGTCAATTAATATCACTCTCTCATAAGAACCATAGAAACGTCTTCAATCTTCGGTCTTCGGTCTTTGTATTAATTAATTTGATGAATGTGTTTCTATGGATCCGTTGTTGTCGAGAGAGAGAATGGTGCTAGCGCAAATCGAACTACAAGAAGGAAGCTTTCATCCATGGACGTCACCTCATGATTGACAAAATTAGCACTCAAGAGATCAAAGAGTAGTGCTTCTATTGGTGGGAGGTTGGGTAGCTCACCATTCTACCCGAGAATACGTATGGTGACACACACTCAAAAGAAGCTCTTTAGTAGATGGAAGAATTCTGGTCGGTGCCTCTCATGATATGAATACGGGTAGTCTCCACTAATGATTGATCGGCAACTCTAATAACGCCTTTTCTCCCTGCATCAAATTCGCATCACCCAGGCATGATTAAATCCATTATTTAACACTCAAACAAACAAGAAATCCGAATGTAGTTCTCTAACATTTCAAGTTCAATTATGTTGGTCAAAATCTCTATCTAAACATACCTAGAAATATGCTAGTGACTCTAAAATCTTTAAAAGTTGAAGTTTTAAGTAAAAACTTTTTTTTTTTCTTAAATTTTTAATTTTTTTGTAATTTTGTTTTAAAATACATGCTTAACCACTCCCCCCACACTTAAACCTTACATTGTCCTCAGTAATTGAATCCTCCTAGTAAAGTCAAGGTGGGAAATTTTAACATGATAAGAAACAAGAAAAAGAAATAACAAAAAGCAAAAAGATAAGAAATACAAAACCTATGGGTTGCCTCCCATTAAGCGCTTGTTTAAAGTCGACGGCCCGACTTGGCTCTTGTTTGCAAGATTCATTCCCCATATACTAACAATCGGAAAATTTGAGGATCCACCCATAATACTGTTTTGCAAACAATAACTCCATACAAATGTTAGCACAAGAAAACAATAGTGAAATTATCGCTCGATAGAAATTTCCCCCACACTTATTCTCGTCCACGCTCTAAGTGTATAAAGAACATAGAATTCGGGAACTTCCATGTATTCCTCTTGGCAAAACCTTCCGTATGGTGTTAGCATCAAGTGTTTCCAATGGTGGATATCTAGAAACAAAATCATCCAAAAATACTTTGAAGCACATACATTCAAACCAATAAGAGGTGAAGGAGAAGAATCAATATATGCAAAGGTTTAGACAAACCTTGCACAATTTCTTGTATTATAGAATCCTCGTCATCCTTAAAAATTCAAGTGAATTACTTACCTCTTGTATATATCGTGGTCCTCTATTAAACCTTGCAACCATTCTTCGTTTTCCACCTAACCATAGTCTCAAGCATCATTAAAATCATTCGCAAAGTTCAATTGGGTCTTCCACAAAATCAATGAATGTGGTTTCATCCTCTAGTATCATCTCCTTCAACATTCTCATCATCGGAATCTGGCCATTCACTAAAGTGATTCTCGTCGGTATAGATTGTAAAATCTTCTTGTGCGGAGTATTACTTCGTTTACAACAAATAGGTAAGTCACACCCAATCTCCTCCTTTTGAATAGGTGAAGGATCGTTATTATGATCCTGAGTTGGAATAACTTCCTCATTGTTGCAACGTTCATACACTTCCGCAGGACTCCCATCTTTCCCTAAGAATTTTTCCAAGCAATAAATGCATCTTCCTCAAGCTCGTCCTTTTGAATAGGTGATTGATCATTATTAAGATCAAGGCTCGAGTAATCTACACTAAGCTGATCATCAAAAGTCTCCAAAGGTTTGTTAATTTGTTCGTATATTTTCTCCGAATTCCTTTGAATTTCTCGATGTGATTCTTGCATCTTTTGTTGAAGATCCCCAATCATGGCCAACATCTTATCCATAAGCTAGAATTTCGATCATAAAAACTATCCTCCCATCCCTCGTGATTGTCCACTTACATACCCACATAAGGTTGTTGATATGTATGAGAATATCCATAAGGTTAAGTAGGAATTTGATCATAGCAAAAGATTGGTTTTGATTGTATCTAAGGATGGTTGGAAGTTGCCATAATGTTGAGTTAAAAACCGACATTGATTGTAATATACTTGCTCTTGTCCACCGCATATGGAAACCTAGGCACCTAAAATAAGATTCAAAAACCAAGTTAGATATGGAATAGAATCCAACAAAGCAAGAATAAAGCAAAAAGAAAATAAAAACAACTAAAATCATCCATTGCTCCCGTGAACTGCCAAAAATTTGATGCGATGTCGCAACCACAACAAATTAATTAATACTTTACACCTAATTAACAAGTAATATAGTAGTCAAGGTCGATCCTTGACGAGAGCAGATTCTAGTTGTAAAATTGTCACGAAAGGGGTGTAAAAAACAAAAAGAAAATAAACAAAACAATTAAAAGGTAAAGTTGAAAGCAATAAGAGACAAGATCAAAGATCATTAACCCGTTCACAGAACAATGATTAAAGTTATGTTCTCTTCTACTTGTTATTAGTCACAAATTATCACCAGTAGGTAAAGCAAATAGCTCGTGCTAACCCCTAAATCCCTTGTATCACCGGACACGGAAGTTCTCGTGCCTAGGATTCTAATCACCAAGCCACCTAGAATTAAGCTCAACCTAGATGTAACTTGGCTCATGCATTAAGTTTTATGAATTTCTTAGGTTGATATTAGTAGTTAGACTCTTAGCTCAAGGTCTACTTGCATTGTTTCCCACACAATTACTCCACGGAATCCTCCATAAGTCTCGTGTTTGCTACTTATGTAAAAGTCGAAAACGATTACTTATCCCCTAACTTTCACTAGCTTTAGATCGAATTAACAAATCAATTTAGTTGGCCACCCAAACAATCTATCAATCAATCATGAATGTCTTTAAGATCACTCTATTAGTAAAAACAAACGATAATTATGTGAAAAACTTCAAGATAGAATTTGAAAACAAAAACTCAAATCATATTAAGAACTAGGAATTCATCCTCAATCAATAAATTAACTACTCATGTTAAAAGAGTTCACAAGAATAAGAAAAGAAAAGAATTGTGTAAAAAGATGTGTAGAAGTTGTAGAAACTTCTGCTGTTTATAAGCTTCATATTCTCCAAATCTTCTAACGAGTAGAATCTTTTCCTTTTGCAATTCAATTTCCAATTCCAAGCTTTTCTCAACTCTTCCACCTTCTCTTTCCAAATTTGGAGTCCAATTCTCCATCCACCCAAGCCCAGTCTTCCACACCATGAGAGAAGTCCATGAAAATTAAAATTTTTGCTCATGGGCGGGATTGTGGCGTTGGCCTAAAACGTCACCGCACGGCCACCGAAATTTCTCTCGTCAAGAGAATATTCGACGAATATTCCAGGTCCTCATGATTGGGACTAACGGTCAAAAGTCAAACCACAATCAAGCGGGTCAAAGGATGAGTGGTGTAGTTGGTGAGTGGACCAGAGTCATTGGCTAACTTGGGCCGAATGGTCTTGGCCAAAGTTATTGCACAAACTCAAGTAAGAGCTTGACCATGATGGTCGGAATTTCACACTTTGTTCTTTTTACACCCCATTCACTATCAAGCTCCAACCCAGGTTCAAAGCCACCGCCACTGCTACTTTCCTTTCTCCACTGCCAGAGTCTATCAGATTCACTACTTTCCTCCCGATGCTTCAATCGACACAATGCCAACCACATTTTTAATGCACATCTCTCGAGATCCTCGACATACATCTAGAACCCGCACTTCCACCTTCTAAGCCTTCAGGGCTCCATCTCTCTGTAGTTGCACTCAAATCCTCCAGTTCTTGACCATTCCAGCCAAACTCAATTGATTCCTGCTACATACCCATGTCCAAGCAAATACTTCCATCAAATCATCACCACACTCCTTCTCTCGCCGGGCAGCACCAACATCAACCACGGTTCCACACTAGCTCCGGGACAACATCTCATCTTGCACGATTCAACCCGACTTGCCCCGAGCCTGCAGTAACCCATTGTTCCTCCGCCATACCACCAAGCTAGGTTGCTATTTCACCTCCTCGGGCCATCACCAGCATACAACCACTCCCCAACCTTATAGCAAGTCTCATTCAAAGCCAACACTAGCTGCCAATTCTCAGCAGCCACACAGAACCTGCAACTTTGAACCACAAACCACACAATCATCAGGTTCTAGACCAAGGTATACCCATGACCTGCAACAGTGCTTCACCAAACTCAATCAACAGAGCCACAACCATTCTAGCCCAGCAAACCTTGCCATCTCACCCTGTGATTCATTGCCATTGTCACAGTTCATCACAATCCCAGCTCAAATCAACCTATCCTAAGCATACATCCGGGTAGCCCATCATCATTCCTTAACCCATGTCAACCCCAACACCACCAACACAGACCACTTCTGCACTGGCAGCTGCAATTCCTTCTCAGACTCATATTCTCATTAAATTCAAACAGCAGCAGCACTAGCATCCTTCCTGTTCAGCTTAACCCAATGACATAAAAATGCACATATCATCTTCAATTTCATCTCTAATTTCAACTCAAACCCCATCAATCTCTTCTCCATCAATTCAAACTTCACCGACCCATCAACTACGGCAGGGTCTTTCTTTTGCTGCTTAATCACCCAATCCTAAATTAGCTCAAAGACCAACAAAGAGCAGACTTTAGATCGAAACCCATCTCAAGCCTCAATCCATCATCTCGCCTCCGTCGATTTCCACCAAACCCTCATCACGTGATTTCGATCTCGCTTCATTACCCGAGTCAAATTGGAATCAAACTCACTTTCAAACTCTACTAATTTCTTCAATCGACTAATAGAATCTATCTTCTCGATTTCACAATGCCAGCCACTTGCTATCGCCAGCTTCCTTCGAACCCCCTCGCTCAAACCCATTCGAACCCTAATTTCTCGATCTCACTTCTTCCAAAGAACAAGTCTTCATTCTTTTCCATTAATGGTAAAATTTCTTCTTATGATCCCGATTCCTCCATGGCTGCGCCACCTCCCTTTTCTCTCTGTTCTTTACTCTCAGGTGCAAATGATTGAGAGAAATGAGTCTCTCGATTTTAGGTTAAAAGAGTAGGGTTGGTTATTCATTATCTGGTTACTTAAGCAAGGGATAACCATCCGCCCTAACATTTGGCTGGCCGTGGGCTTTAGTTTAACACTCCTCAAATTGGGTTGCCCCTTAACCTCAACTGGGCTCCATATAACAATCGCCTGTAAAATGACCTTTTTGCCCTTTTGACTCAAATTGGGTGCTTTCTTCTTCTTTTCCTCCGTGCGACTCCAAAGTAGCTATAAAACTCAAAACAAGCGTAAAATACATAATTTACACGAAAAAATAGCAAAGAAAGCATAAACTACTAGATAGTAAATTAGGTGTATTCTACACCTATCAAATTCCCCCACACTTAGACTTTGCTAGTCCTCGAGCAAACCAAACTAAAAACTCACAACTTCAAAGCGTTCAAGCGTCACAAGCATCCAAAGAGTTATGAGAGGACATAGAGTTTCGCATGCTAGTAATAAGAAGTTAGAAATACTAAAGAACATATTCTCATTCTTAAATGTTGAGTGAGAAATAACCACACCATAATGAGAGAATGCGTGTTTGAGAAATGATCAATAAGCATTTCGCCTCGACTTCGCCTCACCAAAAAGGATTTTATGATAATTGCACTCAAAAAAGACGGCTTTTTATGGTTCTCACATGTGCAGGTAGGAATGAAGAGAGAAATCGCAACACGTTGAATGGTGGGAAGGACAACTTCCGAAATATATTTTTAAAAACCCACATCTTTTAATATTTTGAAAACCATTTTTCTGACGATCTCTACGAAAGGAAATCAACCATTTATATTGAGGATGAGATTACTTACTCACCTTCACATCCGATCGCCAATTATGATAACACCACTCTCACGGCATCCAATAGAAACGTCTTCCGTTCCTCGTCTTTAACTTCTTGGTCTTCGTCTTCGGTTTCAACTATTGATGATAAACCCTTGAATTTCATAAATCCTTGACAATTTGTAACTCTTTACCTTGAAATCCTTGTCGCTTGAAACTTCCTTATAGATTTTCCTTCCCCACGGCTCATTAAATAAAAATAAGAACAAATATTTCTCTTGTTTTTCTCTCTCTCTTTTTTTTTTTCTTTTTTTTTCAATTTATTTATTTATTTATTTATTTATTTTTTTTTTTAACAAGAGAAATTAAATACAAAATAAACCATGGCCGTGGAAGAAGTATTTTACCACTTGATTCTTCACAACTTGTATCGTCTTGAAATCATAAACTTCAAAAATTCTCACCTTTTAATTTTCTTCGCTCTCATGAATAAGTCTTCATACTTGGATATAAAATTACCTCATTGTATTATAAGTCTTCAACATATATGTGAAATCTGCCCTTTGTATGTTGCTTTACTTGTATTTGAAATTTGCTCTTTTTCTCGTTCCGTTGCTTGTAAACCTTAAACTTTTTCAACTTTCCTTGTAGATTTTGATGTCGCTCCTTGTTGATGATGAATGTGTTTCTATGGATCCGTTGTTGTCGAGAGAGAGAATGGTGCTACCCCCAAATCGAACTACAAGAAGGAAGCTTTCATCCATGGACGTCACCCTCATGATTGACAAAATTAGCACTCAAGAGATCAAAGAGTAGTGCTTCTATTGGTGGGAGGTTGGGTAGCTCACCATTCTACCCTAATTTACGTATGGTGACACACACTCAAAAGAAGCTCTTTAGTAGATGGAAGAATTTGGTCGGTGCCTCTCATGATATGAATACGGGTAGTCTCCACTAACGATTGATCAAAGAACTCTAATAACGCCTTTCTCCCCGCACCAAATTCGCATCACCTGGCATGATTAAATCCATTATTTAACACTCTAACAAACAAGAAATCCGAATGTAGTTCTCTAACATTTCCAAGTTCAATTATGTCGGTCAAAATCTCTATGTAAACATACCTAGAAATATGCTAGTGACTCTAAAATCTTTAAAAGTCAAGTTTTAAGTAAAACTTTTTTTTTTTTTTTAAATTTTTAATTTTTTTGTAATTTTTGTTTTAAAATACATGCTTAACCACTCACACACTTAAACCTTACATTGTCCTCAATGTAATTGAATCCTCCTAGTAAAGTCAAGGTGGGAAATTTTAACATGATAAGAAACAAGAAAAAGAAATAACAAAAAGCAAAAAGATAAGAAATACAAAACCTATGGGTTGCCTCCCATTAAGCGCTTGTTTTAAAGTCGACGGCCCGACTTGGCTCTTGTAAGATTCATTCCTCATATACTAACAATCGGAAAATTTGAGGATCCACCCATAATACCTGTTTTGCAAACAATAACTCCATACAAATGTTAGCACAAGAAAACAATAAAGTGAAATTATCGCTCGATAGAAATTTCCCCACACTTATTCTCGTCCACACTCTAAGTGTATAAAGAACATAGAATTCCTAAACTTCCATGTATTCCTCTTGGCAAACTCCGCATGGTGTTAGCATCAAGTGTTTCCAATGGTGGATATCTAGAAACAAAATCATCCAAAAATACTTTCGAAGCACATACATTCAAACCAATAAGAGGTGAAGGAGAAGAATCAATATGCAAAGGGTTAGACAAACCTTGCACAATTTCTTGTATTATAGAATCCTCGTCATCCTTAAAAAATTCAAGTGAATTACTTACCTCTTGTATATCGTGGTCCTCTATTAAACCTTGCAACCATTCTTCGTCGTTTTCTACCTTAACCATAGTCTCGGCATCATTAAAATCATTCGCAAGTTCAATTGGGTCTTCCACAAAATCAATGAATGTGGTTTCATCCTCTAGTATCATCTCTTCAACATTCTCATCATCGAATCGGGGCCATTCACTAAAGTGATTCTCGTCGGTATAGATTGTAAAATCTTCTTGTGCGGGTATTACTTCGCTTACAACAATAGGTAAGTCACACCCAATCTCCTCCTTTTGAATAGGTGAAGGATCGTTATTATGATCCGGAGTTGGAATAACTTCCTCATTGTTGCAACGTTCATACACTTCCGCTGACTCCCATCTTTCCCACTAAGAAATTTTTTCCAAGCAATAAATGCATCTTCCTCAAGCTCGTCCTTTTTGAATAGGTGATTGATCATTATTAAGATCAAGGCTCGAGTAATCTACACTAGCGTCATCAAAAGTCTCCAAAGGTTTGTTAATTTGTTCGTATATTTTCTCCGAATTCCTTTGAATTTCTCGATGTGATTCTTGCATCTTTTGTTGAAGATCCCCAATCATGGCCAACATCTTATCCGCAAAACGAGAATTTCTGATCATAAAACTATCCTCCCATCCTTGTGATTGTCCACTTACATACCCGTCATAAGGTTGTTGATATGTATGAGAATATCCATAAGGTTCTGTAGAAATTTGATCATAGCCAAAAGATTGGTTTTGATTGTATCCTAAGGATGGTTGGAAGTTGCCATAATGTTGAGGTTGAAAACCGTATTGATTGTTGTAATATGCTTGCTCTCGTCCACCGTACATGGAAAACCGGTACCTAAAATAAGATTCAAAAACCAAGTTAGATATGGAATAGAATCCAACAAAGCAAGAATAAAGCAAAAAGAAAAAATAAAAACAACTAAAATCATCCGCTGCTCCCAAGAACGGCAAGCCAAAATTTGATGCGTGTAAGTAACCACAACAAATTAATTAATACTTTACTACCTAATTAACAAGTAATATAGGGTAGTCAAGGTCGATCCACGAGGAGCACGAGATTCTAGTTGTAAAAATTGTCACGAAAGGGGGTGTAAAAAGCAAAAGAAAATAAACAAAACAATTAAAAGGTAAAGTTGAAAGCAATAAGAGAGACAAGATCAAGGGAATCCTTCTTCGTTACTTTAAACAATGATTAAAGTTATGTTCTCTTCTACTTGTTATTAGTCACAAATTATCACCAACCGTAGGTAAAAGCAGCTAGCTCGGTCACAAACCCCTAAATCCTTGTATCACCGGACACGGAAGTTCTCGACTACCGGGATTCTAATCACCAAGCCACCTAGAATTAGCTCAACCTAGATGTAACTTGGCTCATGCATTAAGTTTTATGAATTTCTTAGGTTGATATTAGTAGTTAGACTCTTAGCTCAAGGTCTACTTGCTAACGTTGTTTCTACACACAATTGCTCCACTAATCCCTCCGCAAGGTCTCGTGTTTGCTACTTATGTAAAGAGTCAAGAAACGATTACTTATCCCCTAACTTTCACTAGCTTTAGATCGAATTAACAAATCAATTTAGTTGGCCACCCAAACAATCTATCAATCAATCATGAATGTCTTTAAGATCACTCCTATTAGTAAAAACAATCGATAATTATGTGAAAAAACTTCAAGATAGAATTTGAAAACAAAACTCAAATCATATTAAGAACTAGGAATTCATCCTCAATCAATAAATTAACTACTCATGTTAAAGAGTTCACACAAAGAATAAGAAAAGAAAAGAATTGTGTGTGTAAAAGATGTGTGTAGAAGTTGTAGAAAACTTCTCTATTTATAAGCTTCAATATTCTCCAAATCTTCTAAGGAGTAGAATCCTTTTCCTTTTGCAATTCAATTTCCAATTCCAAGCTTTTCTCAACTCTTCCACCTTCTCTTTCCAAATTTGAGTCCAATTCTCCATCCAATTCCAAGCCCAAGTCTTCACACCCATGAGAGAAGTCCATAGAAAATTCTCGAATTTTTTTGCTCACGGAACCGGGATTGTGGCGGAAAACGCCACCGCTTACGGCCACACTGGAAATTTCTCCGTCAAGAGAATATTCGACGGAATATTCCGTCTGGTCCTCCGTTAGGACTAAACGTCCAAAAGTCAAACCGTCACCAACCGGTCAAAGGGATGAGTCGATCACTAGTTAGTCGAGTTCGGACTGAGTCGCCTAGCTAACTCGGCCGACTGGTCTTGGCCAAAGTTATGACGGCTCAAGTAAGAGTTCGGCCATGATGGTCGGAATTTCACACTTTGTTCTTTTTTGGCCCATTCACTTGTCAAGCTCCAACCCAGTTCAAAGCCACTGCCAGCTGCTACTTTCCTCTTTCTCCACTGCCAGAGTCTATTGCATTCACTACTTTCCTCCTGATGCTTCAATCGACACAATGCCAACCACATTTTTAATGCACATCTCTGAGATCCCTGACATACATCTAGAACTCCGCAATTCCACCTTCTAAGCCTTCAGGCTCCATCTCTTGTAGTTGCACTCAAATCCTCGGATTCTGACCATTCGACCAAACTCAATTGATTCCTCTACATACTCCATGTCTCGCCAAATTCTTCCATCAAATCATCAGCCTGTCACTCCTTCCTCTCGGGCAAAAGACCAACATCAAACCACGCCCACACTAGCTCGGCCAACATCTCATCTTGCACGATTCAACTCGGAACTTGCCACGAGCCTGCAGCTAACCCATTGTTCCTCTGCCATACCACCAAGCTCATTGCTATTTCACCTCCTCGGCCATCACCAGAAAGATACAACCACTCCCCAACCTTATAGCAAGTCTCATTCAAAGCCAACACTAGCCGCCAATTCTCAAAGACCACACGGGGTAACCCGCAACTTTGAACCACAAACCACACAATCATCCTGGTTCTAGACCAAGGTATACCCATGACCTGCAACATGCTTCACCAAACTCAATCAACAGCCACAACCATTCTAGCCCAAAGAACCTTGCCATCTCACCCCGTGATTCATTGCCATTGTCACGCTTCATCACAATCCCAGCCTCAAATCAACCTATCCTAAGCATACATCTGGGTAGCCTCATCTCGCCCCCGAACCCATGTCAACCCCAACACCACCAACACAGACCATCACTTTCTGCACCGGGCAATTCCTTCTCCAGACTCATATTCTCATTAAATTCAAACAAAGAAAGAAGACTAGCATCCTTCCCGCTCACCAACCCAATGACACAACCACATATCCATCTTCAATTTCATCTCTAATTTCAACTCAAACCCCATCAATCTCTTCTCCATCAATTCAGCTTCACTGACCCATCAACGGCGGCAGGGTCTTCTTCTTTTGCTGCTTAATCACCCAATCTCTAAATTAGCTCAAAGACCAACAGCAGCAGCTTTAGATCGAAACCCATCTCAAGCCTCAATCCATCATCTCGCCTCTGTCGATTTCCACCAAACCCTCATCTGTCGATTTCGATCTCGTTCATTACCCGAGTCAAATTGGAATCAAACTCACTTTCAAACTCTACTAATTTCTTCAATCGACTAATAGAATCTATCTTCTCGATTTCAAGTGCTTCACTTTGCTATCGTTGAGTTTCCTTCGAACCCCGGCTCAAACCCATTCGAACCCTAATTTCTCGATCTCACTTCTTCCCAAAGAACAAGTCTTGCTATGCTTCTTCCATTAATGGCAATGTACCAATTTCTTCTTATGATCCCGATTCCTCCATGGCTGCGCCACCTCCCTTTCTCTCTGCGTTCTTTACTCTCGTGTGCAAATGATTGAGAGAAATGAGTCTCTCGATTTTAGGTTAAAAGAGTAGGGTTGGTTATTCATTATCCGGTTTACTTGCTATATTAACCATCCGCAGCCCCTTAACATTTCTTTGGCTGGGCTTTAGTTTAACACTCCTCAAATTGGGTTGCCCCTTAACCTCAACTGGGCTCCATATAACAATCGCCCGTAAAATGACCTTTTGCCCTTTTGACTCAAATTGGGTGCTTTCTTCTTCTTTTCCTCCGTGCGACTCCAAAGTAGCTATAAAACTCAAAACAAGCGTAAAATACATAATTTACACGAAAAATAGCAAAGAAAGCATAAACTACTAGATAGTAAATTAGGTGTATTCTACACCTATCGCCTAGTGACTCTAAAATCTCTAAAAGTTGGAGGTTTTTATTTGCAAAAAGTTTTTGAATTTTTGAATTTTTTTTTTTTTTTTTTTTTTGAAAAAGATAAAATAAAAGACTAAAAACTCTAAATGCAAATGCACCCCAAACCTAAATCGAACATTGTCCTCAATGTGTCAAACAGATAGGAAAATTAAACAAGTCACATACCAAGAGAACTATCTTTGATAAGAGAAAAGGAAGAGATTACCTGGATATCGGCGGAAGCAAGGTTAGAGCTTCATTAATCAAGGCTAAAATCCAACATTCTCGAGTGGAGATCATATCGGATTAGCACAATATATGCATAAGAAGACTTTCAACCGATTCAAGAAAAAAAAAAATTTAACAAGTCCTACTGGATTATATACAATGAAAATTCACCATAAACCAACAGTCTAAAGAGTTGAGGATCAACCCAATAGAAAATATATACACACATCAACAGTCTTACACAAATATAACATGAAAGTGCAAGTAAGACTGCAACCGTGAAAGAGTTTCCCCCAAACCTAAACTTGTCAACAGGTGTGTTTGGGAGCACAAAATCTTGCAATTTTAAAGGTACATCATGCAAAAGGTCTAACTCAAAATGAGTTTTACTAATAACAGGCAGACATACATATTCCAACTGTGGCTCCTTAAGAGTGTTATACTTTGATGCAAAATAGTCCAAGAGGACTTGGGAAGCACAAAGCTCTAGGCCTAGATTAGGCATTTTCAGAAAAGTTGGTTTTGCAATTTTGTTACAAACTACACCTAGGTTTGGTGGAGGAGTTTCAATTTGTGACTCAAGAGAGAGGTTAGGTACATCTAAGTTGTTTTCATGCATAAGATCATTTGCACCATCGCATACTTTCCTAAAGTCGACACACGGGTAAATCATTCTCACCAAAGATAGAACAATTCATCAATCACTATGTCATGATCATCAGAGCAGGCAACATATTGTGATATGGGAAGGGAATCAGACACAACAATAATATCATGATCTAAAAGAACATTAGTGTCAACAGAAGATTCATCCTTTCCTAAGTCACAAACAAGTTGTGTAGCATGCTCACATTCACTGAAGAATTTTACAAACCCAAGCTCAAATCCATATCACATATATGAATGTTAGAAGAGGTATCATTCATAGGGTTCACAGAAGAGACGCCAACGTCTCTGAACCAAAAGATTCCATCATATTTTCTGCATGCATATGCTCTTCTAACATATCATAACCATCATCATCATCATCATAACAAAAATGCATTTCCCTATTAGCATTTCTAGTATACTCATTTACCTCTAGATTAGGTTCATATTCAATGTTAGTTGCATGAGTAGGAATAGAAACACTATTTTCAAGATTTACTTTATTAGGGACAATAATCATCCTATCATGAACTCCGCCTTCCATTCTTCCTTTTCTAAATGAATAAGGTTCATCTTTAAGAACATGTGACATTGTTCAATGGAGGGAGAGTCTTCAATAGTGGGTATGCATGTTTCATATGAATAATCATTAAATGGTTGTGCACATTGTTCACTAGAGAAGGGATGATCATGCATGTTGCTATATGGATGGTCATGTATTGCATCTGAGTTCAAGCCTAGCATTTTGTTCCATGAGCGTTTCCATTAGTGATTGTAAACAAGGAGCCGGGGAGTATAAAATTGTTCAACTCCCACCGTGTGGTGACTAATACATGTGCTCTTGATGGTTAGGGTATGAGTACTCAAGGTCAGGGCCTTGAGAAGGCTCATAATATGCCCTAAAATCATTATGGTATGTGGGGGTTTTATATGGTGAAGCGTGCCCGTAAGCAAGCTCTCTAATGGATTTGTTTCCATCCCCAGATGCAGACCAAAATCCTGACATGATTTAATAACTCAAATTGAACTCAAAGCCCAGTTGTAGTGGACTCAGTTTGGTTTATTGGGTTTCATTTGGTTTATTGGGTTTTGGTTTGGTTTATGTGGGAATGCAGTTTGTGTGGGCTTCAGTTTGGTTTAAGCCCAGGTTATGCAAAAATCAGTTTGGTTTATTGGGCTCAGTTTTGGTTTGCCGGCCCAGGTTGGGTGAAAATGTAAAGCCCAGGTTGTTTTGCAAAGCCTAGTTGGGTGTGGGCTGAAATCTTTGTGCACAGCCCAGCAGATGAACAAGTGCATCCCAGATTGAATGGCCCAGTATGTGGGCTGAGTTTTGTGAGCAGCCCAAAGAAGAGAGAGCCCAACCTTTAGCGGCGGCGACCCAAGAATGAGCGAGCCCGGAGACTATGGGCTCATTTTGGTGTGACAGAGCAGAGCCCGGTGATTGTGGCTCGGTTAAGAGCAGATTGGTAAGCTTTCTCAACACAAGTCCGAGAGCGGCTTTAGCTCATACCACTCGCTATGGGCACAACTTGGCAAGGTTACACAATGAGTAATCACACGGGCTTTACAGATTATAGGGACAGAAACCAAACACGGGCTTTCTACTAGAAGCCAAGGAGACACGGTGAAATAGCAAACCGATTCAATCAATTCTAATGCACAAAGACACACAAAAGCACGATTTTCAGCTAATACAACTTTTGCTCAAATCATGCACAAATGCCAGATTCAACAGGGTAGCATGCTACTCAATTTTTCACAAATCATGTGCAAAGATGTAGGGCAGGTTGGAGCTCTGGGCAGATCACAGGGATGGCTTTTCAGCTAGCAGCTACAGCCAAAAACTTGCAGCTTCAGGGGCTAGCAAGGTGGCAGAAGGCTCACAAATTTGCAGGCTTAAACACAGGCTATGCTCAAGGGTTTGTCAAAGTGCTGGACAGAGGAAATCAACTAGCTCAGTTGAGTTTGTGGCATCAACTCACTCAGTTGATGTCGCAGTCTGAGTTGATGTCAAACTCAGAGCTCAGGTGTTATTCAGTTATGGCTCAATTGTTCACACTTTGCTCAACAGGTCAAACTTAAAACTGACATCCAACTTGGTTATTCAAGTTCAAGCCTCACAGCTACAGGGGGCTGGAGGGTTAAGCTCAGGGCAGGTGCTCAGGTCATTCAGATGCTAAGGTTATACACAATGTTAAAACCAATTCACAAAGGCCATAGGGTTGTCGGGCTGGTGATGTGGCGGATGCTCGAAGAAATTCAAAAAGTAGGTTTGCACACAGCACAGGGCAGACAATGGCTCAAAGGGATTGTAGCACAGGCCTTGGAAAGGCCAAGACTTCATAGCACAACTACAGCTCGACTACAGCTCAACTCGCAGCTTCAGGGGGCTGGAGTTGGTCCTAGGGCTGATGCAAGGTAAGGTTTAACCGCACAGAACATACAACAGGGCTAAAGCCAAGGCAAGGCAGCCATGGGGTCAGGTAGAGTTAAGCTCATGGCTTTGGCTCAACAGGTCGGGCTGCTCGGTTATCGCCGATTTATATGTGCAAACCCTAGATATTGCGAGTATCTAGCCTATCGTGGTGAACCAATCTTGGTATCCAACACGGGTTGGCTAACTAACAAGCATGCGGTCGGGGTTGTACTTGCGCCTTTGAGATCATGCGGTATAGAGTGTTACAAAATTTGAGAGAACGACCAACCGGTTTAGCCACAATGGTCGTGTTGTTACGCTCCCTGCCTTTCCCCGGGTTGGCTCAGCTGCAGCTTGCACTGAAAGCAGCAGAGCACAGCTAGGTACTGTTTACTCGGGGAAAGAAATATCGGTTCTCAGAAGTGTGCAGGCTACAGCAATTGGAATGAATACATGGGAGCAGCTGTTAAGCTCAATTGGACTGACTGGGACCAAGATTTGCAAGTAACACTACAATGCAGGGCTATGATGATGAGATGTACACAGTTAAACTAAGTTACACTATAACAAAACTAAAAGAAATAATACAGAGTTATACCAATAAGACAATCTGACTATAAATGCAATGATGATATGCAGAGATGCAAAAAGTGGCAGAAATAACAAACTATATACAGGGTTGAAGTAAAAATCAATGAAACAAGCCAACTCAGTAAAGAGTGAATATGTACAGGGTGAGAGGCTACAGGATATGCACTGAGATGCAAATGATATGCTAAGTTACATATGTAAGGCAGATAAAATTATCAATGCTAAGTTACGGTAGAAACGGGATTAAAAGCGGTAATTTAAGGTGAAAATGTACAATCGAGTATTGGAATTCAGCAAAGCAAGCAATGGATTGACTTCAAAGACACGCCAAGTCCCCGGCAACGGCGCCAAAAACTTGGTAGGATTTTAAATATGCTTTATCCTACGACTATGTCTAAACCGCAAGTGCACGGTGTCTAGTTTATAGACAGTGGCAAATACGGGTCATTCCCACAGAGACTTGTGGTGCTTAAGTGATCTAATGGCTATGCTTAATCGAATTCTTAGAGGTGTAACACAATTATAAGGTTGTCGAAGCGGCGATATTTAGATGTGACTCTAAACTAAGGAGCAAAGGAGATTATAACTAATTGAAGGGCACTAGGGTGATTGCATTCACCCTCCAACCTTATGCTAAAGCAATTTTCCTATGGTTATTCTCTTGAGCCTTCACATGAAGGTCTCGGTGGATATCCATCAACTGATCACTATCTCCCCCTAGTATGGGAGTGTCTTCTTACGAAAGTACACTCCATCACAGTGTCAAAAGCTTACAATTAACTACTAATCCTAATCATGTTATAGAGCTGCACAAATAAATCCAAAGGCTAACTACTTGACATAAGATTAGGGGTTTCAACAACACCCTAGTTAATTACTTAGAACATGATTTAATAACAAGAAATACAAATTAAACACAAGTAAAGCTAATTGACGCTCTGGCTAGCCCAGGCATACCTCAGTCATCCAATTACACCTTCTATTTATACATGCAAAAATCCCCCAAAATATCAAACCCTAATTCTCAAAAATCGAAATTAAAGAGTGAATAAA
Source organism: Papaver armeniacum (assembly GCA_023531295.1). Taxonomy (NCBI): domain Eukaryota; kingdom Viridiplantae; phylum Streptophyta; class Magnoliopsida; order Ranunculales; family Papaveraceae; genus Papaver; species Papaver armeniacum. Next base: position 67,615 of record JAJJWW010014645.1, on the reverse strand, counting down.
TCAAACCCATGCTCCGAATCGTTGTTCTCCCCTCACAATTCGTGCTCGAACTCCATCGGTTGATTGATTGGAGACCTAGCTCTAGTTATCTCTGATTTAGTTTCTAGGGTTGGTAGAAACTACAAAAGAGATATCTAGACCTAAGGAGGAGGAGTAGGTGGCTCGCTCGATGGAGTTGTTGGTGAGATAGGGTGGTGGTGATGGCGAAGGCGGGCGTGGCGGAGAATGAGAAGGCTCACAAACAGGTATGGTCGGGAGAGGGAGGAGAAGAGCGAGCTACGAGGTGATGTCGGGTAAGGGAGAGGAGAAATGATTTAGGGTTTTGGTTAATGGGAATATATAGGTGTTGTGGTGTGAAGCGGTTACATCAAAGCTCGATGAGGAAGCCGCAATGAGCGTCGGATGCGTGGGAGAGATCCGAACGGCTCGGGATATAAGGCTGGTGATTCCGCTGTTGCGAGTGTAGCGAAGTTCGATGGGGGGCCGAGCGAGCGTAGGATGTGGGAGAACGAAATCTCAACGGCTTGGAGTGTACGGGCTCGGATCCGGGTCGCGGGTCGGGTCTAGCTCAAGCCCATGTCCTTAGATGAGTTGCTACTTGTTGGGTTGCAAATCATGCGGCTTGTGAGCTTGGGCTATCTGCTCCATAGATGCTCGACTCCAATTCTCTGCTCCTTTGGCTCTCGGATTCTCCGAGCTTTATTTATTACCTAAAAACACAAAATTAATTAATACAAATATTTATTCTTGAAAACAAAGAAAATACAGAATGCAGGATAATATCGATTTCTAAGCGCAAAAGATGAGTAAAATGCCAATAAAAAGGTGTATAAATATGCACTATTTGGTACTCATCAAGAAGGAACGGTGAAGTTACAACTGCAGCTAAGGAGAAATGAAGAAAGAATGGATGTTGTGTTGGCTCGATAATGGTTATGAGCTACTGAATGCAATGAGATACATGTATGCAAGAAAATGATATTTCAGGTGCAATGAAAAGCTGCAGTTTGTGTGTGGCGCAGCAGTCATGTTGAAGATGAAATGAAGTATATGAATGCTAGGCAAATGAAATGGGACATGTTGGTTTGATGCTGAGAGGCTGAAGCTGTTGGTTAATGTATGGATGTTCAGAAGAGATGCTGTTAATGGAAGTGAAGGGATTGTGGTTGTATTTTTGCTTTTTGCTTGTGTGCGTGCAACTTGGTATATGTATGTTGGTGTTGTTGGAATTGGTGGTTAGCTTCTTGACTGATCACAACTGTTCCGCCGGGAAGGTAAAGTAATTGCAACCCTGTACAACCTCATCAAGTTTCTTCCAACTATGGAAACAACTTGACCAAGTTGCTTCTACTATTTGGAGACAACTTGTGCTAGTTGCTTCCAACTTTGAAGACAACTTGACCAAGTTGCTTTCAGTTTTGGAGGCAACTTGAGCTAGTTGATTCAGTTGGAGGCAACTTGAGCTAGTTGATTCAGTTCGGAGGCAACTTGGTTATGTTTTTGGGTCCATTTATTCATCGCAAATTATCTTATACATATATCTTAAGAGTATTTGTGACGAATTTGTGATGCAATGGTAATACAGGGTTTGTGTTGAGTTGATGATGATGGTTGTGCTGCTGGTGCTCATGCTTTAAAGTCAAGAGAGTAGATGAATGCTTAGGAAGTTGAGAAGGAACTCAATATGAATCCAGGCATTGAAAGCAGAACAAGAAGTTGTTACTGTTTGTGTGTTTCTGATGGTGTTTGAGTAGGGGCATGGAAGTGACTTGCAATGCTATTGGCTCATGTTACAAGTGTGCATAAAGGTTGTGGTCATGAAGTCACAGTGTAGAGTTGCGGTAGAAGAGATGGATGGTGTGGTGTTGTATGGTGGTTTTTTGAATTGTTGGTTGAACACTGATAGTGTGGCGAACCTGTGGTGCAATGGTAGCACAACTGACTATATGTCAGAAGATGTGTGTTCGATTCACACTAGGTTCACTTATTTGTGTATAATTTTTATTTATTTAGAGACAACTTTTGCAAGTTGCCTCCATATATGGAGACAACTTAGGCTAGTTGCTTTCACTTTTTGAAGACAACTTTGTGCTAGTTGCCTTTATTGTTGAAGACAACTTGAGCTAGTTGCCTCCGATATGGACACAACTTCAGCAAGTTGACTCCACATGGTGGTGGTGGTTGGCGGCGGCGATGGTGGTTGACGGCGGTGATGGTTGGCGGCGGCGGTGGGTGTCGGTTGTTGGCGGCGGCGGTAGTGGACAGTGGTGGTGTCGTTAGCGGCGGCGATGGTTGGCGGTGGTGGTGGACAGTTGTGGTGGTTGGCGGTGGTGGTCGTCGGTGGTGGTGGTTGGTGGTGGTGGTCGTTGTCGGTGGTGGTGCGCGACGGTGGACATTGGTGGTGGACAGTGGTGGTGGGCAGCAAAGGTAGTTTTTTTTTTTTTTTTAATAGTGGTTAGTAGTTTTGTATATACACTATACAAAAGAGGGTATTTTAGTAATGTATTATGCTTAGGGGTATTTATAAAGTTCATAAAGGTATTTTTGCAAGGACCTCCATAATAAGGATATATAGATAATATTCCCATACATAATTACTATTAGAATGAGAGCATGACAAGATCCAACCATTATTAGTGCGATAACTAAATTCTAACATATCAAACAAAGATTTTACTGCAGCAAAAATAGATGATGGAAATGAAGGCTAGTTGTTGGTGGTATGAATTGATTTAGGGTACGGTGGTTCATCTGTATCTGAAGGTTGTGGATTTGGGGGTCTTATCAAATCCTACCGAAACTCAATACACCATTTCAATTCAACAAATATTCAGAAATTTTCAATCAAAGAAGGGTTATAAGGGTTATAGCAGAAAAGTCTTGATTTCGGGGGTATTATCTTCTTATAGATGCTAAACCCAAAATACTGAAAACCCTAAATTCGATTAAGTTCTAAAGAAGAAGAAAAAGCTCATTTAAGAAAACCCTCAATTTAAGTGAAATTTCATTAAAAAAGAGTAAGATGATTATATCAAAATCTCAAAAATCCTTACTGATTTCACATCTCGATCATCCCACGGTTTTCACTTGAATATTCGCATCTCGATCCGTCCATGGTTGCTTCACTTGATATTAGAAAATGAAAATAAAAATAAAAATCAAGAAATGTAGGCAAAGGTTATGAGAAAGTTTCATCTTTGATAAACCCACGATGAAGGAGAATACGGAGGCCATTATTTTATAAGAACATGTTTCCAGTCTAAGCAGTTTTTAAGTTTTAGGAGCCTGGCATTTTTAGGGGTGGCTCCAAAAGAATTAGGGGCGACACTAAAAGACAAAAAAGGTCACCCAAACGTAAATCTAATCTACCCCTTATCTTCGATTTTTCAAAATGTCCAATATGCCCTTATATAATCGGGAGCCTACACCATAATCGGTAGGTTAAAGGTGAATCGGTAGGTTAAATTGAAACTATACCTACCGATTATTGTGTAGATACTTCGGCTAATAATCCCTTTTATAATCGGTAGCTTATTCAACTTGTAATACTACCGATTATAAGGAGCCTCATATTCAACCTTGGCCAAATTCCGTAGGTTTTGAGGGGTGCAGAGCCAACCATAACCACTTGGCTTGAGATGTGGATGTAGCCATAATCGGAAGCCTAATAGGTTACATACACTACCGATTATAAGTTGCCCCAAAATGAGTTTTTTTCTAAAATCCTTCACGTAATGAATTTTGAAATCTACCATAATCGGTAGGGTATATAATTATATAACCCACCGATTATAACGAGCCCCAGATTCAACCTTTGCCATATTTCATAGGTTTTGAGTGTACACAGCTAGCCATAACCACTTGGTTCGTGTTTTGGATGCAGCGTTAATCGGGAGTTAAATATATTACCAAACCATCCGATTATGGGTTGCCCCAAAATGAGTTTTTTCTAAAATCCTTCATGTAAGGGAATTTGAAATATACCATAATCGGTAGAGTTAACAACTTAACAACCTACCGATTATAAGAAGCCCCAGATCGAACCCTTGCCAAATTCCATAGGTTTTGAGGGTACAGAGCCAGGCATAACCATGTGGTTCGTGATTTGGATGTAGCCATAATCGTAAGCCAAATAGGTTCCACAACCTACCGATTATAGGTTGCCCCAAAATGAGTTTTTTTCTAAAATCCTTCATGTAAGGGAATTTGAAATATACCATAATCGGTAGAGTTAACAACTCAACAACCTACCGATTATAAGGAGCCCCAGATCGAACCCTTGCCAAATTCCATAGGTTTTGAGTGTACGAGCCCGAGGCATAACCTTGTGGTTCGTGATTTGGATGTAGCCATAATCGTAAGCCAAATAGGTTCCACAACCTACCGATTATAGGTTGCCCCAAAATGAGTTATTTCTAAAATCCTTCATGTGATGAATTTTGAAATCTACCATAATCGGTAGTCTATCCAACTTAACAACCTACCGATTGTAAGGAGCCCCAGATCGAACCCCTGCCAAATTCCATAGGTTTTGAGTGTACAGAGCAAGGCATAACCATGTGGTTAGTGATTTGGATGTAGCCATAATCGCAGGCCAATAGGTTCCACAACCTACCGATTATAGGTTGCCCCAAATTCAAATTTTGAAAGCTACCATAATCGGTAGATATTCTAACTAAAATACCTACCGATTATTGGTTTCTCCACATTCAACCTTCGTCAAATTAGCCTGGAATTTTAAAAACCAAATTTCGAAATAGCCGTTGGAGTTTTGGGGAAAAAAAGAAAAAGAGCCGTTGGAACCTAAACCTATATAAAGAAACTCATATGTATCACCCCAATTGCACCAAACTATTTCCTCTCTTCATTCTAATTTTGAAAACCAAAAACATGGATATTGCTTTTTGTCGAAGAAGAAGATTGTGCTATTTATAGAGCGTGGGTTGTGGTAACTGCTCAAGATCGTGTTCACAAGCTCCACAAACGGGAATCCGAAGAGCAGTTATGGAACCGTATTTTAATGGTATTTGAGGCGTTAGATGGTAATCAAATTCGAAGATCATCCAATGACATTAATATGAGAAAGAAGGCGGTCGACAAGGAGATTGACAAACTTGAAGATGAAGAACGATTTGTTAGGGAAGCTTTTTCTTGGTGGACGTATGAAAAACGAGTATCTTTATAACTCCGACTCACATTAACATAAGTTAGTACTAACTTGTTACTCATTCGTAATTTCAGAGAAATCTTGCTGATCGTCGTTATATGAACCTCTACAGGAAATGATTTGAACATGAAGGATGTTACAAGATCAAGAGGGACAATTTACGTGGTGTTTGGACGTTATGATCTTTTTAATACTTTTATGGTCAATTAGGAGTATGGATTTAGGTGCTTTTGACGAAATTGTAAGGTTAAGGTCGTTTGAACTTTATGTAATGGATGTAATCGGAGGATTATTAATATACAAATTTTCCGATTATAAAGAAACGGAAGCGTATTTTTTTACACAAACTCCCGATTAAAATATTCGGTTATCTTATGTGTCAACTAACTCTACTGATTATGGTGTTATTTGGTTCCAGGAAACATAAGTTCTTTCACACAGATTAATCGGAAATTAACAAAAACTAAACCTACCGATTAATATTATTCGGAAGTCAAGGTGAAAATTTACCTTCCGATTAAGGTGTTGTTTAATTCCAGAAACCATAGTTATTTTTTGGTAGAATAATCAGAAATTAACAAAACCTAAAACCACGGATTAATAATATTCGGAAGTCAAGGTGCACAATTACCTTCCGATTATGGTGTTGTTTGGTTACAGAAAACAAAGTTTTTTACATATAACAGTCGGAAGGAACATAACAAATAAACCTACCGATTATTATTATTCGGAAGTGAAGGTGCACATTTCCCTTCCGATTGTGGTGTTGTTTGGATACAGAAGACAAGTTTTCTTTACACATAATAATCGGAAGGCAAAGTATATTAGAAATCTTCCGATTCTGAAAAAAAATATTTTGCAAAATCCCCAGAATCGGTAGGTTAATAACGTATAACCCTACCGATTCTGACTAAAAAATGCAACATCCCCAGAATCGGTAGGTTCATATATAAACTTATCCTCCGATTGTGTTCCAAAATTCAACAGTTTCATGTCTCTTCATGTGATTCGCTTGCGAGTCATCGTTAAATGCATAAACATAGCAACATAACCATTCATAATCCATAAACATAACGTAACAACTAATAATCCGACACAAACTTTGAATCCGACATAATCCAACATAAACAAAGTTATCCATAAAGTTAACGAAAAACATCGAGAGTTTACAACATGAAAGTTTACTTGTTCCTTTTTGCTTGGATTTTGCGACCTTTACCACCTCTACGACTTGGACCAACATCATCATTGGTTTCATCAACTTGAGTGCTCGATGACGCCCGAGTTCTTTTGTTCACTTTGGTTGTAGGTTTCTTTTGCAATTTTTCCCCGAACTGAGATGCATACTCCTCATTGTCAACGTTATCAATCAACTGTTGGTGCTTTTTTATCTTCTCAATTGACACAGGCTCTCCGGACTTTATGCAATCAGTGCACCATTTGGACAAACGCTTGAACCTGCTCATCTGTTTTAAAACATAGGATATCATCAAACCGTGTTGTTGCATCACCCTTGAGGCATTGTAAATCACATATCATGTGGGGTGCCACAACGGACCAAAATAAAGTGCCAAATCGGACCGACCCGCGATATGTCCAGTAGCTCGGTCTTCCTTGTATGGATTAAAGCATACGTCTTGGGCATTAAGTGAGTCCAAAATCTCCCTCAAACGAATCAGCTGCTGCTCCTTCGTCTTGGGCTTCGGAAGCCTCACAAAACTAATTTCTACCGAATATGCATCACTTTGTGTCCAGAAATTACTCAAGTGGTTCAGCCTAAACAATCGGAAGGAAATTACAAAATATAGGACCCGATTATTAGGTCTCTAATACTTGTTCTTCACTAGTATATTCGGAAGGCAAAAACACAATTAGCTTCCGATTATGATCGATTTAGGCCTCAGTAATGAAAAACGTTCTATAATCGGTAAGCAACCTAAATATTTAACACCCGAATATGACAAATGTTCTCGTGAAATGAAGAATTCGGCCACAATCGGAAGTTTAAAACAATACCTAACCTACCGAATCTAGGTAATAACCGAAAACCCTAAAAAAACATGGATTCGTCGAATTGAAGCAATATAAACCTAATTAATGGTAGAATGTTACCTAATCGGCGCCATTTCAAGTTTCTAAGAGTTTGGCTATCAGTATCGCCTACATCAGGGACTTCATCTTCTTCGTGTTCTTCGGGTTCGTGAGTTAAAACCTCTTTATTACGGGCATGCAATCCAATATTCGGATCCTCACCGCGCACTACGTTTTTGGTTCGAGCTTTCTTACGTTCCTTTTCTTTCATCTTTATAGAGAATAATCGACGATGATTCGATTCGACGATTAACGATATATAGCGCGGAGAGGGGGAGAGTTTTCCTCTCTGTAATCGGAAGGAAAGAGGAGAAGAGGAGTTGAAGTGGAAGTTGAAAAGAAAATGAAATCGAATGAATTTAGGTTGACTTTGGTTTTATCTGTCAAACGGTTATTAATCGGTAGGTAATACCACCTAATTAGCTACCGATTTTTGAGTAGCCCAAAATCGGTTGAGGGGGTTACTTATAACCTACCGATTATTGGAAACCCCAAATTGAACCTTTGTCAAATTCCATAGTTTCGAAGGTACATGGCCGACCATAACCACTTGGCTTGAGCTGTGGATGTAGCCATAATCGGAAGATAAATATATTACCCAACCTTCCGATTATAGGTTGCCCCAAAATGAGTTTTTTCTAAAATCCTTCGTTGTAGGAAATTTGAAATCTACCATAATCGGCAGGAATGTTTACTTTTACCATCCCGATTATGGGAAGCCCTAAATCGTTATCTTAGACATTTTTCTATTCGTCCGATTATATAGGAGCCCCAAATTTCACCATTGCAAAATTCTTAAGATTTCTTATTTCTATACTTTAACAATCGGTTGTCTCGTGAGGTTTTTTTTCATACCGATTGTTATAGAAGCCAGATGCGAGTTTGGCACAAAATCGATATTAATCGGTAGTATAATATCGTTGCTAAGCTTCCGATTGCTTTATAATAATCGGGCACAAAATAGCTTCTGATTATGTAAGGGCATTAACGTATTCTTCGCGTTTTCGAACATCCCTTAACGGTGTATATGGGTTGGGAATAAAAAAGTCGCCCCTAATTCGTTTGGGGTCGCCCCTAAAAATGCCATATTTAGGAGTTCGACGTATAAGAAAGGTCTAGTGGTTATAATTATCCTACAAAAAAAAAGAAATACGAATTCTAAAATACCGCCAATCCCAAATGTAAACCGCCGGATATTTAATTATCTACGGCATATAAATCCTCGCAAGTTGCTTGGAATTTTTTGTGGATAAAATTTTATTTTTGCTAGAAAAATATAAATTATTTTGGGGAAAATTTATGTCACCTAAATTTCAGGTGGTACTTTTTATTTTTATATTTATCGATATTTTATCGGATGGGGTGGAAACTAAAGTTGGGGGCGAATAGAAACCAGAAAAAAACGACAGATAACAAGTGATATATATCAGATACCAATTATGCGACGTATTGCAACTGTTTTATAATTAATGACTGATGGAAACTGTCCTTTTCCGCGAACACCAAGTGTCTTAAAAACCTGGTTTTGGACTAGTGAAAGACTGGCTATCAGACCCATAATTAATGCAAATTACAGGGAAAATTTCTACCATTCTTTGGTTCATCTGGAAATATAGATGCCGAGAAAATGTCCCCAAATCCAATAAATCTTATTGATCAGATAAATAGATCTCTGCTAACAACTCCCACCACTATTATTCAAATGGAGCGAAAATTAATAAAGGTGGGGCCAGAAAATCCTTCTTGGTCTGGACTAAAATCGGACTGGATAATTTTATAGACACCTCCTATAATAAAGAAGATCTCTCAATGGGTTACGCCTTTATCCGTTATTCAGTGGACCATGAGTCCTTTATGCACGTTTCAGCAGGTTCGGAGTGGGCTTCTTCAGCTTTTCACGCAGAAACAAAAGCTCTTCTGAAAGCGATTACTTGGTTAAAAGATAATATCCTTTCTAGCGTTTCAATAGTCACTGATTGCAAAGAGTTAGCAGACAACATAAACCAGGCAAGTACAAAATATGCTTGGACAGCGGAAAACACTCTAATGGAAGCGAAGTCTATTCTAAAAGATCTTCCTCAAGCTCAGATTAAATTTATAAAAAGAAAACACAACTCGGCAGCGGATTTCATTGCAAAGGAAGCAAGATTTAAAAAGTTATATATAACATATGTCCAACCAATTGCAACAAAAAGTTCCAACTACTAGCATTTCTTCTAATGTTTTTGATAAAAACGATATTGTAAATCTTATGTACTACATTTGCTAGTTAATATAAGTTATTTTTTGATCAAAAAAAATAATAATATTGAAAACTATTGTAACCTTAAAACATATCCATAAAGTAAGAGCCGATAACCAGCTATTAACCCTTTACGGTAAATCAAGCTATTCAATACAGAAACTCCCATTTCAACTGAATTATTGTTCCATGGGCCATACTATGGTCATGAATCGCTCCTGATAAAAGCTCCATGACCGTCGCTAATTACACAACCCATATAATATTACTAGTCTTAATTTCGGAGCGGCCATCTGATCAATATGCCTAACCGTGCACTTATCTTAAAATACATAATATGATCCATATGCCTAAGTAACCGTGCAAGGTACTGTAGAAGGGCTATCGTAACTTCTAATGCCAAACAAAAAAACAAAAAAGAAAATTGTGGTAATTTTTACTTTTAAGGAGGGCCAAGTAAATTACATCCAACCATTTATACACTTATCGCATGAAGAAATTGTTCTGTTCAGACACATACAACATATCTGAGGTCATTAGAATTACAAGTAGTTGGTTCAGTTACAAAAACTAACACCTAGTTTTTTAGGAGCCGACTCGTCATCTGACTTAAATTGAGTCATAACGTTTGAATTTTACTTTTTTGATTTCTGATTTGGCTCATACATCTGGTCTGACCCAAGAAAACAAAAAACACTATAAAGAATGGCGTTGAACGCAAATCCTAACAGCGTTTTTCCTAAAGTATATAACCCACCCAATAAAATTTACGGTTGTGATTCAATTAAATATATTAACTTTATTGAATGCATGGTTTTGAATGAATTCTCAAAGAATCAGCACCTTTAAAGTTTCCGATTTTTTTTTGTTTTACCTTTTGCATGTTGTACACGGCGGAGAGATTAATAAATTGTCGGCAGTTGACTAATAGCGCAAAAAAAGATTAGCGTTTTTTATGGATTCTACCATTAGAGATGGACTTCCATGATCTATCTTAAATGCTGAGGTGGCATGTAATTTGGAAGATGGAATTCTTCCACCATAAGACTTGCTCTTAGAGTCAAGTACTATTTTATACCTGATTCGCAAGGAACAAATCTATCTAATTAAAAAAAAAGTAAAATCTATGATTTACCATGTAATAATTTTGAATGACCAGTATGTAATAAGTCAGATTCAGACGAATCACTTTAGTCCGAAAAAGATAAACAACTTCTAAAACAAGAGCCAATTGTTCTTGTCTGTTATTGTATGATTGAAAATATCACGACCTTTCTTCGAGTTTAAGGTTTATTATGTTCACCTCCATTGCCTTTTGGGTTTGGTTAGATTTCATATTTCCTTGGAAATGCCGAAACACGAGCTAGTCTAAGCCTAGGAAGAACAAAAAGAAAAGAAAAAAAAGCAATTTGCTCGTCATTGACGCTTCATTCGATTGTAAAACACCAGAGATAATATAGAAGAACGGTTAGTGTGTGATTAGCACTTAGCATGGATCTCTAACATAATGCACTGATATTGGGTTTAGTAATAGTTTAGGGTGCTAAGAGCATCCACAGTCGAGGAGTATAACTAAAAATTTGGTCGAAAAACCAAGCGCTACGGAGAGGAGTAAAGATCATATACCAGACTAAAACCAAAAACCAAACTATATTTGGTCTTTGGTTTGGTCTTTGGTCGGGCGAAGTTTAAAGGTTGCGCCTGGTGGGACGCAGATTAAAGTTGCGCCGAATTAAAAAAAGAAGAAAAAAATGGGGCGCAACTTTAAATTGCTCCTGATGATCGAGAGTAACTCAAAGTTACGCCGAATTAAAAAAAAAAAAAAAAAAAAAAAAAAAAAAAAAAAAAAAGTGAGGCGCAACTTAAAGTTGTGCCCCATCAAATTTGGTTTTCCCACCGTAGCGTCGCACCACGGAGTAAACCCATTTTTTTTCAAATTTTTTTGGTTTTAGTCTTTGGTTATAGTCTCCCCACTGCAGTTGCTCTAAGAGCATCCACAATCATCGACTAAAACCAAATATTTGGTCGAAAATACAGACGCTACGGAGAGGAGTAAAGAGCAAATACTATACTATACTAAAACCAAAAACCAAACTATATTTGGTCTTTGGTTTGGTTTTGGTCGGGCGTATTGAGGCGCAACTATGAGTTACGTTTGGTAGTGAGGCGTAACTTTAATCTACGCCTGTTTGAAACGTAACTTTAATCTACGCCCGATGGGACGTAGTTTACAATTGCGCCTGATACCAGACGGTATTTTTCAATTGCGCCACAACCAGGCGTAGTTACAAGTTACCTCTGACCAGGCGTAACTTTAAAGTCCGCCCGAACAGGTACAAGTATTATTTCCACCTGTAAGTATATGGGGCGTAATTTTAAACTACGCCCCATCCCTCCATCAGATTCCCAAGGCTATTATGATATCTTCTGCCATCTTCTTGGCAGTACCATATGGAGTAATTGGAATCTACATTATGAACAAGTGGATATTAGAATGAAAAAACAATACTCATCAATGAGATAAAAATTTCGTGATTATCTCTTGCTGGCCTTTGGTCAAGCAAAGTAAAAAATTACGCCCGTAAGTATATGGGGCGTAATTTGTAAAAAAAAAATTGTTGGCAGAAGATATGAACAAGTGGATAATTGCTAGAGCCATTGCGCATTCGGCTTCTTCTAATACTTATCGGTTTGTTTCGTTATCTGCTGTTACTGCTGGTGTTAAGGATGTTAGAGAATCTGTTGATGAGGCAAGGAAATTTAAGAAGTGGAATAAAAGAACTGTATTGTTTATTGATGATGTTCATAGGTTTAATAAAGCACAACAAGATTCATTCTTGCCCGTTATTGAAGATGGTAGTATTGTGTTTATTGGAGCAACTACCGAAAACCCATCATTTCATTTGGTTACCCCGTTGTTGTCGAGATGTCGGGTTTTTACGTTGAACCAGTTGCAGCCTGCAAACATTGTGACTTTGCTTAAGAGTCTGCAAATGATTCGGAAAAGGGGTTGGTTAAAAGTGTGGATGTGAATGTAAGGGTGGAAGAAGAAGTTTTTGAGTTTGTTTCTTTGAACTGTGACGGTGATGCCCGTGTGGCTTTGAATGCTCTGAAATTTACGCAACTATTGCCGCAAAGACGGGTTAAGACTGTCAAGGGTGGAGATCAAGATAGTGAAACTTATTTTGTTGTTATACATGGGGAAGATGAGGTTGGTTCCAAGTCAAAATCTGATGGAGCTGTTGTCTGCGTTGATGATGCTAAAGATGCTTTTCAGTGTAAACACGTTGCTTATGACAAGGCTGGGGAAGAACACTATAATCTTATCAGTGCACTTCACAAATCGATGAGAGGCAGTGATGCCAATGCGGCGATATACTGGTTAGCTAGAATGTTAGAAGGAGGTGAAGAACCAATACCCCATCAGGCGAACAAGTTACGCCCCATCGGGCGTAGTGTCTAGTTTGCGTCCCACCAGGCGTATTTTCTATTTGCGCCCCCGTTAGCGGTTTTATATATTACGCCCCACACCATTTTAGACTAACATTCTAGCTAACCAAGCAATTTTAGACTAATATTACGCCCCACACCAAACGCACATAGGCAATTTTAAACGCAATTTTAGACTAACATTCTATATTACGTCCCACCCAAACGCATTTTATACCTACGCCCCATGTGAGGCGAACTCTTATACATCCGCTCCACCAAATTTACTCCACCACCGTAACGTCTCACCCCTGACTAAACCCATTTTTTAGTTTTTTTTTTTAGTTTTTAGTCTTTAGTTATAGTCGTATGACTGCGGTTGCTCTTACAACGTCGGAGGAATTAAAGAAGAAATGAACTCTTACGGCTAAAGATATATGTGCATATAAACCAAAATCTAATCCGTGGTGGGGCATTCTTAATCGCAGCAGCGGTGTTTATCAGACACAACAAGTAAATGAATTAATCAAGGAATGAAGTAGGGCAGAGAGTAAACAAGACAAGAAAATGTTAAAAATTGTTAGCGGCTCTGTTTGAATCTAGATTTTTGACAATTGCTAGTTTTGTTTTTTTTTTGGGAAAAAAAAGAATAATAAATGCCTATGTGCTTCAAAAAAATAATAAAAATTTTTGGATGGGTACCAAAGAAAAAATAAATAAAAAAGCAAAAATTCAAGTCCTTTTTAATCATAGATGGCCAAAGAATTGCCTAACGTAATTTGTGGATGTCACCGGACAATCGGCCTTTTAAGTCCTAACTACACTACCACTCACAATTTTGTCTGATCTTTTGTAATTAAATGTTATAATTATTTCTTTTATTTAGTTTTCTCTAATGACCCAGTACTTCTTATTAATATATTCATCTGAAAAGATAAGCTCCACGAACAATCAAAATGCTTATGTACGTGATGAATGAAAAAAAGTTACAGAATGGAAACACCAAGTGAACTCCATTTCTAAAGATGGCCAAGTAAATTATGTCCAACAATATATAGACTCACGGCCATGAAGGGCTTGGCCAGGGTACTCACAATAAATGCAACAGCCATTAAATTGAATCACATTTTTACCCACTTCACAAATTTCATATTAAAATTGTTGTTCTGCTCGGTCATGAGAAACGCATTTCAGTCATAATTTTGGTTCATGGTTGATTGGAAGATTTACTCTCTCACACATATGGTAGTTGAGGTGTTCAGTGGTGTTTGATAACAACCGAACTTTCTTCAAGCTCAGGGTTTCCATGCGCACCTCCCTTGCCATAATAGCAGGGACGGAGCCAGAAATATTTTTCAGGGGAGGCTAACTAAGCAAAACATAAATTCAAGGGGGGCTAACTAACAATTTTTTCTTCTAAATAATAGAAATTTCAAAGGGTTTATAATGAATTAACGAGAAACAGGGGAGGCGGGGGCCTCCCCTGAACTACACTAAGATCCGTCCCTGCATAATAGGTTTGGTTAGACTCCTAATTTTAATGAAACATCACTGCTAACAAGGCAAAATTGAGCTCAAATTATAAAATTTCTTCATTATTTAGGGAGTCAAATATTTTTTTATAATCTTTGGTGCATAAGTGAATCCAATTTACCACTATTTATCATTTGCAATTTAAAGGGCAATTGTTATAATGCGTATGTGCCGAATTAATCAAATTAAACCCTTCCAAATCCTTGTAACTTGATTTCATGTTACCCGTATATATCCACATTATATGATTGTTAATCAGGGACTAGCCATAGTTAATCACCACAGGGCTGACCTCTTCCTCGAATGATGTGATCTTCGCCCGCATAGGCAGCAAGGTTGAAAATCTTGAGATGCCTATTTTTTTCGGCTTTCTCCTCCTTAACTTGGTTTTTTATTTAATATCCTCTAAACAAATGAGATATAGGTGGCATCAATTCTCGAATCAATTCATGGTGGAGAGCGTGCATTGTACGTGGAAAATAGGTGTCACCTTTTCGGGTGTTATTTGGATCATTTTTATATTCCCTCGTATCCAGCTACTAACCTCTTACCGTAAATCAAACTATCCAATACAAAGTTTTCGTTTCAGGTAGATTTATTGTCCCATCATTATAACAGCCACTGACGATTTTTGCATTGTCATGAATTGCCCCCTAATAAAAGCTCCATGATCATATCTATTTACACAATCGTTAGCACATCACTGCATTTATAGTTTTCTCCAATAGCTGAATATTCCAAACGGTATGCTTATCTTAAAATACATACTGTAATATGATTTTAATTGGAAATTTGGGAAAGAATCAAAATGCTTTTAAAGGATAAAATAAAAAGTTACATAAACTTAGGTAACTTTCACTTTTAAGATTTAACAATTTATAGGCTTGCGACATGAATGACATGAAGTACTCTAAAAAAAATGTGATAGAAACTGAAACTGTAACCTGGATCAGTTTTTTCCTGTTTGACAAGCTCTTCATTGAAATTGTTTTCCCTAACATGTAAAACAAATACGATTTCATTGAAAGAACAAAATCGGTTTCATAGTCGTTACAAAACAAAAACTAGGAATCATTTTTTGTTTCTTTGTTACTATATGATTTATTGTTTGTTTACTTTATGAATTAGACAAAATGACACTTAAATTTCAATTTATTTTGTGATTTAGGTAATTTAGTTTTGTTTTGTAATATTAGGTGGATTCAATTTATTATTTACCAGACTAGGCGTGGTTAATCACCACCGAGATGAACTCCACCTTGAGCGCTATTGTCAGTACTTATCTTGCGGTCTTTGTGAAAAATTTTCAGTGGCTTGTCAATACACTCACGGTGGGTTGCACAGACGCGGAAACGACACGACGCGGACACTATAAAATTCTAAGAAAACTAGGACGCGGACACGTATATACATATTTTATTTATATATACAATTATGTATTTATACAACAAAATCAAGTGTTTCGATCCTAAAAATTAGAAAATAATGCTACATGTGTATAAATTTCGAAAAAATAAGGAGAGATCATTTGTTTATACAAGCCGAAGGTCAAGCAACAATCACTATTAAACACATGGCACAATCAAAATGCATTCTTAGAACAACACATGTTAAATTAAGGGTATACGTGATGTCATTTCCAATTACAAAACCCTATTAAAGACTTAAATGATTGATCTAAATGTTTGTCTTTCTTCATTTAGTTAATAATAGTAAAAATAAAGGAAGAAGTTTAAATGAAAATGAAAAAAAAAAAAAAAAAGCTTCAAATCCGAGTCATCAGTGCGTCCAAACAAGATGCGCGCGGGACACGCATCATGCGTCGTGTCAGCGTCCAACGCGCGTCCTGTGTCCGACACGAGTCGGACGCGGACACGACTCAAAAAACGGAGCGTCCGTGCAACCCATCACTCACACATAGGACAGTCATGAAAATAAAATAAAATAAAAAAAGACAGTCTGAAGAAGATATCTCAACCAGTGTCATAAAAACAACAAAAAAATGAAATAAAATATAAAAGGAAAAGGAAAATAAACAAAAATAAATAAAATAAAAAATATAGTGAAAGAAAAACAAACAAAAACAAATGAAATAAAATAAAAAACACAATGAAGAGAAAAGAGAGACCGTCTTTCTATGATGGTTTTAAGTAAAAAGATTTATCCCAATTAAATACCCAAAATTCAAAAAAGTGAATTATCTCATGATTCCATATTTTTACCCATGAGGAATTCGGGGCTTTTCATCTTTTTGTTATTAAAGACTCTAAGATTTCTCTTTCCATATTATCCAAAATGCATATGCTGGTTTTCCTTATTGAGTGCATATGAATTCCATTGGTAATTCAGGTCAAGAATGCTCCATGGATGTACCTGAGCTCTGTTTTCCTTAGGTTAAAAAAAAGAGTATGCCCTTCCGCACATCATTTTCTTTTGTTTGCAATGTGGCATCAAATGATATGCGTTTTTTTCCTTTTTACGGTCACAAACCGCAACGAGGCAAAACATGAATCAAATTATTTTTTGTAGCTAGTTTATTTAACATACCTTGCCAAGGCATGAAGCAGATTTTCATTAGAATTTTGTTGAAGCAGATTATCTTTCCTAGATACTTATTAGTTTCTTCCTTCGCAATAACATTTTCCTGTAATAACCAAAGATTTCATTCTTAGACTGAAAATGATTATCTTTCCCCGATACTTATTAGTTCCTCTGTTAGAACATTCCTGTAATAACCAAAGATAACGTTCTTGGACTGAAAATGTTTATCTGAGCTAGAATTCCAATACACTAAATCCATATTATCTGAAAGAATTGGAGGATAAGGATTAAGTTGAAACAACAAAGATATATAACTCTTCTACTTCTTGATCATTCAAACTTTTCTTAAATCTTAACCTCCAGTTATATATTTGCTCCCCTGTAACATGTTGATGTATCGAACTTCGATTGTCAACTAAACTTTTGAACAAGATTGGAAATTTGGGCCCCGTTATTCCACATATGAATTGGCACCGTGTAAAAGTTCATCCAAATTGGAAATGTATTTATCTTTGCGATCTCCTTGTCCAACAAATGAGACCAATCCCTAACCATGAATAACTGATTTGCAATGAACAAATCCCAATGTTCATGAGCAATCGTCCTTGCCTCAACAGTATGAAAGTCAAATATAACTACAGAATCCCCATGTATATCCATATTGAACTCATCCTGCATTCTCCAAGATTGTTTGAACAACCCTAAAGACCATCATGTAATATAAATGACGCCCTATACACCACCCAACAACCAACTCCTTGCAAATCCTAATATCAAGCTCAAACTCTTCAAGAGTATCCACCATCGTCCTTTCTCTATCCACCATCATCCTTTCCCCATTCATAACATGAATCTCGAATAACCATTTGAGCAAATTAAGAACATTCCAATTGTTCTTTCGCAAAAAGAGATGACCGATTCCGAGATCTAGGCCCTTGCTTCATACTAGAACCCTCACCCATAGTAAAATAAGGCTCCCCAGTGATAGATTTATGAATCTACATCTCTGCAATACGTTTTTGATCAAATATGATTTGATATAATAGAAGAAGATTATTTTGATATTACAATGGACCTGAGTATATATACTCAGACTCTTTCAACTCATTCAACTCTTATACAACAAACGTGCACACGACACACTCTCATAACCAGACTTACACCTCACATACACTCAGTCACATACACATGCTATTACCCCACTTCAAGCTCAAGGGGGCTTGAAAAAGAACACTTAAGATTGCACATACACTCAGTCACATACACATACTATGAGATAAGACAACGGCAGTAGCAGTAGTAGAAAGCAGCAATACCAGAACCTAAAAAGTTTCCAGAGAAGTAGGAGTGACAATGCAAAAAGAGTAAGTAACAGATCGTGTTGCAGAGGTTGAACAAATGGAACATCAACAATAAGCAAGATAGTACAGAGTGTTGTAGCAGGACTAGTGAAAGTTGGTGGAGACTAGGCTATAATTGTTGATGTAAAGGCATACAAAGTGAACAGTGGTGACAGCTTAGAAGTAATCAGTAGTTGCAGTAGTGGTTGTAGATAAAATTAAATAGGTACAACAGCAACATTAACAATTGGTGTAGAAAGCAGTTATTTACCAAGTGACCAATAGTTGAGAAGTAGGCAATATGGGATAAGTATGGCAGTAGAAGTAAGTAGTACCGATGAGAACACCATACCAGGCCAGGGAACATGAGTAGTAAAGGTATAGGGCAGCACACACACATCTCATGACAAAGCTCAAACAAAAGAATCTCAATAGAAGCACCTGCCAACTAATCTAGCACTGAAAAATACCAATTCCAATTACCATTCTCAGATGTAATACTCAATTTGTCAAGCCAACAACAAGCATTAAAAGAATTCCATTTCTCCAATTATTTCAGTCTTTTATTCACAGCATGATCTTAGCTGAACCTTTTCTTATTCAATGACAAACATGAACGTAAAAGATAACTAAACCAGGCTAAATCTGAATTGAATGTATACTCATCAAAGAGAACTTCAATCTCTGATGCAGTACCAAACCAATTCCAAATCCACTCCTCACTCTCAGCTCCATCATTGAAACACATAAGATTTTCAACACGACGCAAGTGAGGACTGTCTTGAAGCAAGGATTGAATCATGAGTATGAATAAGAGAAATTTAAGCACTAGATTTGTGCAGCAACAATTCACCAACAATAATCTCAACCTTCTACTGAATCTATTTAGTGGAACAACTTTAAGTCGTCATCTAACCATCAACTTTGTGGCAGACTCAAATAGCAACAAGAATCAAGAATAGTAAATCTTGATTAAAAAATTAGATGAAACAACTAATTATGATGAAGAAACAAATTATGACGAGTAATTGAACGTTGTTGAGGTAGTGAATCATAAATCAAACACATAAAATCAGATCTAAAGTAATCAAAAGATCAAATTCGAGATTACCAACTTTGACCTAGTTTTCCTAACGAAGAAGAAAAATCAAATTCTAGATCTGAGAAGTATGCTTGATTCAATTTGAAGACGTAGCGGTGAAGCACCAGGATCAAATCAAACTCCACACCGAAAAACCACCAATAACAAATCTTCAGATGAACTCCATGAAACTTTAAACCAAACCTCCATTAACAATAGGAATCAAACCTGATGTTGCTAGAAATGCATAAACTAAAATCTAATTCAAGGTCAATCCATCTTTTAAGAGAGTTAACTCGGACGAATCACATTAATGAAGTTGATTTCCGAGTTGCACAGCAGCAGAAGAATTTTTGTTGCAGAACAGAAGTTTGAAGATGTGTTAAAGAATTTAAGATTTCACACAGCGGAAGAAGGATCGATACCCCTGAGAAATCAATTTCTCAGGACTGATACCATGATAGATTTATGAATCTACATCTCTGCAATACGGTTTTGATCAAATATGATTTGATATAATAGAAGAAGATTATTTTGATCTTACAATGGACCTGAGTATATATACTCAGACTCTCTCAACTCATTCAACTCTTACACAGCAAACGTGCACACGGCACACTCTCATAACCAGACTTACACCTCACATACACACAAATCACATACACGTGCTATTACCCAAAGTACCAATCTTTAAACGACAACGAGGCACATTAGCATATACCCCAAAATCATCGAGATAGCAAATCGTAACCAGAAATCATGAAGAAAAAAAGAAAGAAATCCAGAAGAAAAAAGCCAAACACGGGCGAGAACACTGAATCAATAAACACCAATCATTGGAAAGTAGAAACACCTGAAGAACACTCAAATCAAGGGAATATCTCACCATAAAACGAGTCAACGTAGCCAGAAAATCGCCCTCTCATGATCTTGACCGTTTTTATTCTTTACAACTACACGTTCATATCTCGAGAGAAGATGATAGTGAGTTTTTAGTTAGTGTTTACTAAGCAAAGTGGTACTTATGTAAATTGGTATACAAAATGAATCAAGTTGGGAATGAAGAAGGGTCGAAAAGAAGAAGAAGAAAAAATGATACACTCCCCATTTAAATTATTGGTAATTGGTCAAAAAAAAAATATTAGAAAAAAAGAATAGTTCATTAAATGTTACTCGTATAATTATTCTTATTTAAGTTTTCTTTATGAATTGGCGAGGAAAAAAACATTGATTTGCTTGGCTTTGAGAATGTCACCAGACCTTTGTCATTTTTACCAAATTAATAAAGTAAGTTTATAAAGCAATTCTTATATTTATTTTTTGCGTTTTTTATTTGGAAGAAAATTTTCTATTTATATATGCATAAAGAACTTACAAGCAATAAATAACAAGCGCACAAATAAAATTCTCGATTCCTTTCTAACAACCCTAAACCCTATCCAATGTGGACAACAATAAGTTGATGTCTCATCCAAATATTCTTTGAATTAACTCGTAACAATTCAAAAAGGGTGTCATCAAACTATGATATTTACTTCCAGAAAACTATTATAACACGAACATTTACAGTGTTCGCAGATGACTACCTATTGAATTCTGACCTGAGAATTAACACTATCCAAAGTAAAGCCCCGTGTGCGAATTTGCAAAATTTCATAGCTACCCACAACTTTAATACAAGCATATGTGATTTGAGATGATAATTATTTGTTATATTTGGTTTTCTCCAATAGCCAAATATTTCTGACTGGTATATTAATATGAAAATATAAACGCTATAAATGCATGACAAAGGGAAAACCGGAAAAGGTTATAGAATGGAGAGAACGTACGAATTCCATTTCTAAAAGGGGCCACGTGAACTAGGTCTAATAATTTATAGACTTATCGCATAGGGGTGCTCACAATAAATGTGACAACTATTGAATCCTTCTTTTCCCATTTCACAAATTTCATATTAAAATGGTTGTTCTGTTCAGTAATGGAAAAAGCACTTTAAGTCATACTTTTGGTTCACGGTTGATAAGTTTGGTTCAATATTATCGGGTGTATGGATTTGAATCACTCGATCAAAAACAATTGAAGTTTTTTTGCCTTAGTGGGTTTGGTTAGATTTCTTAGTTTCATGAGATTCCACCTTTAAATTTTGTTTAGGAGAATTGGTCATTTGCCTAAAACCCATAAAGTACAGGAGTAATTGACTTGTAAATGTAGGCTTGAGTGAAAAACACACAAGAAAATCTAAACAAATATACCCATTACTTTTAACTTTATTCTTTATCAAATCCCCTTCTCTCTACAATTAATTTATAATTAATCGCAAGAAAGGTCTTAACTTCCGATATATAAGTCGGATTTTAACAAAATTTATATTTTTTGGAAAGGATTCAAAAATCTCTACAAAACAAGATCCATTGTTGATATGAAATTCGAAAATATTTTAAACCAGACCGATGATACATTATGCACTCAGGTGCAACTTCGCCAAAATTTATTTCATATAAAAATATGCATTATGCACCCAAATGCAACCTGACCAAAATTTATTTCATATAAAAAATATGCATTATGCACCCAGGTGCAACCTGGCCAAAATTTATTTTCTATAAGAATATGCATTACCCAAAACATTTTTCCTATAACAATCAAAAAATATACATTGTGCACTCGGGTGCAACCAGAAAAAACCTATTTCCTACCAAATTTATACATTGTGCACTCAGGTGCATCTTGAGTACTTCGCGGATAAATCTAAGTTTATCCTAGTAATTACCTGCAATATATTGTACACAACCGAAATTATTAGTTCATGATCTCGAGCAATAAATCCACCACCATTACCATCCCATTCACTATCAAAACATCAACCAAAAACAAGATTAAAGAAGAAAAATAAGAGAAATAACAAAATATTCAAAAAAAATGTACAATATGCACCTGGTGCATCTAGGCCAAAACCTATTTTCTGTCGGAGATACATTACGCACTCATATGCATCTTGTGTATTTCGAGGAATCTAGGTTTAACATATAATCAACGATAATTTATTATACACAACTAAAATCACTAATCCAAGATCTCAGGCAATACGTCCATTACCCTTGCCATCAAATTCATTGTACATATACCTAATAAAATCAATGGTGTGTGTGAACAAAAGAAACACTTAAGAACAGGTGCTAAATCATATTGTTGAATTAGTGTCATGCGCTAAGCTCCAAAACATAACCAGCTCATAAAATTGTATCACTCAACAAATGACACAACACAAATGATTTATTTTTTTAAGCATGCATATATTAAAGAATCTGATTAAATTTTATTACACGTGGAAATGTGATTCCCATAGAATCGTTTAACAAAATCTGATTAAGAAATGTCGGATTAGTCTGGTCCCAAACCGAGGTTGAAAGGTTTCCGTTTTGGCTGTCGTCTACTGCAAAGTTAGCTAGACCATCTACTGCCTGGTTTCCTTCCCTGTAATTGTGCAGGATAGCAAAATATTGAATTTGATTAATTCGATGTTTGATTTCTTGAATCATTTCATAAATATACCATGGAGTTTCTATCGAAGATGTAATGAAATGCATGAGATTTCTGAATCCATCTTGAATATAACTTTAGTCCAATTTCTTTCAATCGTCGTCCTGGTCGCTATTATTGTTTCCCAAGTTTCCGCTGTTAGCGCCGTGGTGATTCCTAGAGGTTGTGCGACTGCCATCACCGTTTGCGTGTTCGAATCCCTTAAGCAATTCCTATATTTATTTTTTGTGTTTTTTATTGGAAGCAAATTTTTTATTGATGCAAAAAAAAAAAATTATAAGCAAGAAATAACAAGCGCACCAATAAATTCTTGGTTCCTTTCAACAACTTTATCCAATGTGGACAACAGTAAATTAATGCCAAATCCTAATATTTTTTGAATTTAATTCATAGCAATTCAAAAAGGGTGCTATCAAACTATGATATCTATTATATTAGAACACGAACATTCACAGGGTTCGTGGATAACAACCAATTGAACTCTGACCGGGGAGTTAACACTATCCTAAGTTTATCTTAGTGATTGTCCGCAACCCTCGTACATGATAAGTAACTCACATAGAAACCCTCGTACAAACGTATATAAGATGTCCACGGCCCAATGAAAAAACCTTATACAAAAGTGAAAACTACTGTCACACCCATTTTTCCAAATTTTTTTCACAGAAAACTCAACCAAGGAAAACTTCACGCGCGCACCCTTTTTTCCGAGAAAAATTATTCATGTTGCCCTTATTTTCAGAAATTATGATTTCGTCATAGAAAATATCCGGTGATATCTAAATCTGTTTTTATGTTCTCACAATTTAATCAAGCTGAGATTAAACTTCTATCCAAATGCAATCAAATAAACGCTTTACCAGTTCATCGAATCATCCATTGGATCGTTTCGATATTAAGAGACTAATCAAACAAAAAACAAAAAGAGAAAAATAATGAAGAACATGGCACATTCCAACAAAATTTTCATCAATTTTTTAAATTAACATCAACTTCTCCAAATAACCCATTCACCAATTTTATCTACATAGTCTAAAAAAATTACGAGGTAATGGATTTGGAACAACATTGATTAATCAATCAAGAAGAAGAAGAAAGCCAAATCTTTTTCGATTATAGAAGACGAGTAGACGCATATCACGTAGTGTAAATTGACAACTTTAATGGAAGAAAATAGATGTTTTCATCCGTGGAGAGTTCTGAAATGCAACGAAAAAAGAAAAGATTTGTAGAGTCGGGCAGTTATTGATTTCATCGACATATCAATGGAGGAAAACTATCACCTTTCAAGAGAGGAAATGTTATTGTTTTAAGATTGTATACTCCAGCCTAAAAATGTGCTTGATTTGTGACGTGTTGATTATGCATCTCATGTTAGCCACATGTGGACCACTAAGGAAATGTGATCCCTTTTTTAGTGGTACGAGACTTTGTTTCTCCAAGGCTAATGCTAAAACACTTTATTCGAGGGGGAACGACTGATTAGTTAGGGGAAAGTATTTCGGCATGTGATCCAAACCAATCTGGACCTTGGATTATCAAAATGGCACCCCCATAATTAGTTTTCATGTAGGCAAGTATTCTTAATGTTTCAGAATATTTTGTGAATATAATATTATTGCATGTGATTTGTTAAAGAATAGGAGTAACATGCCTAGACGTCCACGAGCTCATGGGATTACTGGCTATGACTCCATTTCTAGGTCTTCTTTTGGGTGTTTCAACTGTTGATCGAGTTGGTGGTGAATTTGGAGGATATAACTTGGTGAATTTGGAAAATGTCTGCATAACATGTAATGCAGCTATGAAAATGCATGGATAACCTGTTATGCATCTACAAAAGTTAATGCATAATTTCTTATGCAGTCTAGAAAACGTTTGCATAACACGTTATACATCAACTTTTTTGTTACTATTGGAACCAACAAAAAAAAAGAACTGCATAACTTGTCATGCACCTACAATAACATATGCATAATATGTTATGCAGTCATGAAAATGGATGCGTAACCTATTATTCATCCAGAAATATGCCTGCATAATGCATTATGCATCAATTTTATCTGGACACACTAAAATCAACCAAAACAATGGCTACATAACCTATTATAGATGCTTAACTTGTTAGGCAGTTGAGAAAATGGTTGCATAACTCGTTATGCGTCTGTTTTTTCTGTTGGATTCAGGCATATACAACGTTTTAGTGGCTGCATAAACCAAAATAATGCAGTCATTTTTGGAGGTTGCATAACGAATATGTAGTCAGTTTTCGAAATTTTCCATAAAATGATGTTCACCTCCGATTTTTTTCTTGAAAAACAAAAAATTGATATTCTTGTTTGTACTCGTTGCGTAGCTCTCTTAAAAAGATTTCCAACGATATAAAATTTGTAAAATTCCAAGGCGCGGATTTTTAGATATGTTATATCCAAGTTGCGTTGCCAATTATACCCCTGATGCATAACCCGTCATGCGGATGCATAATCCGTCATGCAGACATTTTTAATAATTTCATATAATTATGGGTGTCACGAAAATAATTATGGGTGTCACGGTACCTAAAATTAATTGTGGGCCTGACAATGAAAATATTATTTTTTTGGGCTTGCACCTAATTTTCCCGATACATAAGTACTTAAGAAACCCACTAAAAACCCATCAATTAAAAGATGGCCCAAGAAAAACCCACATTAAAGCCCAAACAGATGAAACAAAACCCTAAGAAAGAGTTGAAATTCATGGAAAGTGGAAACCTTCCCATTTCAAGAACCCTAATCCTGCCGCCAGTTTCACCATTGCACCGCCACCCACAACTTTGATCTGAGGATATGTAATTTGAGATTATAATCATTTGTTACACTTGGTTTTCTCCCATAGCCCAATATTTTTAATTAATCTGAAAACATAAACGCCATAAGTTACACTTGGTTTTCTCCCATATAGCAACTAATCTGAAAACATAAACGCCATGAGCAAAACAAATGTTTGCATGACAAAAGGAAAAGGTTGTGGAATGGAGAGAGTGTGCGAGCTCCATTTTTAAAGAGGGCCAAGTGAACCAGGTCTAATAATTTATAGACTTATCGTGTAGGGGTGCTCACAATAAAAGCGACAGCTATCGAAATTTCATATTAAAATTGTTGTTTTATTCAGTAATGAAAAATGCATTTTAAGTCATACTTTTGGTCCACGGTTGAGAAGTTTGGTTCAAAGCACGACTCACCCGATTCCTTTTGTGAATATTATTGGGTTTATGGATTTGAATCACTCGATCAAAAACGATCGAGCTTTCTTCTAGTTGAGGGTTTATTATGCGGACCTCCCTTGTTTTAATGGGTTTGGTTAGATTCCTTAGAGCATCCACAGTGGGAGACCAAAACCAAAATTTTGGTCCAAAAACCAGGCGCAGTGGAGAAGGAGTAAAGATCAAAGACTGCACTAAAACTAAAACCAGACCAAATATAGTCTTTAGTTTGGTTTTAGTCAGCGTAATTTAAAGTTACGCCCGAACAGCGTAATTTATAACTCCGCCCGTCATAAGAAGACAAAAAAAAAATTGGGGCGCAACTAAGAGTTGCGCCTGATTGGGGCGTAACTCAAAGTTACGCCCCATTGAAAAAAAAAAAAAAAAAATTAATGGGGCGCAACTTGAAGTTGCGCCTGATTCAGGCGCAACTTCAAGTTGCGCCCCATTTGGTTTAATCTTTCTCCCGTAGCGTGTGAACACGGACTAAACCCAAAATTTGGTTTTTTTTTGCTCTTTAGTCTTTGGTTTATGATCGCACCACTGCAGTTGCTCTTAGTTTCATGAAATTCCACCTCTACACTTTACAGTTGTGCTCAAATTGAAGTACTCGTTTTCTTTTTCTAATCTTTGGTGCATAAAAGTGCCTTCAGTTCCATTTGATTTAGAAAAGATGTTTATGAGCAATATTTACAAATTGAATAATTAGACTAAAGCCTTCTAATTCCTTCTAGCTCTTGATTCCATGTAGTTAATCACCACACAGCTGAACTCCATTTTGAGTGGTGTCCTCTCCGCCGGCGTAGGGGAAATGATGTCTGGATCATGAAATTTTGCCTCATTAATTTTGTTCGAAGTAGTCCAAACATGAAATAGGGAAAAATGTTTAAAAAGATCAGGATCATGAACGGACCCTTGTCCTTGTACACTTCCGACTAGTTGGTGGATTAACATGTCCATGTCTAAGGTTTTGCAAATTTGATTCTGACATTTGTTCAAGATAAAATTAGGACAGTTGATAGGCAGTGGTATTTATGATCCTGCCTATCAATGTTGTTGGTGGATTAACATGTCCACTAGTCACCACTTCCGACCAGTGACCTTTTTTTATCAATGTTGTTGATAGGCAGTGGTATTTATGAATCATGGGTGTAAATTGGTGATACAAAACGAATAAAATTAGGAATAAAGAAAAGAGGTATAAATTTAACGGTCAAATCACGTATCAATACGCTCAGAGGGCGACAGTTGAGCCTAGGCCGAACGCCTGAGCGAGACCTGTAGACCATAAAAATAAAATACACTTGTTGTAGATAAAAATCATAAAATCGGTATTTTTATTAGTTGAAATGAAGAATCTTGGCAAAATTTAGTGAATAAGTACCACAGGGACGGGCTTAGCAAGGGGCTAACCCAGGCTATAGCCCGTCCCTTGATTTGGTAAATCAAAATTTTAGTACTACATTTCCTAAATTTTTATAGTTAGTTTATAGGTAATAGCCCCCATCATATTAAGCCAATACGAAAGATCTCTGTATTAAAGAGACATGATCAAGTTAAAATTGTTTTTTCCGGAAGTTTTATAAGAACTCAGCCACTTAACAGTGGTACTGCAAGTTCAATTGGATATAATTTGTCGATTTAACCACTTTCTGGAAAGAATTTCAATATGTAGCTATCTTAAAAATTCGGCGGCCGCCGTGCCAATGAGTATTAGCCCTACCATAAGCAAAATATTGAGTCCGTCCCTGAAGTACCAGAAGATAAGCTCTCTGCAACAATTTACTTTCCACCTAGAGTACTGCAAGCAGAGAACCAATGCGTGTCTCACGTGTAGTAGACTTGAATACTAATTGGGTATATGTATTTAGAATTGCGCTCGAGCAACTTCTTCGCAAAAACGAAATAAGTAGCATCAGTTGGATGAGCCTCATCCCAAAATACATACTTGGATCGGTCTTCACAAACCTCCCCCTTCGGATTGCACGGAAACAAACCTCGTAATGGACCAGGAAGTGTTTGGCAACATGAATCTTTATAATTGTCAAAGCCTAGTTAAAACATCAGAAAGACAGACGGATTCAATAAATTTTGAGTTCAACTCCATGACCAGGCTCTTTAGTTTCTTGTTGAAGTACATAACCACATCATTCATTTCGCTAATGCACGAATCACTTTTCGTATGCCATTCTGTTTTATTCAAAATTCTATTTATACCTCTTTCTAATGGGATCGATGCGACCAGCAGGTCCAACGTTTGCAACGGCAACCTTTCTTGCACCCATTTCATGCAGTCTCTACATATAATTCCCATGAAAATGAAATACTATATAATCTCATGTGCATCAAATACTGAGTGAAGCAATTGAAAGAGAGTAAATAAATCATCTTACTGTTAGTTGAAGTCTGAACCTTGAGATCAATGTATCAACAAACATTTTCGATCGATTGATAATAGCAGGGGAATAGTTTACTGTGGTGCTATTTCGAATGTGGGATTTGATCTATCATTTAGTAGGGGAGAAACAGCAGAACAAGAATGGAAAAGCAATTTCAGTCTCGCAAACCAAAAAAGCGCTTGAGATGTGATCCTTGGGCAAGTTGGACCTATGAGCCTCGTGTGTTTGGCTAATGCCATTTTCCTCATTCTTGCAGGATGAACAATAGTAGATGCTTGAAACGTCATGAAATCCAAAATCTTTCACATACAAATGGCTCAAATATCTGAGCCATACAAATTAAAATCGCACCAAAGTTTGAAACGAATAACTGGTATGGGATTTTGCAGGCTACATTTTTGCACAGAAACAAGAATAAGATCCTTTGGCTACATTAGTAAGTAAACTCATTCCCTACAGAATTTAAGCTTTATAATATAAAAACTAGAAACATTTATTAAACAGTAATGGTTGATCTCATATTATGTAAAACAATTTTTCCTACGATACATACATACAGACATGGTTATTTCTTAAATGAAAAAAAAATCTAGTAGTAAAAAGAGACATATAGTGTAAAATTGATTTCATAAACTATTTTATTTGTTTGTGCTGTGCACCACTTTTCCCTGATGCAGAACTGGAATCTCTCAATCAGCCCATGAGACAGACAAAGCTGTGGAACACAAACGACACTGGCCATAGTAAACAAGGAGGATGTGAAAAGAAATTATTCATTTGAGAGGAAAAATCATAGTGTGAATCCATCAGGAGGATGGATGATTTGTAGAGAGGGTTCCGATATAAAACTAACAATTTATTCATAGCCAAAATTTGCAGAATTAAGGTAAAGGGAAAATTTCTGTGAAATGTGTTTGAGCAATGAAGATTTAAAAGACCAGATCTAGATTTGAGATAGAGAGAGAAATGGAGGCTGCAGTGTTCTGTGTATGGAGTGAGACGTACATTGACCGACTCTCACTTTTTATATGTGACCTATCTTTCCAAAACCCTAACTGGATAGAGAGAGCGGAGAGGCCCATTGTCCCTGCCCACGACCACGAGTCATTCTGGAGGATCTGTTACAGTGTAGATTGACAGCCCACTTTTGGGGACCTTCTTCTAGTTTCCGGGGAACCTGATTAGGAATCATCAATATTCTAAGGAATGGTGGTGTCTATGATGGATAAAGGACAGCTGAGATCAATTCTAAACTGGACGGCTGAGATCTGCCTCGACCCAATTAATACTAATTATAAACTAACCATATGTTAACTTAATATATGGCTACGTTAACTTTGGCTCTGCGCCAACTATAGTTGGCAGATGCCATGCTGATCATCTGCCCGTTATACTATGCTGACCATGTTTCCTATTTTATCCATATCCATTTAACCTAATTACGTTAGGAGACAGTGAATTTTCCTTGATCCCATCTAACCCAACTCTGTGTCAAGTCCGTCGCCTCTTTCCTGGCCCGTTTCCACTTGCTCCAAGTTCTACGAACCCACGGTAGATATGATGTTGTGAATCCTTATTAGTGTACTTTTTTGGATTCATGTACCTTTATAGGAATCCTTAGGAGCTTTGTGACTCTATGGTGGTCGAAAGATGTTAATGCAACATCATTCCGATAGAAGGCAAGATGGAAACATGGGCTTAGCGATGAAAGGTGAACCGAATCAACTGGAAAAGACGAGAATGCAACTTCTGTGTTATTTAATTATCCGGCATGTTGTTTCTATCACTGCTGCTACCCGTGGGGATTAGATTGGAATAACTGGATAGCAATTAGCAAGCACCAACGCGATTCTTTATGTATAGACTTCATTAAAGGAAATGTTTTAAACACGTCGTTATGTAGTTTTGACGCCTTCAAAATTTGAAAACAAGTTCCTCTAAGCTCCCACCCGCACCCCCGCACCAACAACGCCCTTAAATAATCCAAGGGATTTAACTAGATCATAACCATTATTAGTCACCGGGAAAATTACACCAAAATGAAAGACCCCTAAAACCTATGATCACTAAAAGTTAGGAAAATTGAGCACTAAAAGTTAGAAAAATTAAACGGGAGATCTTAAACCAAAATGAAAGACGCTAAAACCTGTGATCAAAAGTACCCTAATCACAAACTCCTATGATGGTTGTGTCCCATGAAATTTTTTATTTTGCCTTACCCGAAAGATTTTAGACCGACAGGAAGACTGACTGTGTCATGTGAAATTTTTTCGGTGATCCTGGACATTTAGCACACAGGGTCACAAATCTCAATGACAAATTAATATGTCATTGGTGTGGAACTTGGATGACTAAACAAATCAGCTGGGTCATGTATTTTCAAAATATTACAAAGATCAAGATTCAGTCATAGTACAAGTTTCAGGCCACATGACACAATTTGGTTCACATAACAACTCTTATTAAAAAGACAAATTAGGTCAAGACAAATTTGCTGAGTAAAAAAAAATACAACTCTCAAAAGATAAATTTCGACATACTAATAAAGTTTTGTGCAATATAACAGTAAAACAATTTCGGCATAAATGAAACCAATGATATTAGCAATACATCGGTCAATATGATTGTTGCGTGTAAAATTATTGGAGCTCCAATTTGCCCATGAGATGAGACATTGTTTTCTGAGGAGTCAGAGTTCAAAGACAAACATTGTTGGGTACGTAGATAGAGATGGAAATGGGTGAAAATAACATACTATGTGCAAAGGAAAAAAAAAAAAGGCAACAGACCAAACACATTAGTAATTATAAAAGGTTGAGCCCGGTCGTAGGCCGGTGATACCTAGTCTTATCTATCTTACAAAAAAACAAAGGAAATTTTATCAGAAAATTAATATCGAAAAACAAGAAACAATCTGCGGTGAAATTTCGATGAATTAGTTTTTGGATTATTAAATAATATCCAACCGTTAATAATCAAAAAATTAATAAGTTATTAAAATATTAAAGAAAAAATACTAGGTTACCCATGAGGCTCACTTGTAGATTAGCACGACAACCTGTTCGTTTTATGTAGTAGTATATCGTTGGAGCTTAGCTTGTTAGGCTTCCAACTAATTAATGTAATATTCTTTATCCAATAATAAAATAATAATATCATTTGTTGTCTTAAAGAAAAATACTTAATTAATAAATAAAATTGGTGCTCCACCCGTTCATAGAAATGTGAATGTTTTCTTTGGTCAAACGAATAATTATTCCAAAAGAGTAAAACTACCCACCAAATCTGTACTTTCAGCTCTAGTTATTGTCCAACCATCACAATAATCATGAGATGCTCCTAATAAAACTCCTTCATCATCACTAATGCACTACCAATTATATAGAACCCACAATTGGGGATATCAAAACTAATTGGGGACAGAGGAAGATGACAAAATCTGGATCCAAATATCAATTCAGGGTCACCCCTTATCTAAGTGTTTTACGTAATACCTAATCTACCCTTCACTAATCATGTTTAGTGGTTAAATATAATTAGGTAAGTTAATAGTTTAGTTTGATAATCATTAGAATAAATTATCATCATTGAATTTGTTGATGCAACAACATTAAATCAAGATATTTATGATCATGAAAGTTTATGGGAAGAACTAACCATGAAAGTAAACAAGCAAATTGAATATACAAGTGCTCCAATTAGTCATATATAGGTATTAATGTATTGAAATTTGATTTTTTTTTCATTGAATCCGCCATTGTTACGCTGAAAAACTCAAAGGTCGGCATGGTAAAAGTATTATCGAGCATGCCGGTAGTGGTGCCGCATGGTCGATTCCAAAATGAACCATGCCGGTTTGAGGACAAAAACATCTGTAAAAATTGTCCAAATAGCAAGTATCGGCATGGTGCATGGTATTCATCCTGAATAACCATGCCGAACTCGATATCGACATGGTCTTCATCCTAAATAACCATCGGTACCGAGGAACCCAAATATCGGCATGGTCTTCATCCTAAATTACCATGCCTAGAACTCAAGATGCTCGGCATGGTTTTCATCCTAAATAACCATGCTCGGAACCCAATATCGGCATGGTCTTCATCCTAAATAACCATGCCGACCGAAATACCGCATGGTCTTCATTACTACCGGCATGGTCTTCATCCCTACCGAATGTAAAAAAAAAAAAAATCAAAGTGAGGAGCCGACAGAGAAGGAGAAGGGAATTTGAAAGCGAGTGAGGAATGTTTCAAATTTGCAAGGAGAGCAGGGTATTTTATGTTTGATTTAGCTTTTATTGTTTTAAAGGGTAGTTTCGTATTTTCCCCCAAAAAAACACCCCTTAACAAACTCTATTGGTTAGGGGAAGTAATTTATATCCCTCAATTAGTTTTAGTATCCCCCAATTGCGCGCTCATTATATATGCATCCGGATTTAAGTATATTGTGAATTTATATTATTAATTAGTTTTCTCCTAACTCATATTTTAAGTGGTTTATTAATTGAAAAAAATAATAAAAATTTTAATGGTAAACTTTCAGAAAGAATCATAGTGTTTTGGTACGATAAAAGAAAAGGTTAGAAAAACTTTAACTTTCATTATAAATTTAATAGGGCCAAGTAAATTAAGAACGCGTAATTGGGGATAAAAAAACTAATTGGGGGATATGAATTACTAACCCCATACAATAATATCCGTTAAGGGGTATTTTTTGGGGGCGGAAATACTAAAATACCCTTCCATCTAATTTAAAATTTAAAACTAAAAATCAAAGTCAAAATCAAACCCTAACAAGTTCTTAAAGATAGGTTAAATTGAATTGTTCTTGAGAAAGAAGAATAAGAAGAAGAAATGGCTTTATTGAGAAGGTACATGATACCTAATCATATTTAAAGTGTTGTTGTTGTTTTAAAACTTCGTTTGGGTTAGAATCATAAACTTTCAATCCACTCACGGCTTATGTTTATGATGAATACCCTACTATTTTTTTTGTTCCGGCGTAGTTTTTAGGATGAATATCATGCCGGTACTAGTGCCGGCATGGTTTTTTTTATGATGAATACTATGCCGGTACTAGTTCCGACATGGTTTTTTAAGATGAATACCATGCCGGTACTTGTTATTTCAGACAAGTTATATGTATGTTTATGTGCTTAAACCGGCACGGTACACTTGGGAATCAACCATGCTGGCACTACTACCGGCATGCTCGATAATGAACTTTCTATGCGGGTAGTGTACTTCCAATTTTCAAAATTATGTACCGGCATGGTGAAAGTATGAATACCATGCCGGTTTGGTCACTTCCGGCATGGTATTCATACTTTTACCATGCCGGCACTGAGTTTTTCAAGCGCAACAATGGCGAATTCAATGAAAAAAAAAATCAAATTTCAATACATTAATACCTATACCTATATATGAATAATTGAGCACTTATATGTTGAAATAGTTTACTTTCCTAGGTTGGTTCTTCACCTAAACCTTCATGATCATAAATATCTTGATTTGATGTTGTTGCATCAACAAATTCAATGATAATGATTTATTCTAATGATTATCAAACTAATCTATTAACTTAACTAATTATATTTAACCACTAAACATGATTAGTAAGGGGTAGATTAGGAATTAGATAAAATACTAAGATAAGGGGTGACCCTGATTTGATATTTAAATCCAGTTTTTGTCTTTTTCCTCTATCCCCCAATTAGTTTTTTTATCCCCCAATTGCGCGTTCTAAATTAAGGTCATGGGGAATCACTCATGCTAAATCTCACAAATACTAGATCATTTTTTTTTTTTTCTTATTTTTTCTCTATTAAAATTACTATTTTACTTGTCATGTAGCATACATTAGTAAAAATAGAAATAACAAATAACTAGGTTGAAAGGAGTCAACCATTTTCTCAGTTATTTTGTAGATGATATTACTGAACAATTTTAGTCATTATGTTGGTTCAGTTGATGATAGCTTTGACAAAGCACGAATCTTCTAATTCCATTAGGTGATATTGGGTTAATGGATTTGAATCACTCCGATTGCGAAAAACATTATGAGCTTTCTTGGAGTTGAGGGTTTAAGTCCATCTTCCACGACTCCTCTTCCAGGTTATCAAATATTCCTTATTATTGCATGCCTTTTTTTTTTTTTGATCGGTAGATACATCTATTAAGAAAGATAAAAATGTTCACAACGCTTGAACAAAAGAAACTAACGAATAAACAATATGTGGGAAATATGTGGCATCATTTACCAACCCGATCCATGGCACAAGGCTTACATTCAACGTGAGAAATATGTGGCGCCTTTCAGATGTTATTTAGATTATTTTTATATGCCCGGTATAACCGTTCGCATAGTGGTATGCAAACTTGGTTCTCGGACTTCTCAGTTAAAACCATTCGTATACTGATATGCAAACTTGGTTTCCGAACTTGAATCATACCAACACAGTTTGTACACTATGTACGCATACTGTGATGTATCCAGACATGGGTTATTAGTTCTAAACTCCCATTTCAATCATTGAAAATTCTTAGAAAACGATAATTGTTGTCTCACACAAACCATTATCTTATAAGCAATTTCCAAGTGATCGAATGATCAATACGAAACTTTCCAAGTTGACATCAAATGATTGTCTCACACAAATCATGTAAGATGTTTCAAAGAAATTTCCACATGATCATCTTTTGACTTATTATTTAGTTTCCAAAAAATAAATTGTTTCCAGCTAAACTCGTCAAGAATAATGATGAATGTAGATAAAGCAAAAAGCTACCAACACATATTTGGAGAAATAGATGAGCGAGTTACACTCAGCTCGAAGTAACAAATGTGTATTATATGAAAGTCTATATCACGTACCTTTTAATATAGAAGATAGAATAAAATAAAATATACTTCTAAGTGATAGATAAGTTTTAGTCTCCACATACCTTTTGTTGATGAAGTTCCACAGAGTTCTTCAATAGATCTTTGTCTTCAGTTGTAAGCGCCGTGAAGTCTAAAGCTCAACTACACAATATATCCTAGTACGAAACTCCTATAAGTAGACTAGAAATCAAGACTATAGTTTTGATCAACTAAACTTAACAAACAAGCTTGAAATAACAACGCTTGCGAGTTCGACCGAGCAGTGCTCTAACACTTGTACATGTAAAAAAAATACAAGTTCATTGATGAAATAACAAATAACTAGTTCATAGTCATTACAAAACAAAAACTAGAAGTCATTTTTTGTTTGTTTGTTACTTTATGAATTGAAGAGCTTTCTTCAAGCTTAAGGTTTATAGATGTTCACTTGGTTTTGGTTAGATTCCTATTTTTCATGAAAATGTCAAAATTCCACCCTAACTAGACAAAATGACACTTAAATTCCAATTTCTTTCGTGATTTGGGTAGTTCAGTTTTTTTTATTTTTTTACTTTTATAATATAATCTTAGGTGCATTCAGTTTATTATTTGCCATACTAACCGGGGTTAATCACCACAGAGTTGAACTCTACCTTGACCGCTATTATCACTACCTATCTTGTCGTCTCTGTGAAATATTTTCAACGCCTTGTCAATACATCCATAGTTAGGGCGGATGTTTTATTTTTATATTAGAAATTCATTAAAAAAAAACAGTAACAAAGAGGAGATCCCAACCAGAGTCGTAAAGAACAAACAAATGAAATAAAATAAAAAAATCCTGTAAAGGGAAAAGAAGAAAAATAAACAATTAAAAAAATTAAAAAAATACAATAAAGAGAAACGAGAGACAGTCATCCTTCTATGGTGATTTTTAAGTAAAAGTTTTCACCCCAATTTAATAATTGAAATCAAAAGAGTGAATTATCTCATAATTCCAAACTTTTACCTCTTATTGTTATTAAAGACTCTAAAATATCTTTCTTTCCATATTAACCAGAAATTAGAGTAAAAAATTTCAATATGAATTTTCCATATTTAATGATTCTGAATTCCATTGATAACTCTCTCCAGGAATGCTCCACTGATGTACCCAAGCTCAGTTT
Organism: Papaver armeniacum; assembly: GCA_023531295.1. Classification (NCBI taxonomy): domain Eukaryota; kingdom Viridiplantae; phylum Streptophyta; class Magnoliopsida; order Ranunculales; family Papaveraceae; genus Papaver; species Papaver armeniacum. The sequence continues at coordinate 30,975 of JAJJWW010014645.1, read as the reverse complement.
TCCCGGAAGTGACATAAAAAATTGTGCACCCTTCCACACATCATTTGTTAGTTTGCATGAATGCAACATCAAAAGATATGCATTTTTTTTTGTTTTTACAAACACAAACCGCGAAGAGGCGAAACATGAATCAAATTATTTTTTGTATCTAGTTTATTTAACATAATCTTGCCAAAGCGCGAAGAAGATTTTCACTTGAGTGTTCTTTAACCAGATTATATATCTTTCCTGAATACTTATTAGTTTCTTTTTCTTTTAGAACATTTTCCTTTAATAACCAAAGATATCATTCTTACACTGAAATTGTTTATCCGAGATTTAATTCAAACACACTGGATCCATATTATTTGAATGAACTGGAGGAGAAGGATTGAGTTGAAACAAAAAAGATAACTCTTTTACTTCGTGATCATTCAAACTTTTCTTAAATCTTAACCTCCACTTAGATTGTCAACTAAAATTTTGAAGAAGCTTGGAAATTTGATCCTCGTTGTTATTCCACTTATGAATGGCACCTTGTAAAAATTCATCCACTTAGGATATGAATTTTGGTGAATATAATCCACACCAACAGGTGGAGATCAAGTTTTATATTTATACACAGAAGATCAGAGAGAGTTATACTAGAGGAAGATACAATGAGAAGAATAATTCAAAAAAGCATAACAGATCCATGATAATAGACGGATATTATAGTTTCTAACCAGACTTGGTTATTTTTGTTATCACACTCGCCACTTATATGTTGTAGTTGAAAGTCTTCGTCACATTGTTGTTGAGTAACTTTGACACTCCCCCTCAAGTTGAGCCTGAGTTGACGAATGTTCAACTTGTCATGAATGAACTAAAAATGTGGAGATGCTAGACCTTTTGTAAACACATCAGCCAGTTGATCTTTGGAGCCTATAAACTTCATATGCAGTCCGATCTGTTTGCAACTCTTTCCCGAAAAAAATGATAGTTGATTTCGATATGTTTATTTGCCACTACAAGAAAACATGGATTAAGCGACCAAAATCTTAGCAAGCTCCCAAAACTTTGGTCGCTCTAATGGTCAAGCAACCAAGTTTGCAACCACCATATAGTTTGCTTGCTTAAAATTTATTTCCACCATTTCGTAGCGACCAATAAAGGTGTTGGGTTGGTAAATCACTTTTTCAAGTCATCCACAGCAACTACAAAAATACCTTAGTCGCTATTTACTTTGAGGCACAGTCGGCCAGCAATTCAAAACATTTGGTTGGTACTAAAAATGAATTCATTTAGCTTTCATTTTTTGAACCATCATCAAGAGGTTCAAATTAGTTATATGTACTAAAAAGAATTAGTTTGTTGGTGAGTAAATTTTCCAAGACACAAGGATCATCCCATTGAAACGCTGTTAGTTGTTACTTTGTACCATTTGGTCCCCATGTTCAGAAAACAATCTTTCCAATCAAACACGTGAAGGATAAGTAGTCAACTAGACCACTACCAAGTTTTTATTGGACCTATACACAAGTGGTGGGAATTTTGCCACGAGAAGGAAGCTTTAATTCAAACCAAGTTGAACTTTGCCGCCTAATTTAAATTGTTCCCGCCAAATGAAAATTGCCCCAGTTTTTTTACGCCAAATGAAAATTGACGAGGCAATTTTTCCAGCGTTGGATAAGGAAGCAATCCGTGTGAACTCTCGTTTTTGCAATATATTGGTCCAATCAAAAGTTTTGATTTTCTATTGCCCGATTGTATACCACACGGATTAGCTTCAAACATAAAATGAAAATTGACGCGTCAATATTTGCACCGTTTGATAATGAAGTAAACCTTGTGAACGTCAATGTTTGCACTATATGCATCCGATTAAAGACTTTACTTTACTATTGGCTGATAATATATCATACAACATATTAACATTAATATAAATAAAAAAACATAAACATAAGATTCTAGATCTTTTTTTCTTTTTTTCTTTTCACTTATAATATGACATTTTTATTTCACTTATAATATGGTCATTGTGTTATATTTACTTTACTTATTTCCGGTAAAGGTAGTTTGGTCATTTCACGGTCTTCATAATATTTATTGCACTCATTTCTAAAAAGGGTAATATGGTCATTTTCACAGTCTGTAATAATTACTTTACTTCTTTCCGATAAGGGTAGTCTGGTCATTTTCACAGTCTACGTAATATTTATTGTACTAATTTCCATGAAGGGTAATATGGTCATTTTCACCGTCAGTAATATTTACTCCCTCTGTCCTAAAATTTCTGTCCTCTATTCTATTTTCGTCTGTCCTAAAATACTGTCCAGTTTCTGTTTATAGTCATATTTTTTAGTCAAACTCTCAAATTTATCCTTCAAACTTTTACAATTATAAATTTATTTTAGATATCACCAATCTAAATATTAAATGACATCTTCCTCAAAAGGAAACAAATCTACTAAATCGAATCCATAAAGATTTTTATTTTTATCTTCTATTTAAATATTTCTATAAATATTATAATTACCAATGTATTTTTCTTACATACTCCATATGTTCCTTTTAATTTTGGTTATAATATATCATTTAATAGGGGAAGTTTTGTACACTCCTCCGGTCTCCTTAATATCTTGACTTAGTCAAAGCGGACTAATAATTTAGGACGGATGGAGTACTTTACTTATTTCCAATAAGGGTGGTCCGGTCATTTTCACAGTCTCCATAATATTTATTACACTAATTTCCATTAAGGGTAATATGGTCATTTTTATAGTCAGTAATATTTACTTATTTATTTCTGATAAGGGTAGTTTGGTCATTTTCACAGTCTCTGTAATACTTATTGTACTAATTTCCATGAAGGGTAATATGGTCGTTTTCATAGTCAGTAATATTTACTTTACTTATTTTCGATAAGGGTAGTCTGGTCATTTTCACAGCCTCCGTAATATTTATTACACTAATTTTCGATAAGGGTAATATGGTCATTTTCACAGTCAGTAATATTTACTTTATTTATTTCTGATAAGGGTAGTCTGGTCATTTTCACAGTCTCCGTAATACTTACTGCACTAATTTTCATTAATGGTAATATGGTCATTTTCACAGTCAGTAATATTTACTTTACTTATTTCCGATAAGGGTAGTCTGGTCATTTTCATAGTCTCCATAATATTTATTGCACTAATTTCCATTAAGAGTAATATGGTCATTTTCACCGTCAGTAATATTTACTTTATTTATTGCTGATAAGAGTAGTCTGGTCATTTTCACAGTCTTATTGTACTAATTTCCATGAAGGGTAATATGGTCATTTTCACAATCATTAATATTTACTTTACTTATTTCCGATAAGGGTAGTCTGGTCATTTTCACAGTCTCCAAAATATTTATTGCCCTAATTTCCATTAAGGGTAATATGGTCATTTTCACAGTCAGTAATATTTATTTTATTTATTTCTGATAAGGGTAGTCTGGTCATTTTCACGGTCTTTATAATATTTATTGCACTAATTTCCAATAAGGGTAATATGGTTATTTTCACAGTCTTCGGAATTTTATTGCACTTATTCCGATAAGGGTAGTATGGTCATGTTCAATTCTGATATATTTCGTAGTCAGTTTATTCGAACGAGAAACTCAGGTCTAACTCTAGTAATCTTTGAACCTGTGAAGTTCAATTCTGATATATTTCGTAGTCAATTTATCCGAACGAGGAACTCAGGTCTAACTCTAGTAATCTTTGTACATGTGATGTTCAATTCTGATATATTTTGTCTCCAGTTCATCCGAACGAGAAACTCAGGTCTAACTCTGGTAATCTTTGAACCTGGGATGTTCAAATCCGACAAATTTCATCTTCAGTTCATTTGAATGAGAAACTCAGTTCCATCTCTAGTAATCTTTGAACCTGGGATGTTCAAATCTGAAGACTGAACCACCTATTTATCAAGTTATATTCATCTTTCTATCTATGAGACGTTGTCGCATAACTAATTAAACTATCATAAGCATATCAAGAATTTCGAGTCAAGTTTATCTTGTAATTAGTCCTTGAAATATATGACTAAGCTTAATGAACATTTGTTCACACTTGGGAAATTTCTGTTAAGGACAATTTATTGTTCGTAATCTAAATCGTGATTCAAGATTATCATTCGAAAATAGTCTGGAACAATTATATGTGTCATTGATGTTATTTGGGAATGTTTCGAATTGATTTGAAAAGAAATACAAAACTACTTTAAATTCGGATATAAGACAGTATACATACCAGTCTTACAAACTGGGGAAACTATTAAGGTCTGAAGCCGTAATACATGTACTCAGTACACGTATCGAAGTAGTTATATGTCGACAACAGCTTTTTTGTACGCATACCAGTATGCACACTTTAAAAAGTATGTGAACTCGTGAACTTGGATCAGTACTCATACCCGTATGCATACTAGAAAAGAATTGTTGGTCCCGGAACCGGTTCGTATACATACCGGTACACATACCAAAAAGAGTAATGTGAACTCCGGAACTCGGTTAATACTTGTACACATACCGAAAAAGTTCTGTGATTTCCGGAATCACCCAAGTACTCTCACATGCAAATCAGGTTCACAGACTTCTCTTTGTAAACTTTATGATTGTGAGAAAAAGAGATATAACTCTAGATATTATTCCTTGATTGATCTTTAGAGGTTCACACGTAAAAAAAACTTTCTGATTGTGCGAGTTTCGAACTCAGCTCATTGGTATCGTCACCCGATGACTTTAACACTGTAATATTATTATCAAATCTCTAGTTTGCATAAAGAGGCGAAGTAAGACCTTAACTAGGAGGCGCAATAAGACCCCCGAGCTCGAAACTTGGCCGGGAGTGGACTAATATCATAAAAACTCATAAAGATGGAGCTCGTGTGTCACTTATAGCTTCAAATGTTGCTCAACGACATACGAACCATGAACCCTCAGTGTCCGAAGTAGTTATAACTCCAAATTTAGTAGGATATATCACAAAAACTCGTAAAGTTAGAGCTAACTCCAAATTTAGCAGGATATATCACAGAAACTCAGATATATATTCCATCTTCAATTCATCCGAATGAGAAAATCGAGTCTAATTCTAGTAATCTCTAAACCTGAGATGTTAAAATCAGATATATTCAATCTTCAGTTATCCGAATGAGAAACCCAAGTTTAACTCTAGTAATATCTGGACGTAAGATGATAAAATATATTATTCCACATCTTCGTTTCCTCGGAATGAGGGACTGAAGTCTATATCTAGTAATCTCTAAAACTAAGATGATAAAATATGTTATTCTACATCTTTGGTTCGGCGGAATAGTTTTTGTACCGGGTATGGATACCACACTAGTTATAAAACCAATAGTTTCTTTACCGTACGCATACTTGGTATGCGAACAAGTTCTGGTATGCATGCAACTGACTTTTTATGGTATTGATACCGGATATGCGTACCAAAAAGTTGTTGACGACATATAGCTACGCCCAGATGTGTGTCTTGGGTCCATGTAAGACTGACCGGACCTATAATATTTTCCCCATTATCTTAATTGGTATTCATACTTTACTATATCTAGATTTATAATAGTTATATATTTTTCTCTAAATTAATTCGAAATATTCCCAAATAACATCAGTTACACATATATATCATTGTTTCAGGCTATTTTCGAATGATAATATTGAATCACTATTTAGATTAGAACAATAAATTGTTCTTAACCGAAATTCATCAAGTACGAACAAATGTTCATTAAAAATCTGTTATTCCACATCTTTGGTTCCTCGGAATGAGAAACGAAATCTGTATCTAGTAATATCTAAACCCGAGATGGTAAAATATGTTATTCAACATCTTCGTTTCATCAGAATAAGGGACTGAAGTCTATATCTACTAATCTCTGAACCTAAGATGATAAAAGATGTTATTCTACATCTTTGGTTCCTCGGATTGGTTTGTGCCGGCTTTAAAACCAACAGTTTCTTTATGGTATGCATGCTTTGTATGCGCACCATTTCTGGTTCACGAGCAACTGACTTTTTATGTCATCGGTATCGGGTATGCGTACAAAAAAGTTGTTGTCGACATATAGCTACGCCGGTAAGTGTACTGGGTACATGTAAGACGGCTTCAGACCCATTATCTGAACTGGTATACCCATATGCATACTAGAAAAGAATTGTTGGTCTCGGAACCGGTTCGGTATACATACCATTACGCATACAAAAAAAAGGTTTGTGAACTACGGAACTCGGTTAATACCTGTACACATACCGAAAAAGTTCTATGATTTCCGAAATCACCCAAGTACTCTCACACGCAAATCAGGTTCACAGACTTGTCTCTGTAAATAATCTGATTGTGAGAGAAAGAGATATAACTCTTAATATTATTCCTTGATTGATCTTTAGAAGTTCACACGCAAAAAAACTTTCTGATTGTGCGATTTTCGAACTCATCTCATTGGTATCATCACCCGATGACTTTAACACTGTAATATTAATATCAAATCTCTAGTTTGCATAATATTATTGGCATTGAGACATTTTAGGTGAATACATATATTGCCAAGAAAATTTCCTCCCACTATAGACTTTATTCATCTCATTCTTTAGAAAATCCGATTATGAAACGGATTCATCCAAAAATAGAATACATTCATCTCATTCAATAAATAATTGTACACAACACTTCTAAGAAAAATTTCAAGTTCAAGCTTGTCTTTTTTAAACTCTGGAAATATATTCGAGTAATGGATATTCATAGATCTTTAGCAAACTTAGTTAAAACAATTTATTATTCACAAACTATTTTCTTTAAAATTGATCTTTTGGAAAATTTTCCAACCAAACAACCAACTGTTTACCATCAGTATGCATATCCTTTTGATATGAGTTCGGGACTTCCTGAAGATACGGATACCCGGTATGCATACCATTTTGATATGAGTCCGACCTCTAATAAGTCATAATGTCTATATCGAAACACTAAAGCTAGCAATGAATCACAAAATCCGCATTGTTCCGTATTCGGTTGATCGAAATGTATATCGAATGTCAATATCTAGCAATGTGGAGAAAAATATGCCTTATCTTGTCTCTGATTGATTTGAGTATCCATACAAGAACCCTAAGAATAGCTGTGCTAACCAAAATATGCCTTATCCTGTCTCTGATTGATTTGAGTATCCATACAAGAACCCTAAGAATAGCTGTGCTAACCAAAATATGCCTTGTTCGATCTCATTAGTCCAAATATCTATATAAGAAATCAAAATCTAGCAACAAAACCGATGGAATCCAAGAAAAAATATACATCCTGGATTTTGTTTGATGTCATTGTATTTACTTAGAGATTTAGATAAATTTATTTAAATTTAAATTAAATGAATTCATTTGTGTAGACACTGGTTTTAAAATCATAGATAATACTATCTTCGTTCCATCAAAGATGACCCTTCCATTTAAAATTCACGTCCCTCCAAAATTGACTAATTAAATATTTCTTGTTATTGGAAAAAATAAAATTTTACTAAAATAAAAAAGTCGAGGAGGGATCCCCTCACACTTTTATTATCACACGATCTCACATGTTGAGCGTCATTTTTGCGAATAAAACCAAACCGTAACGGATTTGAAGCTAATATTTTGGGATATGCTCCTCTGACCAACCACTTTAAGTTGGTCAAACCTATGGAAGACTGTATTTCATGTAAGGTAAGTCGCTCCTAAGTTGTGAAACCACAATGTGGGAGTATTTGGCTGGATTCCCAATTCTTTTAGTAAAGATTGTATCCATATAAGTTCTGACGTAGCTATGGCGACACCACGGTATTTTTCCTATGTGCTAGACTTGGAGACTTTGTTCTGCTTTCTAGCACTCCAGGAAATGAGATTTCCACCAAAGTAGATATAATACCCACTTGTGGACCTGCGATCATCTACACCACTACCAGCCCAATCGACATTCAAATAAGCACGCAGATAGTAATCAGAATTGGGTCTTAGAAACAAACCATAGTCCATTGTGTTCTTCAAATACCACAGATTCGTTTAACAAGCTCCCAAAGGTTTCATATATGGCTCATGCATATATTGACATGCTTTGTTAACTTCCACCTAAATATCTCTGGTCTAGTTATGTGTAAGTACCAAAAGAACCAACTACACTCCCGTAAAGAGTTGGATCTGCAAACTTTTGACTTCCAACTTTATGTATCTTTGCATTGGCAGGCAGGGGTCTGCATACAGGTTTTATACAATCCAAATTCGTACGACGTAGAAGGTCAACTGTTAGAGCATGGCTCGGTTGAACCCACCAAGCGTTGGTATGTCAAGTTTGGTTGTCATATTTTAGTGAACCAAAACTCATTAAAGAGTCGCTTGATTATGTACTAGAGTCAACTTCAGATAGGTTAGCTTGAAAATATTAGGATATGAGACATTACAAGTATTACGAAGACTTGAAGAAGTGAAGAAGCAAGGAGCTACAATGGCAACATCATCCTTCCACTTGAAGTTAGTGATATTTGACTTTAACTGTTTCATTCCCTAACGTATCTTTCAAGCCGTGCACATTGAAAACATAAATGCGAAGTATGAATGATTATACTCTAGTTAGACGTAATATTAAGGAATACAATACGAGGTTTATTGTTTAACCATTAAACTTTGTATATGAGACATCGACATAATCGTATGAGTGCTATTGTGATTATGTATGGGTATGAGGTAAAGATTTCATCCTAGGAAACAATGTTTTACATTCGTTTAAAGCAAGTAAATTCATAAACTTGTTTTGTGAATCGAAAGGGAAATTGCCAGGATTATTGGTATTGTTATTCATTGCATATCTTTTGAACTACCAATATGTGTGATTAGTATAACAGTTCTGACTTGTTTATGTTCTTGGTAAAACTATTCACAAAGACCTGACTTTTGTATTGGTTGAACTACCAATATGTGTAAATACAAGTTAGATACCATATATACGTGGGGAACCGATCCTAGTACCTAGTCAACCGAATTTTTGGAAATCTAGTGTGACTAAATCCAGTACTCACATGGAGGTAGCACCGAAACTTGTTTTGGTAGAACCGTGAAACGCATGATTAGTGATTGATTGTTCTTGATCAATCGCATAGTTCTTGAAAGTCAGATGAACCAATTCTAAACTTGTATGGAAGTGTGGCAAATCGGTTTCAAGATTGTAAGTATGAAAGAGGACTTATAAAGTAATGATGTCGACATTCTTTGAACATGTGCAGTAACGCTTATCTTTTATTGTTCAAAGATATTCCTTAATAGCTAAAGGAAAAAAATCCTTGATCGAAAAATAAGTGGAGAATCTTTTAATTAAGGTTTTTAATTTTATTTTTGGAAAATAAAAATTAGTAATGTGCATTTACTAATTGGTTTTCTAAGAGATTTTCGGTCAATGTTTGGACAAAGCTTTTCCAGGAATTATGGAAACCGAATCTGGAATTTATTGCATATCTTGAGAATATTTTCGGTTTTGGAAATTCCTTGGTGTCCAAACTTCCTTATCTATAAATATCAAAGTTTGCATTTCTAGCAAACTAATCCTCAGAGTCAGCAAAACTACCTAGTTGTGTTGTTACTGGTGCAGCCACCTATTCGGAGAGGAAGGTAACCCAATTAGGCGAAATTTCTTACGGCCGCTCGGTTTAAAGACTTCTTTGGGATTGAGAAGCTCTATTAGTATTGTTGGTGGGAAACTAGATAATTGCGGTTTATTATTAGTTTTCGATTAATTTGATTTACTAACGGTTGTTGAACTTTGATTGCACCTAGTTTGTTTATGCTTGATAATCTTTTCTATATAAGATTTACTCAAACTAGATCGAAGTTTCGACGGGGATCTTTAGACTATATGTAGATCTAAAGAGGTCTTGTGATAATCCATTGTTAACAGACTCCGTTCTGTGCGTGATTGATCACAAGAGATTCAAGTGGATTTTGTGCAGGTGTTTATTGAAGATCTATGAAGATTTAAAGACGAAGAAGATTTCTAATTTGGGTTCATAATCTTTGGTGTGCACAATACTTGTTCCGGTTAAATAGGATCCAACTATAATTGGTTTATCCTTGTGATAGATTGGATTGATTAGTTGTGTAGATCGGCATCAATATGTTTCTTTGTGATTAAAAGTGTTGATTGCAAAATCTTAATAATTACTTTGGTAGTTGTTGATAAGATAGATCTAAGGACCTGACAAAGGAGTTTATTGTGATAAACGGAAGAGCCATTTGTCGAACTCACATACTTGGTTGAAAAGAGTTGATACCAAAAGATTTGTTGTTCCTTTGCATCAAGCTTGGAATACGAACCAAAGAAATTGTTCCAAGTACATGACTTATTACAAGTTGGAGGCGTGGGAATACCACTACGGGAAAATTAGTAATCTACAAATCAGATTGACAACTCGTAAATTAAAAGTTGTAAAATGTAGTATGTTTTACAACTTTTTCCAACAAAAAGCGTTGTCAAAGTAAAATATGTCCAACTCTTAGGACCAACGAGTTCCTAAGAGTAGTGATGAGAATCAGAACCACAACTTGTTGTGTGAAAAGGGTTGTAGAGAGAAGTGACCACCTTTAGAATTTACAACTCACATCCTAAAGGTAGTGAATGATTTTAAAACAACACTAATAAGAGTCGTTGAAGATAAGAAAAAAAAATTGAAAAATGTTGTTGTAGAGAATCGAACCCAAGCTTACTAGGTGTTAGTACAAGACGTCAACCATCCTGCCGGATTCACAATACTGGTAGATTTGTGCTTTTTATTTTAATCAACATTCACAACCTTTACAAGAGTTGTAAATGATAAATTGACTTTGAAAAAAAAAAGGAGGCTAAGGTGAATCGAACCCGAACCTCCTCTCGTCTAAGACTTGGATTTCAACCACCCTTCCACATTTACATGCATGTCTTGCTTATATTTTACATTTACTTTTATAAAAAGTGATAAGGAAAAAACATGTTAAGGAAAAGAAATACATGGACGGTTATGATGTAAATGGATGGTTATGATGGGAGATGGAAAAGATAAGAAGAAAAAGGATAAATAGACCTTCTACAACCCCCTTAAGAGTCGTCGTAAAGGTATAAACACTTCTGCTAAATTTTTCTCACTTCTGCAAAAAAATTCCCACTTCGCTAAATTTTATTCACTTCCGCAAAAAACTTCTCACTTCTCGCTAAATTTTTCTCACTTCGCTAAATTTTCTTTTCATCGCTATTGACAACCTTTATAAGAGTTGTCATTGAGGTATAAACACTTATGCTAAATTTTTCTCACTTCGCTAAATTTTATTCACTTATGCTAAGAATATTCCCATGGAATCTTTACCCGTAAATGGGTGGATTCATCGTCTTTCCGAACTTTCAGACTTATAGTAGTCCGCTCATGGCCAAGTTTTGATCCCGGTGCAAGTTTCTTTCTCGAAGTTGATGAATTTGTATGTGTTTAAGGTTTATGAGAATATGCCCATGCAATCTTACCCATAAATGGCTGGATTTTTTTCACATCGTCTTTGCAAACTTTCGACTTATAGTAGTCCGCTCATGGCCACGTTTCGATCCTGGAGCGTTTCTTTCTCAAAGTTGACGAATTTGTGTGTGTTTAAGGTTTCGAGAATATTCCATGGAATCTTACTCCGTAAATAGTTGGATTCATCGTCTTTGCGAACTTTCGGACTTATATTAGTCCGCTCATGGGCGCTTTCGATCTCGAAGCCGCTTTATTTCTCGAAGTTGATGAATTCGTGTGTGTTGAAGGTTTCTGAGAATATTCCCATGGAATCTTACCCGTAAATGGTTGTATTCATCGTTCTTACGAACTCTCAGACTTATACTAGTCCGTTCCTTAGGGCTGCACAAGACCCACTCACGATACCCATACCCGCCCGTACCCGCTAAACCCGTGGGTTTTTTGTCCATACCCGCCCGTTGTGGGTGCGGGGTTGGTTAAGGAAAAAAAAACCCGCTGTCTGTGGGTGCGAGGTTGGTTTTAGGTCATACCCGCCCATACCCGCCCGAAAAACCCGCTCAATATACACCGTTGATTACAGCTAATCCTTCACTGGCCTTGAGAAGTTCAGCTCGCTCCCTAGACCACCTCTTTTGTCCCTTTCTCCAAGAGAATTCACGTTTTCAATGGTTGTTGGTGTCTTGTGTGTGAACATATCCACAGAGTTGCCAATTTAAGAGCTGACCTTCTTAACGTTCAGAGATTTCTTTACCATCAAAAATAAAACAGAAGCGTATTCGATTTGCTATCACTATAATTAGCTGCACGCGTCATGAAATATATTAAAGCGGACTCCATGGATTATAATCTTGAAAATTTCAATGTGGTGCAGCAGATTATAGCGAACTCCTCCTCCTCCTGATCAGTATATCTAATTTTTGGATTATATCTAATTATTGCGGGTTTAAGTGGGTTTAAACCCAAACCCGCCCTACCCGCAGCGGGTGGGTAACAAAACCCGCCCGCTGTTTGTGGGTGCGGGGTTGGTAATGAAAAAAAAAACCGCAGCATGTGGGTGCGAGGTTGGTTTGAGCTTATACCCGCCCATACCCGCCCATGTGCAGCCCTACCGTTCCGGGTCAGGTTTCAATATCGGATCCAGGGTTTGCATACAATATGCTAGAATATGGCTTAGAGTAGTCCAATATGCCAGAATATGACTTGTAAATGGATGTATTCATCGTTCTTACGAAGTTTCGGACTTAGAGTAGTCCAATCACGGCCAGGTTTCGATCTCGGAGCCGTGGTATGCGTACAATATGCCGTAATATGACTTGTTTAAGGTTTCGGGAATATTTCAAGGAATCTTACCTCGTAAATGGATGGATTCATCGTTCTTACGAAGTTTCGGACATAGAGTAGTCCAATCACGGTCGTTTCGATTTCGGAGCCTGGGTATGCGTACATTATGCCAGAATATGGTTTGTTTAAGGTTTCGGGGAATATTTCTAAGGAATCTTACCTGTAAATGGATGTATTCATCGTTCTTACGAAGTTTCGGACTTAGAGTAGTCCAATCACGGCCAGGTTTCAATCTCGAGCCCGGGGTATGCGTACAATATGCCGAATATGACTTGTTTAAGGTTTCAGGGAATATTTCAATTACCCGTAAATGGATGGATTCATCGTTCTTAAGAATTTTCAGACTTAGAGTAGTCCAATCACGGCATGTGTTTCGATCTCTGAGCCAGGTATGCGTACATTATGCCGAATATGGTTTGTTTAAGGTTTCAGGGAATATTTCGAAGGAATCTTACCGTAAATGGATGTATTCATCGTTCTTACGAAGTTTCGACTTAGAGTAGTCCACTCACGGCCGTGTTTCGATCTCGGATCCGTGGTATGCGTACTATATGCCAAAATATGGTTTGTTTAAGGTTTCAGGAATATTTCAAGGAATCTTACCCGTAAATGGATGGATTCATCGTTCTTACGAATTTTCTGGACTTAGAGTAGTCCAATCACGGCCCATGTGTTTCGATCTCGGCCGTGGTATGCGACAATATGCCGAATATGACTTGTTTAAGGTTTTAGGGAATATTTCGAAGGAATCTTACCTGTAAATGGATGGATTCATCGTTCTTACAAAGTTTCGGACTTAGAGTAGTCCAATCACGGCCAAGTTTCGATCTCGGAGCCAGGGTATGCGTACATTATGCCGTAATATGGTTTGTTTAAGGTTTCAGTGGAATATTTCAAGGAATCTTACCCGTAAATGGATGTATTCATCATTCTTACGAAGTTTCTGACTTAGAGTAGTCCACTCACGACCAGGTTTCGATCTCGGATCCAGGGTATGCGTATAATATGCCAGAATATGGTTTGTTTAAGGTTTCAGGGAATATTTCGAAAGAATCTTACCTGTAAATGGATGGATTCATCGTTCTTACGAATTTTCGGACTTAGAGTAGTCTAATCACGGCCAGGTTTCGATCTCGGAGCCATGGTATGCGTACATTATGCTAGAATATGGTTTGTTTAAGTTTTCAGGGAATATTTCGAAGGAATCTTACCTGTAAATGGATGTATTCATCGTTCTTACGAAGTTTTGGACATAGAGTAGTCTAATCACGGCCAGGTTTCGGTCTCGGAGCCAGGATATGCGTACATTATGCCGAATATGGTTTGTTTAAGGTTTCAGGAATATTTCAAGGAATCTTACCTGTAAATGGATGGATTCATCGTTCTTACGAAGTTTCGACTTAGAGTAGTCCAATCACGGCCGTTTTCGATCTCGGAGCTAAGATACGCATACAATATCCCATAATAGGGTTTGTTTAAGGTTTCGGGAATATTCCAAAGGAATCTTACGTGTAAATGGATGGATTCATCGTTCTTACCAAGTTTCCGAATTATAGTAGTCCACTCCCGACCAGGTTTCGATCTCGAGCCAAAGCACGCATACAATATGCCGTTATATGGTTTGTTTAAGGTTTCGAGGAATATTTCAAGGAATCTTACTGTAAATGGATGTATGCATCGTTCTTACGAAGTTTCGGACTTAGAGTAGTCTAATCACGGCCAGGTTTCGATCTCGGAGCCAGGGTATGCGTACGTTATGCCAGAATATGGTTTGTTTAAGGTTTAGGGGAATATTCCAAAGGAATCTTACCTGTAAATGGATGGATTCATCGTTCTTACGAAGTTTCCGACTTATAGTAGGCCACTCACGGACAGGTTTCGATCTCGGATCCAGGGTTTGCATACAATATGCCGTTATACCATATTTAAAGTTCGAATCGACACTGAGCTTCATATTTATCGATTTCAATGATGTATACTTTTAAGTTTGAAGTCATAAACCCTCCCGAGTTTCTTGGTTCACAGCTTGTATGCCGTTATACCACATTTGAAGTTCGAATCAACACTGAGCTTCATATTTATCGATTTCAATGATGTATCCTTCACGTTTGAAGTCGAACCTCCCGGCTTCTTGGTTCATAATTTCTATGTCGTTATACCACATTTGAAGTTCGAATCAACACTGAGCTTCATATTTATCGATTTCGATGATGTATCCTTCTACGTTTGAAGTCGAACCTCCCGAAGATTCTTGGTTCATAATTTCTATGTCGTTATACCATATTTGAAGTTTGAATCAACACCGAGCTTCATTTATCGATTTTGATGATGTATCCGCCTAAGTTTGAAGTCAGAACCATCCTGAATTTTTTGGTCCATCTCTAGTAATCTTATAACCTGAGTTTTACCAGTGTGAACTAAAGATACTTCATGACCTATGCGACTAGTCAAAATTCAAACCGGAAGCACAAAGAGAAAGCACAAAAACACAAAGAGAAAGCACAAAGAAACACACCAATTATCGAATTCATTTTTCATTTTCCCGATTCATTCTTATACATTTTTTTGATTTTTTATATCAGAATGTCGATAACAATGTCCTAAATTTATTAATATTTTTTTTGGATTTTTTTTTCATGTCGAAGGTTGATAATTAAACCGAAAACATGAGTTCGTATTAACACAAATAGAAAGCACAAAGAAAACACACTTGCCTTGATCCGTATGACACTCTTAACTTAAATCTATACCGTCCAAAAGAGCTTCATAATCCGTATGACCCCATCCTACCACATCTTATCCGTTGAAATTCTTTTTAGATAAAAACGAAATTCTTTTTCTCTCACTTATCTTCATTCACTCACTTTTCTCTCGCCTCTCATCTTCCCCTCCCTCACAAAAAAAAAAAAACCTAACCCAAGTTTCGTTAGATTCAATTGCTTCAAATCTTCATCACAGAACTCGATTCTTCCATCTCTATATTTCAGTAAAACTCATCTCTAATCTGTTGCGGCTAATTGAAAAATCAAGAGATGGGATTTGGTTGATTAGGGTTTTGGTTCAAATCTGGATCAGCGATGGTTTGTGTTTGATCTAAGATATGAAATTTAGGGTTTAATTACTGAGAATCGAGAGATGATTGAGAAGAATTAGGTGATGGGTTTCTGTGGTTGTTCTTCAAGGGTGATAAGACTAAGAATCGTGTTGTTTTGATGGGGTTAACAAAAGAACCGAAAGTGTTGAGAAAGAGAAACATTGCCGAAATAAAGTTGGAGATGCAAATTCGGGAAATCAGAGGTAGAGATCGGGAAGATGATGTTATTGATCGAGTAAATGGGTGTCTTGATTATATGTACTAATTTCGAGTGTACTAATTTCAAATTGCTTTCTCAATTTTATATGTTTTACTTTGCTTTAGAATTGTGTTGTTATCCGAATTGGAATGCGATTATGTTTCTTATGTTAAATGTATTTTGAATTGGAATGTTGATTATGTTTCCTATTTATCGAAGACCACAATTTATGTATTGTACTTTTTTATTTGTGTCTCTGCAGAGGAACTCCGTAGTCGCCAAAACTTCCTTAGACGCAATGGCTTTTAAACCCGTTTTTCTATTCTCGTTTCTTCTTATCCGATTCAATTCAACTCAAGACTTTGAACAATTCTTAGATGATTTCTCAAGCTCATCCCAAAGAGCAAATCTATTAGTGAACCCCAACTGTGTCCATCACCAGCCTTCAAATTCTTCTCAACAAAACCTTGTAAATCTAGAACAACACAGACCCATCTCTAAATTGCACCCGCATCTTTATTCTTATCCTCTCTCTCGAATCAATTGAAGGTGGTGGTGACTTCGTTGATGAAAGGTAAAGAAGAGATGTTACAATTGGTTTTTTCTGGAATCTCACAAGACATTGAGACTTCTACGTGCTAGTTTTCAAGTTTGTCGGTTATGAATAGTCTTTGAATGAATTTAGGTTCACCCTTGTTGTTTGTTATTGCTCTTATCAATTTTGAACCCCCCTTCTTGCGATTTCAAGCATGCTCCTATCCTTGAACCATAGAACAAGGTTGCAAAAGTTGCGAGAAAAGACCTAAAATTATCAAGATGATCTCATTTTGCGATGACGTATATAGTCGAGAACTTTTAGGTGCCAAATCCAAATTTCACTGAAATTTTTGTGTTAACTTCCCGCAGTTCCGATGCTTGGCCGAGAAGGTGATTTTGTTCCAGTGTGTTCGCTTTTGAATTCAGAATTACATGAAACCTGGGCCATACTTGCTTGGGAGAGAAATATTAGTCAATAACGGCTCTTGATTCAAGGAATTTCAAAATCAGATGGTATGGTGTTGTATTTAGTTTTACCGAGTCTGTTATTTTTCTATTTTATGAGCTAAATTTTAGAACATCTATAGGTTATTAAGATACAGGGTTCTCTGCTTGCTTTCTTAAATCCAAGTTTGAAACTCATAACTTGTCTCTTGTTTGGAAGAATTTTTTGATCCCAGGTTTCACATTTCACAGCCTTTGATGCCTATCCATGGAGTGAAAATATTTAACACAAGACTGATTTTTAACTGGTATTGCTTCATTAGAAACCCTAGCAGGATTAGCTATCTTCCCTGATTGCAGAGGTGGAGCAAGACATGGAATATAAGTGTGCCGATCAGAAATTGAGTAACCAATTTGGAATATTTCATGTCTAAGTGATGTTTAATTCGAACTTATATTCCTTTGAGTTTGTGAAAAGCTGATATTCTTTTTCTCTTTCAACAGGGCACTGCATCATTAGCATGAGCTCTGATATACTGTCACGGAAAGCATGTCATACACAGGGACATTAAGTCGAGAATCTCTTGATTGGAGCTCAGGTTGTTATTATGCTTTAAATGATTTTTTCTTACAGTTGGTCGACGCAGTGCCCATGTACTAATTCTGTATGTGTTTAATTTCTCGACAGATGCAAAATTGTTGATTTTGGTTGGTCAGTTTGTACGTTCAACCGTAGGCGGACCATGTGTGGCACATTGGATTACCTGCCACCTTAAGTGGGTATGTATTCAAGATTGTCTGTGAACAATGTATATTTTGATCAAGAATTTTGTTTAATGAACTACAACCAAGTCTAAATCCTAGTTGTGTTTACAGTTGAAAGTGTAGAGCATGATGCTAATATGGACATTTGGAGCCTAGGTGTCCTATGCTATGACTCCATTTGAGGCTAAGGAGCATTTGGATACATACAGAAGGTAATTTAAAGCTTCCTGGTAATTAATGTGGTTCATTTCATGCTAAGGAGCATAGGGATACTTAATCGAACTTGCAAAATTTCATTTCATTTGCCTTGGAATATTACTATGGAAATTCTAATAATTTACAATTGGAAATGAAATCATTTTACCAAATCATGCATATTACAAATGTAGTTGGTTTGATAAGAATTCTTTGCAACTTCAAGCTGTAGATGTTATTAATATTCTATTGCACATTGGTAAGAGAAACTAAAACTTATTCTTCCATGTAAGTAGATAGCTCTTTTTTTATTTTTTTAGCTAGGTCATCAATGTAAGTACGTAACTCATCGTATGTAGTCTCCACTTCTTTTCCACTATGAATGTTCACCAGGTCTTACTTCTGGGTTGGTTAGTGGCCCGAAACACTATCATTCAGAAACTTGTGCATGAAAACAAACTCTCCATGCCAAGTTCTGTAGATCTTGGTTAATTTTTTTTTTTGCCTCGCTGTTTTTATGTGTGTCCATGCATTAAAACAAATGTCATTTTCCTGCAACTTTCAAGCAGGGCACTTTCTCCCAGACGAGGATGACAAGTTTGTTGAGCGGGTCCGGGCAGCAGTAGAGGAAGAGGAGCACCAAGCTACTGTAGCAGTTAATACTCATGCTGCTAAGGATGCCATTGCAACAATTGAGGAATATAGAAAATCCATCCGGAAGTGTTGGGCCGAGCTAAAAGATGGCAGTCATAATATCGATGGAGTTGTTGCAGAGGAGTTCACGAAGACTGAAAATGATGGTATCTCCAATGTAGCTGCAAAGGCAAGTAAGAAAGGTTAACAAAATGATTACATTGTAAATTGTTGATTGACAGAATGATCACATTATAAATTGTTGATGAATGTATTTTCACAAGGAAGAACGGTTATATTAATTTGCAGTCTCCAGATATAAGACTGGTTCAACTGTTAGAATGTTGTCACATTGATGATGGGTGATATTTGAATGAATGCCGGTATATTTTGAATGCCGTGACCAATTTCGTTTTTTTTTTTGGCAAATGAAAAATAACCACAACTGCTATGAAAAGTTGCAAGTGGATTGTAATACAACAGTAAAAAAGGTTGCAATAAATATTTCTGCTACACATAGCTTGGTTGTCAAAGAAATGACATACAACTCATACCATAGTTGATAAAGAAATGACGCATACAACTTTAACCATAGTTGTCAAAGAAATTTCTACAACTCCAACAAATGTAGTGTAGGAGTTATTTTCACAACCTGTATGAGTTGTGTTAGGCATTAAGAGGAAATTTGAAAGACATTCACAACTGAAAAAAGCGTGGTATATAATGGAACGACAACCGTGTTTACGACTATTATTGACGAGTTGCAAAGAATTGAAGACTTTCTACAACCCCCCTTTGTGAAACCTATAGATAAACGCTGTCTTATATCGTACGACAATCGTTTTCCTGGGGTAGTTAATCGATATTTTTCCCGTAGTGTACGTACGGAACTAGGTGAACTATAGGTTTAGTTGCTTGGTCTCAACTATACTAAGTTGGTTTGATTTTGTATAGCTTAATCCGAGAGTATTCACTGGACAAGGTCCCGGGTTTTTCTCGCATTTGCGGTTTACGTTAATAAAATATTGCTATGTCATTTACTTTTATTTTCCGCAATTATAATTGTTGTTATTATAATTTAAAGTAAATTACACAAACGTTAATTCCTATTTACTTGATAGTAATCCTATGGTGTTTGGTTAAGTCGAACCTTTTATCAAGTAAACATACTTTTCGTTTGTATTGTCTCGATCTCGTATCCATAGATGATCACACGAAGTGTAAACCGATTAGTTGTATTGTCTCGACTCACCATAGGCAATCACTTTCGTATAAAGGACTTATAGGTGGAAAAGTTTTAGATTGAGGTATATTTGGGTACCCTCGTATCTTCATCAACAACCGACTTCCATCAAGCGTTAGCACCAAAGCCTTATCTTGATTCGTAACTTCAACTCCTGTAAAAGTAGGACAAAGTTCCTATATCTTTGACTGCAAAGGCAATGCTCGGCTCCATATATAATAATCTCGCTCTATTTGCGCAACATCAGATCTAGTGACTATTATGTCATCAACATAAATTAGAACATAAGTAACTCGAATCGGCGCTTTATTGATAAACAACGAAGCTTTCGCAATGAAACCAAAGTGAAGCCAAGTTGAAGAAGGTGCATACGGATCCGTGAGAACCAAGCTCTCGGTGCTTTCTTAAGTCCGAAGACAGACTTATGCAACTTGCAAACATGATTTGGGTAATTGGGGTCCACATAGCCCGCAGGTTGTTTCATATATACTTTTTCGTCTAATACTCCATGTTAGAAGACATTCTCCACATCCAGTTGGCATATAGACCAATTATTCATTACCGCCAACGACATTAATAGTCGGATTGTATGAGGTTTGATCACTGGACTAAACGTCTCTCCGTAATCAATTCTTTATTTCTGGTGAAAGCCTTTCGCAACTAAACGTGCCTTGTAACGATCAATACCGCCATCGTGGTTCTCCGCTTATACGGAACACCCACTTCGAGCCTACAACGCTCATACCATATTCAAACTTAACAAGTGACCATATTCCATTCCGAATCAGCGCATTTATTTGGACATCCATAGCTTTCCTCCACTTAGGATTTTTACAAGCCTTCGAGTAACATGTTGGCTCCATAAAATCCCCATCTTGTAAGGGGTGTTAAGTAGAAACACGGTTTCTGAATAGGTTTTGATATACCTGATTTAGCTCGTGTCACCATTGTATGACCCCGTTGTGGTTTCGTATCTTGAAATGATACTTTTGGTGATTGGTTGCTCGCACAGAGTGAGTAAGTGATGTCTTAGATTCTCCAAAGACTAGCGCTTTGACGCAGAGTATAGATGGTATGACTGTAGTATTATGAGCCGGAGAATTTAGATGTATTTGGTCCGAACAACATGATGTGACAAATTGAGGAACTTGCCGAGGTGTAGGCCTGAATACTGGTGACGACAGAATCTGCGTACTTGTATATCCACTTTCCTGGCAATTCACAGATTCCGGCTGCTGAGAAGGAGCGAATGGGAATGAGTCTTCAACAAAGCGAACATGCCTAGATATGTACTTCCTGTTTGTTTAACGATGAAGACACACATAAATTTTGTGAGAATTGCTATATACTATGAAAACATAAGGCAAGGAACGAGGATCTAACTTGTTAGAGTTATATGGACGAAGACACGGATAATCCAAACAACCAAAAACATACAGAAATGAGTAGTATGGTTGCTTGTGAAACAATAACTTAAGGGGTGTTTTTAGGCTCAAACGCATTTAGGAATTCTATTTATAAGGTAATAGGATGTTGAAAATGCTTCAAAGCGTAAAACTTTCAAAGATGGATGCATGAAATAGTAATGCTAATCAACTCTCCCTTACATGCTTAATCCTACGCCGGCAATGCCATTGTAAAGACCTCAAGCTCGTCAACGCTATTAAACTAGTCAAGAGACGTCTTAGCCGCTAATAACTCGATTAGTTTGACAAGAACGTTAATAGGAATTAATCTAATAACGATTTAGATATGAAACTAGTACCGCTGAATAGATCTCGAAAAGTTACAAGAATATACTACTCGAACGTGTCAATCGGATACCCGACGAAGAAGAAAATATCTAATAAATGAGAAGGGAAAAATAATCTTATGCCTTTGGACCGAATGGGACTGCCCTTATCTAATTCAGTGGGTGTTCCATAAATTCCTTTTGGTATTATCTAGAACAAATCGAGAAGATAAACTCCTTTTTATTCTCTTTCTTCTTTCTTTCCTCTGTTTCTTCTCTTTCTCTCGATGTTTAATTCGCATGGAGATCGACGTTGTTGAACCGGGTTGTGATGAAGAACTGTAGGATCATGAGTAGTTGAAGGTGATGTTTGTGGTTCGAGGATTGATTCTAACTCAAAGTGATAAATCAAAGAGAGTCAGAAGTTATGGTTTTGGAATCAATTGGGAATTTGGTTAGTATCGAATAAGAGGAGAATTGAAGGATGGGTTTGCATTAATTGAAGACCGGATTGAGATTTTGATCTCAAAGCGAAGTGAATCTCATGCAACCGTAATCGGAACTAGGTTTTGTCTTATATTTGAGATTAAGAAGTTATTAGGGAATTAAGTTTTGATTGAACTGTAAATCGAAGAAGTAAACAAAATTATTAGATGGGTGTGGTGTTTTTAGAAGTGAATGGAAGTGTAGATATTATATTGAGAAGAGGGTATTTGAGAATTGGTTTTAGGTTCTTCCGAGAATAAATGATAGAACTTCAAGATTGAGAAATAAAGGCTAGGGTTCGATTCTGAGCTATTATTAGTATCGAATCAAAGGCTCAAGAGAATGTAAGTCGAGTTAGAATTTCGGGTTAACTTTGAATTGTCGAGAAACCGCTAGATTTACTTAATTGTCAAGGAGTTTGTGTTTATATTGAGACAGTAAATAATGATATGGAGTTTTGTTATATCTTCTTTCAGTGAAGTCAATGAAACAAAAGAATTGGAGTATGGAGTTAGAGGTGAACCGGGTGGAGGCATAAGAACTAAGGGAATTAGTGGAGATGCTTGTATGGATGATCTATGCAAGAGATAGAAACACCTTTGTGGAGGTTGAATGGTAGTGGCTGACAACCGAACTAGTGAATTTTCAAGTCAGTGTTGTACCGTGTTGCGTAATTTGGGATTGAATGAATGGGTAGTAGTGCAATATTGTGAATGCAAAAAGGAGGATAAGTTAAGAAGTTGTTATGTTGTAGATACTGATAATAGTGTTACAGTTGCAGATATTATTTATGTGAGAGTTACGAATTGTAGTCGTTGTTTTTGATGTCAGTGGAGCTGTAATTGTAATTTGTGGTGGTGGTTGTGAATGTAAGAAATGTTGCAGGCATGGATGAATCTTCAGCAGATACACTTTTTGTGTTGTGTGTGTGTGTGTCAGTGTGTGTATTGGGAAGAGTCGTAGAAGCAAGGAAGTGTGTATTTCAAGTATGTTAGAGATGGTGGTGGTTTCCAAATGAGAAATGTTGTTTGAGTTGATTCAATAGTAGTGAATTATACTGGAAATTGTTATCTCAAGATAGATGTATTCGAATGGGAGTTCTAATGAGTTTTTTGTGAGTGTAGAAGTATGAATGTAGAAAGGTGTTGCTTAAAGTCGCAATTGCGTGTAAGCTATAATTGTGTTTGTAGTTAGAATTATAAAGTAATAGAATGATTATATTGTTTGAACTAAAAATCTATGTGTGCTAGAACTCGAACTTGTAGTGTTGAAATGTTGTAGTTAAAAATTGAACCGTTAGTTCCACAAGACCAATAAGCTTAGGTGAATCGCACTTATCAGCCGCCTAGCTAACCGTTTTCGACTCACCTGATCCGACTTAGACTTGATTCTTGACCTTGACCGCACTTGACCATTGACCTTGGACTGTTATTTGACTTCCTCCCACTGACACGTTGACTCGTTAGTGATCGTTAGTTGACTTATATGGACCAGGCCTTATGTTAATGGGTCGCTTTAGTGGATTTGGGCTTAGGACTAGTTTTCCTAGTTTGATATCTTGGACCCATTATGGTCTCGAATTAGCCTTGGACTTCTTCTACAATGTTGTAGATATTCATTAGACTTAGCTAATAGACTATAGAATCAACCCAAATGAATTAGTAATCCTTAGCTTATGCGAAAGATAGAGAATGAAAGGTGTAAAGTCATAAATGGGCTTGTAACCATTGGGGACACTTGTATGATTCTTGTATGAGCCATTTTGGCTAGATTCTTAGAGTTCTTGTGTGATTAATGTCAGCTAGTCTTTATTAACAACTATCGATTCAAAGGATGAACCAAAGGGATTGTTGATCTCGAGGTAGGCGTGGCTTGTCATCAAAAGATGGGAATTTACATTTAACTCTTTTGAAATCATTGTTGTTGCTTTTACAAAGGTTTATGTTTATAAACTCATGCATCGTCCATTTGTGCATCCCATGCATTGTTCAGTTTGTATTATGATTGTTCTGTTGATTCTTTTAATCTTTCCATGATTTGGAAAGGACTTGAAATGTTTCGAATGTCATTATGAATTGTCATGGGAAATAAGAATTTCCACCTGTGGTATATAGGATACGCTCCTTCGCATTTATACCTACTTACTTTCGAGCTTTTATGCATATTATAGATCATTCGTTTAAGTAGTTCGGAATTGGTGACATCAATAGCTATTAGGTGTGAATTTGCGAGTTCGGAATTTACAACCATATTATACATTGTTTGAAGAAGCATTTTGTCCATATACATGTTTGTTTATTTCAGTGACTTGGTCACTTTTTCATGTTTGGGTACATGTTTTATTTTCCATGTCATGCCATGATTTCTTGAAAGTTAAATGTTATTTCTACTGGGCACCCTTTTAAGGATGATGTGCTCACCCATTCCCACTTTCAGCTTCGTGAGACAGATCGAGTTGAGCAAAGAAAAACTTCAAGCGTTAAGTTCATTAGTTGGTTAACTTCGGCTATATTTTATTATGTTGTATATGCTATTTGTAAACCAAATGACTATTGTATATGTATCATTTGATAAGAGTTCTTGTATATAAATATATATATATATATTTATATATTACGGAGCGGGGCAAGTTTTTGGGTTAAGTTTTGTAGAAGATTTCTTAATTGAATGTTTAAGTAAATGATTTAGATTCTTAGTGCCTCTTTATTTAGTTAATCTCTTGGATTAGTCAGCTGCTAGATTTGGGGGCGCTACAACCATTTTGAGATGATGTATGGAGACATGAAAATTTGTGTTGATACCGGAATTTTTAGATATGAAGTAAACTTTTTGTACTCCAAAGCATTATCGTATTGGAAAGCTTTTATTCTATGTTCGTAATGTATTCTATTTGCTTGAGAAACTGGATGAATATAGGTAAAGCACGATTTTTGAACCAAAGGAAATATCCAAGTAAAGTGAGAGAAAACATCCATAATAAGCATGTAATATCGAAACCATTTCTAGAGGAATGGGAGAAACCCAAATATTAGACACAATTAAGCTTAAATGTTTATCAAAAGTAGTTTTACTAATGGAAAAGTGAAGCTTAGTGTTTTTACTAATCCGACAAGAATGACAAGATCTAAACTTTATTTGAAACTTAGAGAAATTTTTTGAATAATCTTAGAGATCAGCCGAACATGGGATGGCCTAGACACCGTGCCATACTGCAAACCGGTAGACATGAAAGACTTTGGAGATATTGAATCGTTTATGTCACCTACGCCATCGAAGATGTATAACCCATTCCTATTCCTCCCTCCAACATGAGCGGTTCCCGTGGAAATTCTGCTCACAACAAAATAGTACAGGTGAAACTCAAATACACATTATTATCCTTGCAAAATTGAAAGACTCGAGAGTAGATTCGGGACTTGATTTGTGGAACATGATAAATGTTATTCAAAGGATAACTACGTGTATTATGAGCAAATGATGCATTACCAACATTCACAACTGGTGCCATTACCGTTTCCAACTTTAACTTGTTCAGCTCCATCATATTCATGAGGTATGCTCAATTTTTGAATATCTTCACCAAGTGGTGAGTGGCGCCACGCCCGTAACCCATTGATTGGCAGTCACCTCGCAGGAAGGATATGTAGGCTGCCGGTGCTTTTCCGAGATATGTTTCCATTGTCATAATGAAACCAACACCTATCAAATGTGTGATGGCGTTTGCATTTGACAAGGACCTTGATCTCTCCGATTGTTTTGGTTTCTCCGAAAGTTTGAGTACTATTCGCATTGGTATTAATTTCTTGGATTATTGAATCTTCTTTGATCGTGTCCGTCTGTATGAAGTTGAGTTAGACATGCTACATTGGCAAGTGGCAGCTGCAACAAAGCAAGTTGTTGTTCTAGGCACATATCAAACGAGAGCAAGTGTGTATAGAATGTTTCCATGTCCATAGCTTCAATTGTACTCAGGGAAGTGACAATATGGTTATAAGTTTGATTCAACCCATTGCTTATGGATTGCTTCATCGCATTAGTTGACACAACATATCCCGAAGTCGCAAGCCGATCAAATAAACTTTTAGCTTCATTGAGAAAACTTTTAAGGATTTGTTACCTTTAGTCATGGTATGCAATCAAGCTTCTTCGTATGCAATTGATGTGCCTTTGTTTTTGGTGCAAAGTGCCTTTCTAGGGTATCCTTTACTTCTTTGGATGTTTCTAAACCACCGACTTTGCCAGTACTTCAGTGTCAAACAGTAGAATTCAGCCAAAGATACAAGAAGGGAATCATGTGCTTCATACTCAAGAATGCGATAAATATCTTCGAATCGTGTAGGGTTCGTGGGGTTTTTTGTCAGTGTCCCATCAACGAAGCCTTTATGTCCATATCCTTTCAGATTGTCTTTCAATTGTGTTTCTCCACAATAAAAAAAGTTTATTTCGTAGTTTTAGGGTTACCGTGACGATGAACCGATTTGACGAGGTTATTGGTATTTGTCGCCATAATATGTTTTCTATTTTTTGTGTTTTGGTTTTGATGTCAAGCGTGTGTTGAATCGAGAAGGCCGATACCAACTTAGGATATGAATTTTTGGTTTATATCTTTCACACCAACAAAGTGAGACAAGTTTTCTATTTATACGTATGATTAGAGAAAGTTACATTAGCGGAAGATACAATGAGAAGAATAATTCAAAAAGCATAATGATCCGTGATAATAGACTCCGATATTATTGTTGCCGATCGTACTTGGTTATTTGTTTATCACACTCATTTCACTTATCTCGTTGTAGTTGATAGTCTTCATCACATTGTTCTTGAGTAGCTTGACTCATCCAAATTGGAAATTTTGCGATCTCCGGTCCAACAAAGAGATCAAGCCCAAACCATGACTAAATGATTTGCAATGAAGAAATATCAATGCTCAAGAGATATGGTCCTTGCCTCAGCGGTATCAAATTCAAATATAAATACATAATCCCCAGGTATAGCCATCTTGAACTCTTCCTGCATTTTCCAAGCTTTTTTAACAACCCTAAGAACCACCATGTAAGACAAATGATACCTTACACACCACCCGCAAATCGTATTATCAATCTTAAACTCTTCAATAGTATCCACCATCATCCTTTCCCCATTCACAACACATGAATCTCAAATTACCATTGGATCAAATTAAACACATTCCAATTGTCACTTTGCAAAAGAGATGGTCAATTCCTAGATAGGCACATTCTTCCTACCGTAACCTCACCCATACTTAAATAAGATTTCCCAAGACAAGCTCTAAACTACAACCAGGCAACATTAACATCAACCCCAAATCATTAGATCACAAATCGTAACCATCATGAAGAAAAAAAAAGAAAGAAATCGAGAAGAAAAAAGCCAAACAAAGGCGAGAACACCGAATCATTTGACACAAATATCTCGAGAACACTCAAATCAAGGAAAGATCTCACTCGTAAACGAGTCAATGTAGCAAGAAAATCGCCCTCTCCATGCGCTTGACCTTTTTATTCTATACAACTACCGTAGTTAGTAAATTCACAAATTATACCCGTATAATTCATGATCCTTCCATATTGACCTAATCCATAGGGATCATTCGTATCTCCTCGGGAACCCCGACTTAGTTTTCGAATATCCAAATTTAAAACATATTATAAGCATGGATGAGTATTTACATACGGTCCTGTATAATATTTTATCATGGCATCACAAAATTATTATTCTTATTATATTTTTGACTTTTAAAAGAAGGCACGATTGGGGATAATCAGAAATTGGGAGATACTACTTAAGGCGGGATGGATTTTGGCTACGGGTATTTTAATTTGGTATTACCGAATTGTTCCTTCTAAATTAAAAAGAAAAATAAAACGTAAATTGCAAACAAATTCAAGAGATCGATAAAGAGATGAAAAAAGAAAAAAAGAAAATCAATGTAGCTCAAAAAAATGCTTGAGATGTGATCAATGGTAGATTTTTAACTACCTCATTCTTTTCCGAAGAGTCTATTGGTTATCATCATCGTTACATTTAAACGTCGTCTCCATTATA
Organism: Papaver armeniacum; assembly: GCA_023531295.1. Classification (NCBI taxonomy): domain Eukaryota; kingdom Viridiplantae; phylum Streptophyta; class Magnoliopsida; order Ranunculales; family Papaveraceae; genus Papaver; species Papaver armeniacum. The sequence goes on along the minus strand of JAJJWW010014645.1, from coordinate 2,736 downwards.
TATTCGTATGTAATGCCGACTGCTTACACCGTTATAGTCCTTTGTCCGTTTCGTACATTTGTCCTGCTCCCAAAGTTTTATCGACTGGATTGCTAACCAAGACAACTACATGTTCAGTGTCTAAAAGAAGATGATAGCGACTCGAAGCAATTTCAAGCGATTCCTATATTTATCTTTTTGTGTATTTTTGTTGGAAGGAAATCTTGCTTATGAGTAAAACAATTTACCAGCAATAAGTAACAAACGCCAAGATAAAATTCTTGTTTCCTTTTAACAACAATATCCAATGTGGATAACAATAAGCTAGTGCCATCCAAAGATTCTTTGAATTTAATTCATACGAATTCGAAAGGGCGGTCATCAAAATATGATATTTATTTGAAACTATTATAACACGAACATTCATGTTGTTCCTGAATAACTACTCCTATTGAACTCTGACTACAGAGTTGACACTATCCAAGGTACAACTTAGTATGAACCTTCCTAATTTCACCGCCACTTAACTTGATCCGATCCTACGAAGTTGAGATGATAATTATTTGCTCTACTTGGTTTTCTCCAATATCCCAATATTTTAACCGTATATTAATATGAAAATATATGCCATAAACAATCAAAATCTTTGCAGGACAAAAGGAGTTGTAGAGTGGAGAGAATATACGAACTATCCATTTCTAAAGAGGGCCTCTGTGAGTTATTAATAATTTATAGACACATAGGGGTGCTCATAAATAAACGCGTAGTTATTGAACCACTCTTTCCCATTTTACAAGTTTCAATGGTTCATATTAAATTGTTGTTCTATTCTGTAAAGAAAAAATCGTATTTAAAGGCATACTTTTGGTGCATTTGGTTGATAAGTTTGCCCGAAGTACGAACCATCCTGACCCCATCGTAGAAAATCTAACCTTTTGGTGCCTAAGGTCATTAGGCCCACGCTGAACGTGTGACCCTCACCCTCACACGTAATTGCTCCGTTTCACTTTTCCTCAAAGGAGAGAAAAAACTGTTTTTACTATTAAAATTAATAAATTGTTCTGAAAGGAAAGAAAACTCCAACCTAACCCGACCCCTTTACCTTCGTCTTTTTTCTTCTTTTTCTTTCTTTGTTATTCTTCCTCCATCTCCTGCTCATACCATCTTCATCTTCACCACCAAATAACTTCTTTAAGAGACAAAACATCGAATTGGCATTAGCACTTGGTGGATAGAAACTAATTATCTCACCACCAAACAGCAGATGCCTCTCCCATATTCTCCTTCTTCCAGCTTTTTAAACCTAATTATTTTAGTTCTTTGATCTAATTAACTAAGTCTATGTTTGTGCATATAGATAAATGATGGCCGCCATTGTTTTGTGCATCGAAACAATTTTCATTTAGGTATTTATTTTAAGTGTTTTATAGATCATATTGATGTATTAAACACATGAAAGGTATTTATTTTAAGTGTTTTATAGATCATATTGATGTATTAAACATTACGCCCCAAAATTGATCAATTTATTCCCCTCACTCCATATACTCCACAACTACTCATTTCATACCTCCACATAAGCAAGAAATGGCATCATTTGATTCAAATAAGATTTGGCAATCACCAAAGCATGGTACACGGAAACTGAAGTTAGACGTCAATCCTCCGTAAGGGTGGATTACGAACCTTTGGGCTAGGGTACCAACAAATTTAGCCAAGAATTTGGAAATCCTAATGGAAGAAGTGTTCAACAAGTCTATGATAGGTACTTAGTCATCGTAATGCGATATACTTGCTTTTTTTTTTAGCTTCAACCCCGATTTTCATCGTTACCAACTTCAACTTGTCCATTGAATAAATTTGTAACTATTTTTGTGGTTTGTTTTATCGTAACCCATGTTGTTTTATCTTCCAATGAAACACCACTAACAAATGTGTAAGTTTGTTTTTGTGTTTTTGTAAAGACGAAGTCGTGAAAGCGCTACTTGAAGGAAAAGGGGAAGCATTCGCATTCGATGCAGGCCCATCACTTCTGGCGTAAAAAACTTTGGGAGATGATCCTACTTCGGATCGTGTATCTTCTTCGGAGGAAGATTGATGGCTTTAGAAGTTTTTGTATAGGTTTTTGTGGGTAGATTCCTTATGTAAACCCTAACGAGACTATAAATCGTCCACTAGGGTCGCCTAGGTTTAAAGGCTTCATGCATGTGCTAAATGCATCCTACAATAATAATGGAATGAATGAAAAAATATTTCTGGTATGAAAGGAAACAATCAATTTATATATGTAATACAAACCCGATTATGAAAATCTGACATAATAATGGCCACGTGAACCGATTATAGATGTCCTCTTCCACTTTGGAAACACCAATCCGTACCTACATATTTGCATGAACGTAAACCGATTCTGGGTACTGTTTACGGGAAAAAAACAATCTAAATTTTTGATGTTGAAGAAATCTCTAACATTAGTTAATCTCACATCCAACACATAATTAACTCAGAATATGATTAATTAATGTTAATTAATCAGGGGTAAAATAGATACTTGGGTAATTATTTTGATAAAGGGCATTGTGATAAGCATTTCAATGACCTTTTTGTCATCTAGCTATAGGCCCCAATTTAGCCGTGTTAATTTTCTTCGAAGTTTTTTTTTTTTCCTTCTTTAGAACGCAAAACACTTTATTAATGAACTAGCAAAAAGAATTACAGGCTATAGCAACAAAAAAATACGAAAACAACTAAGAAGCT
>JAJJWW010014644.1:0-16379 GCA_023531295.1 Papaver armeniacum | reverse complement strand
CACTTATACCCTTGCTAACATCTTTCTCTTTTGCCCCCTTTCTTTGGCTTTATTTCTGTTTATCCTTCACTTTTACTATATGTTTTGAAACCCTAGCTCTACTCCCTCATGTTTTGTTTTAAGAGAGACTTGGTTAGAACCCTTGTTTTCCTTTTCCTTCAATCTTTCTCTTCGAGTTGAGTTGATGTGAGGAGATGCCTCAATAAACTTGTAGCTTCCAATTAATTTTGGGTAGAAGTTGTAAGTATTATAGAGAAGAACTTTGATATTTGTTTCTTCCTTATTCTAAGGGTAGAAGAAACTCAAATTGAAAGGTTAGTAATTCTATTTCATGGTGTTTTGATTCAATTTTACATTATTGTTGCAAGTAGAAGTTTCACTTTACATTAGTTGGTATCAAGAGCTTTGGTTTCTTTTTTTGGGGAAATTGTGGAGAAGATTTTAATTATTAGCTTGGGGGTTTGAATCTTTGTATGTGCTATTGTCAAATTGGGTTCATTCTCCTTGTGATTTCATTATGGCTCCAAGGAAAAGAGTTAATCAAGGTGAAATTTCTATGAAAGAAGAATTAGAGGTCTTTAAGCATGAAGTGTTTGATGAAATGCAACAAAGAATGGATACAAAATTTGAAGAATTTTTTTTAAGATTTGGTAACTTCAATATCCATCAAGATCAATATAGAACTCAACATCATCATTATGAAGAAGAAGTAACGGATGAGGAGACCACTTCTTTTGATAGTCATGTCCATCAACAAGGGAGACGCCAAATGTTTGAAGAAAGACCGAGATACCACAATGTTACTACCTCAAACCGATGGGAAGGTGGACTCAAAGTTGATATTCCGGAATTCCATGGGGGTTTAGCTCCTGAAGAATTTGTTGATTGGTTAGCAACGGTTGAAGAAATCTTGGATTTCAAGGAAGTGCCCGAAAATAAGAAAGTTGGGTTAGTTGCAATAAGACTTGAGGAAGAGCCGGCGCTTGGTGGCAACAACTTAACAAATGAGGGGTTAGAAGGGGTCAAGCTAAGTGAATCTTGGGAGAAGCTTAAAAACATCTGGCTTGCATTACCCCATTGACTTCCTCAGACTATCTATATCAAACCTTTAAAATCTTAAACGCAGAGTCCGTCGATTAATGACTACACCAAAAGAGTTCACTCGATTGGTTGCAGGAGCGATATTAAACGGAAGAACAACTTGTGCAAGGTATGGGAGGTTTGAGAATGCTGATATCAAGACACTTTAAACATTTGATATTTATTCGGTGTCGGAAGCATATCAAAGGGCATTATCTTTGGAGAAGCAATACATGAGAGCTTTCATACCAATTGGAGTACTCACACTCAAGAGGTGTTAAAAATACTACTTCTCGATTCCAACTCTCGAGCTCGAACTACTAACGCTTCATCAAAATCGAATACTTAATAAGCCTTTCGTGGGTAAAATGTAACAAGTGTGGAGGATTGAAGGACATAAAGTATATGATTGTAGGAAGAGTGACTCGCCTGGGGAAGAACTTACTTGTTCAAGGTGATGATGGTTGGTGATGGCTATTTGGATCTTATGGAGCTACCAATGGCTGATAAAGAACCCGAAGAAGAAGTGAAGAGGAGTTTATCACCGTGACCAAGGACCATGTTTGGTTGTATTGCGTAACTATTTTACTCCAAAACCTCATGCGAAGGTGATCGATACTCGCCACAATATTTTCAAACCACTTGCACACCAGGTGAAAGTTTGCAAGCTTGGATTGATTGGGAGTTGTGAAAATATCGTTTCGAAGAAGTGGTTATGAAGTTGAAGTTAGAGACAAAAGAACACCCTTCTCCATATTCTTTATCATGGCTTAACCAAGGAAGCGAGGTAAAAGTCACTAAACGTTATCTCATTAATTTTCTATTAGTAACAAATATGTAGACAAAGTTTGGTGTGGATGTTGTTTTGATGGATGCATGTCATTTTACTTCTTGAGGCGGCCTTGCAATATGGGTCGGTTTGTAATCATGATGGGAGAACAAACAACTATTAAATTCATGTGGAGCAATAAGAAGTTGACTCTTGTACCTTAATCGAACTTATGCCTAAGCCACAAAATGGTGATGGTAAAAATCTACTTACTTATCACAAGTTCATAGAAGAGTTGGATGATTCGTGGAGGTTTCTATATACTTCATGTTAAAGAATCTCCATCATATGATTTCGTGCCACCTCTAGTAAAGCCAATTATCGAAGAATTTCAAGATGTTTTTCCTACCGACTTACCGGATGCATTACCACCGTTAAGAGATGTGCAACACCAAATTGATCTACTACCCTGTTCAAGTCTTCCCAACAAAGCCCACTTCACACTGGATGAGTCCCAAAGAACATGAAGAATTACGTCGCTAAGTCAAGAGCTTCTAGCCAAAGGTTTTATAAGACCAAGTCTTAGCCCTTGTGCGGTACAGCCTTACTAGTACCAAAGAAAGATGGTTCACAGGCGTATGTGTGTGTGGATAGTAGGGCAATCAATAGAATCGCGTTGAAGTCACCAGATTTCCAATTCCTCGCTTTGGATGACTTACTTGATCAATTATGGAGCATGTGTTTTTAGCAAACTTGATTTTAAAAAATGGATATTATCAAATTCGTATCAAAGTGGAGATGAATGGAAGACCGCTTTCAAGACTAGAGACGGTTTGTATGAATGGATGGTTATGCCATTTGGGCTCTCAAATGCTAGAGCACATTTATGCGAGTAATGAATCAAACCTTCTACCGTTGATTGGGAAGTGTGTGGTTGTTTTACTTTGATGACATACTTGTTTATAGTCCCAATATGGAATCTCATATACATTACCTCCATGAGGTCCTCATGATTTTGGGACACAACAATTTTATGCTACCTTGAAGAAGTGTGCATTCATGACCGATAAAATTTTGTTTCTTGGTTATGGTTAGTAAGGATGGGATTTTTGTGATGAAGATAAAGTGGAATGCATAAAGGAATTGGCCCAAACCCAAAACTTTGTTGATATTCGAAGTTTTCTGGGTTAGCTTTTTTTATCGTTAAAATTCATTGCAAACTTTAGTGGAATCATGGCTCCAATAACCGAATGCATGAAGGGTGGAAGTATTCATGGACTCAAGAAGCGGGCAAGCCTTTGAATTGATGAAAATAAAGTTAAGAATACATCTCAATCTTAATATTACCAAATTATGATAAACCATTTGAACTTCATTAGATGTAAACTATGTATTAGGCGGTTCTTAGTCAAGAAAGGCTTGGGTGGCATTCTATAGTGAAAAGTTAAATGGGCACGACTTCATATAGCACTTACGATGTTGAGTTTTATGCTATTGTCCAAGCACTCAAACATTGGCGACACTATCTTATTCTGGAGTTCATCTTATTTTCTCGGACCACATGGCATTGAAGCATATGATTCTGAAGACAAGCTTTCTACTAGGCATGGTAAATGGGCTTTTATTTGCAACAATTCACTTTTTCCATCAAGCACAAGCCTGTGTACAAAACAAGGTAGCGGATGCTTGAGTCGACGTGATTCCCTTCTTACACAAATGCGGGCTCGTATTTTGGGATTCAATGACATCCCGAGAGCTTTTTAAAAGTTGATACTTATTTTAGTCCTCTTATGGTTGATGAAAGGTTACTCACAATGGTGATTATGTTATTTTGATGGGTACCTTTCACCGTAAAATTGTCTTTGCATTAGGAATCAAGCAGGTTGAAAATTATTAGGAGAGCCATGATGAGGACATATGGAGTACTACTCGTACTTGGAACTTGGTTTCAAGCTCATATTTTACCGAATGGAAGGAGATTCATCGATATGTGAAGAGATGTCATATGTCAAGTATCTAAAGGAAAGCCACTAACGTGGATTATACATGCCCACTTCCTATTCCTTCTCATCCATGGGAAGATTTGAGCATGGATTTCATCTTGGGATTACCTGCGCACTCAAAGAGGTATGGATTCAATATTTGTAGTGGTAGATCGTTTTTCAAAATGTCTCATTTCATTTGCTTGTAAAAGACAACGGATCACGGTCATGGTAGCTCAACCCTTTTTAAAGAGATTTCTTTGCTTACATGGTATTCTTCTTCCACTCTCCCATAGATAGCCGTTTTTAATAGGACACTTTTTGGCATTACCTTATGGAAGTTGGTCAAGACCAATTTAAGTTTTAGCACCGCTTATCACCCTCAAACCATGGACAAACCCGAAGTGGTAAATCGCTCCCTAGGTAATCTTCTCCGTTGCTTGGTTGAGGAGAATTTGAAGACATGGGACCAAGTTTTGGTGAAAGCGGAATTTGCTTACAACCATGCGGTGAACCGGAGTAGTGGGTACTGCCATTCATGGTAGTGTACTGGTTCAACTCCCATGAGTACCACTTGACTTATTCTTAGTACCAATTTGAAAAGCCAAATGCTAAGGCTAAGACTTTGTTTCCAACCCACCTTATACATGAAAGTACCAAAGCATTTAAGCTTCACTAAGAAAATACAAGAACAAGGTTGATGAAAATCGTGTGGTTGAGCTTGAAGCGGATCTTGTTTATCGGTTCTTACTAAGAAACTGTTTCCGTGAAGTGACATAAATAAGCTCGAGGCAAGGAAGATTGGACCATTTCGATTGAAGAAAGATTAACGACAATGCTCATCTTTCGACTTACCGGCTCCATTCGTTTTGATGTGTTTTAACGTGAAGCATTTGGTTCCATATTGGGGTGGCAATGCTATGGAAGCCCGATATTGACAATTCGAGCGAATTTCTCTTATGTAGGGGAGGATGATGCATAGTGATGTTCCCACTTATACCCTTGCTAACATCTTTCTTTTGCCCCTTTCTTGGCTTTTATTTCTTGTTTATCCTTCACTTTTACTATATGTTTTAAAACCTAGCTTCTACTCCCTCATGTTTTGTTTTTAAGAGAGACTTAGTTAGAACCTTGTTTTCCTTTTCCTTCAATCTTTATCTTCGAAAGGAGTTGATGTGAGGAGATGCCTCAATAAACTTATAGCTTTTAATGTTTGGGTAGAAGTTGTAAAGTATTATAGAGAAGAACTTTGATATTTGTTTCTTCCATTCTGGAGTGGAAGAACTCAAATTAGAAAGGTTAGTGAATTCTTATTTAGTGTTTTTGATTCAATTTTACATTATTATTTACCAAGTAGAAGTTTCACTTTACATTAGAAGTTGAAGAGGCCACCATCTTACTTGAAAAAATGATTGATTATAATTTGAATACATCCCTTTAGATAAAAAGTATATTGACCATATATATTGGACCTTACTCTAATCTAGATTTGGAACATGACGTGTATCACACTCTTAATGGTGAAGAAGGAATGATTCTGCAGATTTAGACGTGAAAGTAAAGCATGAAAATTATCAAAGGTCCGGATTGATCGCCCCAAACCGATCCATAGCAGCGTGTCCTAGTTCTAGAGTTTTCGGCTTAGGTAGTAATTGACTCGGCTTCAAACAAAACTCGACCAGTCGACCCTACTCCGTTCCATTGGATTCCGAATAGCATGACCTAATAATCGAGGTCAGAAATTTTACTAACTAGTACCAAGTAACAACTGATCATTAACAGAATAATGTCTAATATAAAAATATATCGTATGGGAAGTCACATTATGCTTGCCGAAACCCTTGAATTCCAAAAACGTTTGAGTTTACCAACATATTCTTCTTGCTGAAGCGATAGACAGACTTAGTTGAATCCGATTAAGAGAAATGTCTTTATCTCAGCTATGGCTCTTTGCAACAAGAAATACAATGAGCAGTAGATGCGCTAGCAATACAACTCGCATATGCAAAAGGTTATTTGGGTTCATTTCATTTTCTATGGCTTAATTTTGAAAACCGCAAAACATGATACTCCTGCTATATTAGTACACAATACAAGCATCACAAATATCATGAAGTCCATTAGGAAATAAAACAATCATGTTCACACTTGCTTTTCTAGCAAGTCTGTAATCTCTGAAGATTTTGATTAACTTTATCACAAAATGAAAATATGAAAATGTTGTAAAGGTATCTTGTTGTCGTGTACCCGGGGTCGTATTTCTTCTTCCACAGGTAAAGTCCACATTCAATGCAGTACAAAGCAAGAATATACCGAAATACTGGAAATAAATAGGTAACAAAATTAAGCAGAATCATCTCATCTCAGTAGTACAGGGACAAGTGATTCCTTCTTGAGGCAATGGCATTCCTACTTGAACGTGTTTTTGGTAAGATGCTGGCACATATAGAATCATAAACAATTCGAGCTTTGTTTGGGATTGCTGCAGTTTAATAGTTTGTATGGCTCGGGACTCGTGGCGGTGATCAACTGGAAAGTAGGTTAGCATCCTTTCGTGGATTTTCTTTTTCTTTGCTTCTTTCTTGTGTAGTGTCCATGTGAGATAACATCATTGTCTATAAAGATTAAAGGGGTGAGTCACCAATGAAAATGTACTAAAGATATCTTATCTTACTAATATAAAGAAAAGAAAATTTTGAGGAGGCACTTCTAAATTACTATGTTCCATTTTTTACATATTTACATAAATACCATCGGATTAAAAATAGATCAAATTTTAAAAACTTAATATTTTTCAAAATATACATCGGATTTTTTAAAATTATATATTCGAAAGTTCTTTCAATTATCTACTTAACGAAAGTACAAATAAGAATAATAAATTTTGTTTAAAAAATTTCAATGACTTTCAAATTTAGATTGTTCGATGAAAAAATTCAAAGAAGCAATCACACACGCTGTCTCTACCAAATCAATATGAAGATATGCATTTTTGCTGCTTCTTTTACACGATAATAATAACACCATTAACTCCTTTTGGCTAATATTTGTATGAGCTCTTGTCACGCGCGCAGCCGCGTGACAACACATATGAACCCTCGGGTCCCCGTCGTACGATTTGCATCATCCAGATTAGATCGATTTTTGAAGATCCTGTATTATATTCTCTAAACTTTGTTCGATAGACATCCCTATACTTATAAAAATTATTCTATGAAACCCTTTATATATATGACCTAAAGATAGTCCATCACCTTCCCTTATCTCTCAACTCCTCCACTAAATTCTCCTCCATCACCAGCGTCCTTCTGTTGTTACGCATAGAAGAATAAAACTCCCCTGCCATAGTTGCAACTCGCTCAAACAAAGCATAACAAAATCGATACAACTATTCCTTCCATAAATTTCTCATATTTTTCTCCCTTCTCTCCTCCTCCAAATCCCCCACTAAAATTACTTGTCTTGATTCTTCACAGGGTTAGGATCGTTAGGTTAGAAAAATGGCAGAGAAACTAAAATGATCGAAACTCTTTAGTTTAACATCAGTTATAATGCAGTTGATAATCTAGTTAATCATAATCATGGGATCAACATTCAGATCGAAATAACTTGGTTGATGCAGTTGTTGATACAATTATACTCTTGTATGATGGAAAAATAAATCAATATTATTAAGTATGATGTTCAGACTTTTTTTTTTTTTTTTTTTTGAAGGAAGTTCAGAATTATTATTAGTACTGCACAAATTACAACTCGAATCAAAAACTGCATCCGGTAAGGAACGACTTCTTTTTAAAAACCATTGATGTACAAAGGACTGAATACGAAATAGATATAAATGGTTTTTTGTTAATTACGGAATAAAATATATGAAAAATTAGACATCTCCCTTAAATTGCGGATCTACAGTTGTTGCCTAAATCCGAGGGTTGTTAGACGCGAGTTCATTTCACCTATCACGCGGCCGTGCGCGTGATACACTGACTCATATTTGATATTTACGGAATGCCATTGTTTTAAAATAGATAAAAATTTAAAACTTAAATATCTTTAAAAATATACATCGGATTTTCGCAAAATTAATATATTTCCGAAAGCTTTAAATTATCTACGTAATGAAAAGACAAACAAGATATTAAATTTTATTTTAACATTTTTTTTTCCATTATTATCAAATCTGTGAGATTTGCAGCTAATCCACCTCAAGCACGCGCATCGCACAACGTGACCTTACCAACACGCAGAAAAGTTAATCCGATGCTTATTTATTCTCGCATTATTTCACAACTTTGATAACATTTTCTTTCAAAATGAAGCTCTGCATAATCTTCTGAAATACCAAGATTCATCATTTACAAAAGTAAAAAACCATATACCAACATACTAAGACTAGCTCTAATGGGATCCAACATTATACACTCGTGGAAGTGTCGTTAATGTTGCTACAGTTCCTGGATCCAGAGAGAAGTACGGCTGCTCGACTGGATCCAAGTTGGAAGTATCCAAAGTATGAAAAAAGCATTACACGCAAGCTTCCAAATGCGTATCGGAGAATAATTTACGAGGATATTCTTCCACACGCAGATTTGAAACAACGCTTTGACCGGTCAACGTGGTTAACACTGGTCAATACGCAGCTTGAAACAAGCGCATGGACCGGTCAACTACAGTCAATACGCGAGCTTGAAACGAGCGATGGACCGGTCAACACAGTCAATACACGATTTGAAACCGCATTTTTGAGTATTCCTGAAACGCTGTACAAACTCGCGTGTTCGCGTGAGTTTAAAACGCGTATCAACATGGAGTCTCTGATTCCCATTGCACCTGAAGCGTCAGTATTTTGGTGACGTGGATCCAAGAAATAGCTCGAATCTCGGACCACGGTTAGACCCGACTTAATGACACCGTTCACCCAATCACCGGCTATCCAGATCACTTCTGATACTTTTAAAACTTCATTTTGATTTTCTATAATAGATATCCCATAAAAAAAACCAAAATTTGTGGAGTGTCCATGTTCTTAACACTATACTGTACAGGGTCTTTAAACAATTGGAGGGTTTGAAAACCGCGGGCATTAAACATGAAAGGTATGGCCAATTTCATACGTAACATCTAACATGGTTTGACCATAATTATCAGCAGTAGCACATAACATAGGTGCGTCCAATCCAACCCCAAATTTAATGAGTCCCACCACGCAACAAGTTTGATACATCGGGGTATTAATTTTATCCACCGTTTCTCATGTTCAAAAAGATCAGATTCTTTGCCTCTAAACTTTATGTCAATTTTTCCTTTAAGGAAATTTCAGCGACAGAACTTATCGAAAAGAATCTCAACTATACCCTTATTAATCCCAACCAAGGTTGTAAGAGTACAAGGTTAAATATGTAAATTCTGGAAATAAATTTCAATTAAGCCGTGTTTATGGGAAGGAGGATTCTTTTACTCCTCACTGACAGCTCATCTATTCTCTCTACTCGTCTTTCCATCTACAAAAGCAGCGAACAAATGTAGAGATAGAGAGGGTTAAAGCAAGAAATCTAAAACCCCTTTCACTCTCATTGGTTTTCTCTCTCAAAGCTTCAATCACAGAAAGACATACAAAACCCAGAGTCATATATACCTTTGGAGAGAGAGAATAACCAGAGTTTTTCTTAGATAACCTTGCAATGGTGCCATAGAATCTGCATTTCTTCATAGATCTTGTTCAAACAAAGGCTGTTTTTGAGAAACTCATTTCTTTTGATATCATACCTCAATAAATTTACAGAGAGATAAAAAAGGCTGCTCTTCAAAAATTCATTTCTTTGATTCCGAGATAAAGAAAATGAAAGATAGTAACAGAGTACTCTGTTCTATCATTTTCTTGTTCTTGAGTGTTATTTCTTCAATTAATGCCGAAGATCCTTACAGATTCTTTGACTGGGTTGTTACTTATGGTGATATTTACCCTCTCGGCGTTAAACAACAGGTAATTATTTCATTTATTTTATCAGTTTATTGTTGTTTCGAAAAAAATCAAAATGAATTACGAATAGGTTTTGATGGTAATGTGTGGTATTGGTGCAGGGGATCTTGATAAACGGGCAGTTTCCTGGTCCTCAGATCGACTGTGTAACTAATGATAACTTGATTATCAATGTCCTTAACAACTTAACTGAGCCTTTCCTTCTCTCTTGGTAAGAAACAAGAGACTCCTGATTTTTTTCATTTTCATTTCCAATCTTAATTTTATATTATGGAATGTAGCAAAACATTCGTCAATCACGGATTAGAGAAAGACCAGATCCATCTTAATGCATTATTCTTTGGTTTTTGAAAAGATTATAAATTTAATACTACATTCAAAATCATAAATTATTTGGGCAAATAAAAGAATAAATATAAAGGATATATTTGTCATAAATGCATCTGAAAGTATCTGTTCGGTAAATCATACAAAACACATGTATCAGATCCACTCATCCACGTTTCCAGATTGAGTTTGTTGGTATAACTCAATCTACTGCAGTAAAATACTCGAACTTTTTTTTTGGCTGAATCTTGTTAACTTGAACTAGGCAATCGCTGGACGTTTGTTCTGCACTATTTGCACAGTGTGCTAATATGGCTGTCTTGTTAATTTGCTAAAGTACAGGGTTCTCTTTTACCACAAAATATGAATAAATTGTGAGTTTTTATGATTCACTGCACGCTGCCGTACTGAGATTATGATATCATGACCAAAACCTCAGGGTCACATGGTTAGTGGTCCCACCAAATTGACTAGGTGAATCATTGATCCAACGGAGGAGTTTGAATCAAAAATACCAAACCCCAACTGAATGACTAAAACCCTAAGACTATCTAATGCTCAATTTAATTTCAATTTGTTAATCTAAATCATGAGAAGTTTGGCAATTGATGATGATTATGTTGATGGGTTTTTATTTTGTTTAGGAATGGATTACAACAGAGAAGGAATTCTTGGCAAGATGGAATGCCAGGAACAAATTGTCCAATTCCTCCTGGTCAGAATTTCACATACATTCTTCAAGTCAAGGATCAAATTGGTAGTTTCTTTTATTTCCCATCAACTGATTTCCATAAAGCTGCTGGTGGATTTGGTGGTATCACTATTGCAAGTAGACCTAGAATTCCAGTTCCTTTCCCACCTCCAGCTGGTGATTTCTTTATTCTAGCTGGTGACTGGTACAAATCAAACCACACTGTAAGTTAAACTCCATTTACTATTTCAAGCTCATTTGTTAGTAGATAACTAGTATTTTTTTTTTCCTCTTTCAAAAATCTTAACATTTTTTGTGTGTATAATTTTTAGGATTTGAAAGCAACTTTAGATGGTGGAAGTAATCTTCCTTTACCTGATGGACTTCTCATCAATGGCCGTGGATCAAATGGACATACTTTTACTGTAGAACAAGGTAAAACTATTGAATTATATTTAGGACATACATACAATGGCAATACCATGTGTACACTCGTTTATTGATGGTCAATCAAGGGTGCATGTCATTTATCTTAGAAAACAGAAGCTTTGTCATGTGTACAAGTCTCTCAAAAAAATTTAGTAGAGAAAACCTGAAACTAGTGAGTGATGTGGGTAGACGCCCATTCCACCTGCTTATGGTTACAGTTTTGATAAATTTGCCATTTATTTGCTTATATTTAAATTTTGTCATTGTTTGGGAAATTTGTTGGCAGGTAAGACATATAGGTTCAGAATATCAAATGTGGGGTTGGCATCATCGATTAATTTTAGAATCCAAGGACATAAGATGAAATTGGTTGAAATCGAAGGTTCCCACACACTTCAGAACACGTACTCTTCCCTAGATGTCCATTTGGGTCAGTCCTATTCCGTCTTGGTAACCATGGATCAGCCACCAAATGACTACTACATTGTAGCCTCATCACGATTCACCACTCCAGTACTTATGGCTACGTCCACTCTACATTACAGTAATTCAGGTGGAAAAGTTTCTGGTCCTCCTCCAGGTGGTCCAACCATTCAAATTGATTGGTCTCTTAACCAGGCTAGATCTATCAGGTAAAATCACCTTCACCAAATCTCTGTTATATAACGCCAACCCGTTATGTTCTCTGTGCGTTGACTCAGAACTTGATGCAAAGAGAGTTACTGATTTTCATATCAATCTCTAACGAGTTACTGTTTTATGTACCATCTAAAACCAGGTGGAATCTAACAGCTAGTGCAGCCAGACCCAATCCACAAGGCTCTTACCATTATGGATTGATCAACACCACCCGCACAATTAGGCTTGCAAACTCTGCTCCAGTAATCAATGGCAAGCAGAGGTTTGCTGTGAATAGTGTATCCTTCATCCCTGGGGACACACCTTTGAAACTCGCTGATTACTTTAATCTTGGAGGTGTCAACCCTGGAAGCATTCCTGACAATCCCACTGGTGGCGGTGGTTACCTCCAAACTTCAGTAATGGGTGCTGATTTTCGAGCCTTTGTAGAGATTATTTTTGAGAACCCAGAAGACACTGTCCAGTCGTGGCATGTTGATGGCTATAATTTCTTCGTTGTCGGGTAAGATTACAGTGGCTGGTGATTCTTTTTGAAATATTAATTTTATTTTTTTATAGTGTTAATTGTTGAACCCTTTGATTTCTAAACTGTGAAACTTTTATGGAATGAACAGAATGGACGGCGGGCAATGGACTCCTGCGAGTAGATTGAATTACAACTTGAGGGACACAGCTTCCCGTTGCACCGTTCAGGTAGATAGAAGAAGTTCCAACTCAAATTATATATGCTGCAAAGTGGCATGCTGTTGGTTCTTTTTCCTTATGCTGTTTGGGTTTCATCTTGTTGCAGGTATATCCCAAGTCATGGACTGCACTTTACATGGGTCTGGATAATGTTGGAATGTGGAACATAAGGTCTGAGAACTGGGCTCGGCAATACTTGGGTCAGCAATTCTATCTTCGTGTTTTCTCCCCGCAAGATCATGGAGAGATGAATACCCCATTCCAAAGAACGCCCTTCTCTGTGGTCGTGCCTCAGGTCGTAAAACTAGGCCTCTTTGATTCCATTTAGAAGAATTAATTCTGTCACGAAAGGGTGACGCTTCTTCGGATTTGTATGAAGAGAGATGTTCTTTATAGAACAGAGACTGCCTATTGCTGCTCAGCTGGTGATATTGCTTAACTCAAGCATGTATTAAGGTTCATTTTTTTATTACTCCCTTGTTTGCATCACTCTATTTCTTCGTATTATAGGCAATTTAACCATGGTGTTGTAATCACAATTGGAACGAAATAGAAGTATAATTTAAATGAGGTCAACCTATTTTTTCAGATTTTAATCAAACTAAAATTTTTCCAGTCCTGTATACCCGGTTTCTTCTCCATGTTCCAAACATAAAGTTGCCACAATAATTTCTTCCAGAAACTCTCATTCTTTTGAAGTGACTATTTCTCATCCTTATTCCTACGCTGAACCATAAGAGAATAATGCCCATTAGAAACCACTGCAGGAGTCCACTGCAGAACTGAAATCTTCCAAAACTGAATTCTACATTTGGAAGCAGAGAATAGGCAAATACCGACATACATGCGAAAATCTGTTTCACCTAACTTTGACAGTAAGCAGAAGAAAACATTCAGAACTTACGTCACAACTCGTTCAATTCCTGAGCTAAACAGAAGTAGAATGAAGAAACCGACGATGATGATGGTTTTTCTTGTAAGTTGGACGTGTCGTCGTATACAGGAAAGTCGACATGCGAGGCATGTCGAAGAAACTATAAACCACGTGTCTGTAAGTAACTGGAATAGTTATAAATTCCAAATTTGAAAAAGAAGAAAGCAGAGCAAAGAATTTGTATTGAATGTTTGCTAAAAGATAAACCGGAATAAGAGGAATTTGATTATTCTGAAGAATGATGAAGTTCTTTTTTCTTCTTTTTATTCCAGTAGATATGTTTCCTGATGAAAGGCCATGCATTGCTTACGTTTGTAGTTTCAACTTTTAACTTCTTGCTTTGTCTTTTGTATTCAAGGTATTTAATTCCTTGAACTAACATCTTAACTTGCATGGAATAACCAGACGTTTCAAAATTTCTTCATAGTGATTCAAAATGCACATGCGTTGAACAATTGTGTTACATATTACATCATTGTAATGCCTATATTTAGTCTCTATACATACTAGTATGCTCGTGCTGGTCGCACCCAGGCTCTGGTGGATCGCCACTTGTACGGCGGGCGCCGCCCGCGCTGCGTGGTCAAATGCATTAGATTTTTTTTGAACAAGTCTTTTGATTAATTGGATCTTCTAAAGGGATATGAAACTCTGATACCCTTTAGGTATCTAATGATTTGATAATTTAAATTTGGTTTTGTAAACCTAAATTCATGTATCAATTTTATAAGCAGATATTAAAATAATTAAAGAAATTGATTCCATAGATTTTGGATCTAAAATAATTAAATTTTCCTATGGATATTTGCAAATTAGCATAATTACACATTTGTTTTTTGTCCAACCTTTTTCTTATTAGCAAATTGTCCTATCCAACGATTTTATCTGTAGAAGTTTTGGAAGATATATATATCACATGTAAATTTGCGAAATGCAATTTTTGAAACAAAATAAAAGAAATGTGAAATGCTAGAAGTGTGCATGCGGAGGCTACTCGCAGGAGATACCTTTATTTATGTCTAGATTTAGAAGCCGATTAATGTAACGATACTCATGTTGAGTCCAGGCCGCTTATTACCTTGCCAGCATTACATCTTTGTTGGTGGTGTTTGAACTGCTTCTTAAGCGTAGTTTCATGATACAAATTAATAGGTCTTATACATTGGTCCCAAAGAAAGAACGCCATGATAGCACTTTTAATTATAAGATTTGCATCCATTTAGTTTAAATTTGTCACGGTTTAAAAAAAATTAAATAATATACTGCCATAGAATAATAATATGTTTCAAAAGCGGTGTGCATAAAAACAAATGCTCATGCTATCTCGTAATCTTTATTAATAAGTGAAAACTCCATTGCATTCTTCATCTATCTCAACCAACAGTTGCATGTCATGATCCTTCTCCATAATCTCTTCCATATCATCATCATGTTCATCCAGTTTGATCAACGTTGGCATGTCATCGTTGTTTTCTACTGTGTCATACTCTCTTTTTTTAACCAACGATGGCATGTCAAACTGCTTTTAGAGTGAGATATATGAAGTTTCTTTCGTCGAGTTTGAATTTAATGAGCATTGATTTCCCCATTGCAGTTAATATTTCTTCTACGCGAGCTGCCCTTTTTTCAATGAAAATAAAATTATTTAACAGATTGCATTCAGGTTTTTTCCCCAAAAAATTGTGCTTATCTTAAATATTGTGGTTACTTTACATCATTCAAAACAATTTTAAATATATATTTAATTGAAATACTTTTATTCTTATGATGTGTTTACCTATTTCTGGATTCCACGTGAGATTTGTTTTCCTGAAAGACACGAAGGTTAAGGATCATAAGAGTTTTTATTAATCTATCAGTGTGCTTTCTTCATCTACGTTGAATCTATATATATTAGTTGTTCTCTCGATTCGTGTTATAAATGGTCTCAAACATATTATGTATGCATCAGATAGGTTCTAGCATTTTCTATACGTTAGGATGTCGGCACTTATCTTTTTAAGAATTGTACTCAAGTACCTAGAGCTTTACGCTTCAATGACAGAAGTGTTACTGTAGTAAGCTTTGGAAGTCATACAAACTCAATTGTCGTTACAGCATGTTTGAATACCATAAGTTAATTCTAGAATCTGTAGTAATAATATTTTATTTCGTTTAAAAGCAAAAAAATTTCTAGAAGTCATTTTGAAAAATATCCGTAAGCTGATTTCTAGAAATAGAAAAGTTAGTTCTCAGTGCATCCAAACGCCCAATTATTTTGGATACGTAGGCGAATCCTCCGAACGTAACTCATAAGCAAAATATTTTTGCTTCGCAAAAGGTACATCTTTTTGCTTCTAGAGGTTGATCCGAATTATATAACCAAACTCGACTTCTTCCAAGAAGTCAAAAAGTTATTTTTAAGTTTCAAGTTCTCTACTTCGATTGATGTAGAGCATGATATTGTGAGGTCCCTTGTTCAAAGATCTTCATTCTTTTATTCCTTGTTTCTTCTACACATACTTGTAATATAAACTTGATGTGCGTATGATTCAAAAATTTAGTTGGATCGTTGGCTTGAGGAGTCTCGCACATCCCTGCTCTTTTCTCAACTGTTGGAATTATTTGACCAACCTTCTTCCTGGCGATCAATTTTCATTCTTGTTTTTGGTCGCCGAGAAAAACTTAAGCTACGCTCGAGTCCCAAATTTAATTGAATTATCGTGAATCTATTCTCTTATGGAATTTCTTATACATTTATATGAACACAACCACAAGTAATCAACACATTTTCCGGACAATTAACATACGGAGACGATAAAACTTTCACACGATCGGAACAAATAAACAATCACCGGTCTCAATCTTTCTTTTCACAATGACAGATC
>JAJJWW010014643.1:23606-170450 GCA_023531295.1 Papaver armeniacum | reverse complement strand
ATACTTTCTAAAGAATCAACTATAGACAAGTCAGGACTCAATCTGAAAAGTATATCAAAGAGTTTATATCTCAATCTCTCGATTTGATCTTTCTCGAAGCAAATAGAAATCACTGCGAGTTTTTATCAAAGAGAGATAACTTGGATAGTACCAAAGACCAATATCCAAGTGTCAATCAATTTAAATCAACAACCAAAAGGTCGGATATTCTAATTGTTTGAACAACGCACAACCTGTGGTATTTCAATTATATAAAAAAATATAAAGCGGAATAGAAATAACACAGACACAGAATTTTATTAACGAGGAAACCGCAAATGCAAAGAACCCTGGACCTACCCCATTGAACACACATCAGTATTAAAGCCGCGCTCTGAGACCTAGCCTACTCCAGTAACTTTTAGGCCGTAGCTGAACCCCAATCAATCTCACACACCCATCCAAGGTACATTTATGCTCCTACGCCTCCGATCCCAGCGGGGATGTTATGTACTTGATTCCCTTAGCTGATCTCACCCACAACTAAGAGTTCTTCGACCCAAAGTCGAAGACTTTAATAAACAAATCAGTATCACACAGAAAAGTCTATGGTAATAGATAAATCCGTCTCCCACGAATATACCTACGAGTTTTGTTCCGTCTTTTGATAAATCAAGGTGAACAGGAACCAATTGATAACTCGAACTTATATTCCTGAAGAACTACCTAGTATTATCAATCACCTCACAATAATCTTAATCGACGCAGCAAAAAAAGATATTGTGGAATCACAAACGATGAGACGAAGTGTTTGTGATTTCTTTTCTATCTTGCCTATCGGAGATATACATCTCAAGCCAATTATTTCAATTGTACTCATTTACGATAAACAACAAGATCGAGATCACACAACTCAAGAAAGTATTACTTAAGCCCGCTTCACAATCCCAATGAAGTTTTAAAGTCGTTAACTTGGTTTAGAAGAAACCCAAGGTTAAAGGATAATCAACTTTATCTTATACAACTAGTATCAGACGTAAGGTGTGGGGATTAGGTTTCCCGGTTGCTAGAGTTCTCCCTTATATAGTCTTTCAAATCGGGTTTGCAATCAATGTTAGCTTGGTAATAAAGCATTCAATATTCACCGTTAGATGAAAATCGATTAGATTCAAGCTAATATTTCTCAACCGTTGGATCGAAAACTTAGCTTTTACACACAAATGAAATGTCCAATTTTGGGTTTATGTAACCGATTCCCAAACATTAACATTTTTGGTTCAACAATAGTGAACCAAATGGTTAGCCATATGATTACTTTCATATCCACCATATTCTTCTTCACCATAACTAGTTCAAATGACTCAAATGAACTAGTCAGAGAGTTGTTCAATTGCTTAGATCTTATGTAACTACACAAGACACAATCGAAGCAAAAATGGTTTGATTCACTCGAATCGGTTCATGAACTTTATAGCCACGGTTTGCAAAAGCATTCCTTAGTTTATATAAAAAATGAGTTCAAGAACAACCGGTTTTAGATATAAACAACTCAAGTTCGCGGACTGGGTTCGCGGACTTAAGCTCACGGAAGGAGTTCACAAACTTCATCGAAATTCTCGGCCGAGAACTTCCGCCGGTTAGCGGACTTGGCTCACGCCACTTCCGTTTCTCTTGATCAACAAAGTTCGTAAACTTTGGTTCAAGGGAATAAGGACTTATACATATATGTGTTTCCACAACAATGCTTATATCCTACCAATGGTTATGTAATCTAAACTCTCATTTCAACCATTGAAACATTCTCGGAGGGCGTCATATAGCCGTTATTCATGGACCATTTTTTCGTCGAGCAATTTTCAAAGTGATTGAAACATAACATGACATTCGTCACTAGGTAAAGATGAATTTGGCTAAAGAGAAAGCTTACCAACGCATATTTCGAGAAATTGATAGGCGAGTTAAACTCGACTCTAAATAGCAAATGTATATAATCAAAGTCTATATATCAAAAAGACTTTTGTCTTAAGAATAGGAGATAGAGTAAATAGACTTTTGAGTGACAAATAAGTTCAAGTCTCCACATACCTTTTAGTCGATGAAGTTCCACCAGTTCCTTGAGTAGTCCTTCGTCTTGTATGATGATCGCCATGCATGGAGTCTTGAACTCAACTACACTTTCTATCCTAGTTCGATACCTTTATCTATAATAGGCTAGAAATCAAGACTTATAGTTTTGATCACTAAAATTGACAAACATGCTTGAGATAGCAACGCATGCGAGTTCGACCGAGCAATGCTCTAACAATCTCCCCCTTTGTCAATTTTAGTGACAAAACTATTAATGCATATGGAATACAAAAATAAAAAATTAACTTGTAGCTCCTACCACATGCCTAATCTTCAACATTACTCGAAATCTTCATCACTTCCAAGTACTCCAATGATCCAAAAGGTTGTAAGTTTAGCATCATCGTTGTTGAAAATCCGTAGCTATAACAACAGAAAACAATAGTTCTCAATCATTTGTTATACAATGTCATAGTATCATTATACAACGTCAAAGTTCAATTGTATCACAACTTTAACAACAATACTATGGTGATATGTATCACTCCCCCTTAGTCAATACTCCATCTCACATGGAAACCACTCCCCCTTACATAATGATCCGAAAACCATATGTATTTGTAGTGTGAACTACATATTAATTCTCTCCCTTTGTGTCAATAAAATTGGCAACGGTACAAGAACGGGATCCTAATGAAATTACCGAAAGAGACATTTCATGACCAAAAGAAAGAAACACATATCATCTTATTTAGATGCAATCATAAAGCCGAAGCTAAATGCATTCATCAAGGAGTTTAAAGATACAAGATAACCCCTATAATATTCCATAGCCGCACTCCCCACAAAGACTTGGCAATTAAGCGCAAGTTCAAAAAGAACTCTCCCCCATAATATGTCATTCCCGAAAGAACAATAATAGCGACCTTAATTTCGAAAGAAAAGAAGGATTTCTTTGGACATAACAAATCACATACAAGTATGAATTTGAATCCAAAATACTCAATTAAATTAACCACAATAAATTCATGATTAATTTAACATATAATGCTCAACATAAGTGAACTTATGGAGACTCAAAAACACTCAATTAGATTAATCACAAGAGAACCCATAATTAATCTAATTGAAATGCACAACCAAACTAATCACAAGATTAATCAATTTAATTGGTCATACTCGACATAAGAGAATCTATGGAGCAATGACTAAGTTAATCTTGAAAATAATCAACCCAGTCAAAAATGCTCAAACATAAGAAAACTTACGGAGTCATAACTAAATAACCAAACAAGATGATTAATTTAGTTCAATATGCTCGACATAAAGTACCTTACGGAACAACAACAAAGCTAATCATCAAAATAATCAACTTGTTTGTTTAGTGCTCAACATAAGACACATTACGGAGTCTCACAGTAATACATAAAATATGGATCAGGGAAGATCAATTACTGCGGAATACACAAGGATTCATTCTATTTTCCATCACCATTTGCACAATGACATACAATAGACATAATCCTTGAAAACAAAAGATTTTAACCTATCTTCCATCAAAAATTGACAATATAAGCTTAACTTTTGTATTTGTCAAAAGTCAATTCATTTTTTTATCAATATAAATATCGACTTACGAAAGACTTTACTTTTGACAAGATATGGTACAATCATAGTTCACGGACGCAAACACACATATCCCATAAGCAATTGCAATATATAAAACCATAAAGATTAATCGCAAGAATCATCTTCCAAACAAATTTAGAGTTTAAACCAATAAATCTAAAACATGAAGATGAAAAACGTTGGACATAGCTATGTGTAATCACAATGATGGCTATTCCAAACTCTAGTTATTCTTCTAAATAAAACAAGAAAAATAGAAGATTTACTAGATGAAAACTAAATCAAAAATGTACTTTTATGCCAAATACTAGAACACGAACAAGTCATATAGACGGTTCGGATCCTCATGAGACTTGAGATTTTCAAGCTTGTGAACGACAACATCCACTACAACTTTGGGAAGAATATCCTTATTGGGAAGTTCTTTAACACGGGTCTTCATGAGAACAAGGTCAGAATTAACCTTTTTCAACTCAGTTCTTACCACATCAAGACACTTCATTGTATCAAGAAGTTGTTGTTTTGCATCCTCAAAGTTCTTTAGGAAGTCAAGAACTATATCAGACGAAATCTCTTCAACCTCCTCAATATCCGAATAGGAATCAGGAGATTGAGGAAAGGATCCTTCAACTTGAACAACAGTTCACTTATCTTTATCGAATTCGAAATACACCCCATTATCAACGAAATCTTCAGGTAAATCCCAATAGCAAGAAGAAGACGCCATTGGTAATATGAAACCTAGAGTGAGAAGTTCAACTCAATAGGGTAGGTATATAAATATGATTCGAGAGACTTAGGGTTTACATGACCGGTTCGTAAGAGAACCCCAAACCGTATGTGTACCTATAAGAGGATGATTCAAAAGCCCGTAATAAAACATGTTTTTAGTTTTCAAAACAAACAAGTTTAAAAGCAAGGAAAAATATCTAATAAAAAGGAAGGATTAAAAAATACTCATGTAAAAGTGTATAACTAATTATCCATCTAAGAACGATAAGAAATTAGCTAGATAATCGAGCCACTTTGCAAAGAGTAACCTTATTCATTCTCACACAACTAAGATTTTTGGTAAGTGAGATATTAACCTTGTGATTAATTTACACAAGTATAAGCGTTTAGCTCATTAAATGACTTGTCGTCTTTGTTTATCCTTGTTTCTTAGATTGGTACTCAACTCGAGAGAAGTAAGGCTCGGCTAGTTCAAAGCATATACGTCGAGAAGATATTCTCTAAGGACTAAATCTAGGACCTCTTGCAAATGGTTCAAGAGGATCGAGAATAGATAGGGATCCATTTTCTAGACTTAGATTTACGAGAACCCGAGTCTTATAAGCACAGGGAATGCTTTTAGTAGCACGAGAATTTATACCACTAGACTGCACTTGAACCCCGTGATGACTTTTAGGAAGAAGATCATATTTATAAGCATTTTGGTATTACGTGGGAATGCGATTCATTGCATTAAGTCGATGACTATTTGTTCCATTGATGATGGAAAGAAGCAAATTGTGAAGTTTAGAAATTTGTTTCCTCCCCTCAAAACAATGGATAGCATAGTGATTCTTTTTCCCACAGAATGTACAGATTCGTGGAAGAGAACTAAATGGCACCTGTTTTAACTTCATAGCCATATGAGAAGATTGTAAGTTATGTAAACTTTTCTTGACACAATCTTCTACTGGGGGATTTTTCTTCATGTGTTGCAATTCAAGAGAATTAGTTTGTACAGAAGAATTTCTCCTTAAGACAGAGTTTTTCTTTTCCAAGGATCTGCACTGTTCATGGGCTAACATAAAGGATGCGCTCAGTTTCTCTTTTTCAACACGAAGTTTGTTAAGATCTGATGAATGCGTATGGATCAACCGCTTTTCTCTAATTGAGTTTTCTTTAACAATATCCTCAAGAACACTAATATTTTCACGCTGTAGAGTAGTTTCTTGGAGAAGTTTTTCAATATTCTTAGAGAAGGAATCAATGATGTTATAGAGTTCACGTTCTCGATCAAGAGACTTTTCGAATTCATCAATAAGCTGATCATGATCCACGAAAATCAATAAACTCAGCGAGTGTTTTATGAGATTCCGGTAGCTCATTTTTAGCTTTGCCATAGTGCCCAATGTCTCATCGGAGAGAGAGATGTCTAAGGAGTTCCTTTGAGGTATTCCCAAGACATTTGGCATAGTTAAAAGCTTTAGAAGACATATTGGAATGCGTAGATACTAGAGATACTGTCCTCAGAATCATATTTCCACAAACACAGACTTGTAAGGTCTTTTAGACATGTTTGCCTGCTATGATACCAATTGAAAAAGCGGGGGTACAACAACCACACCCAATATTTCGCTTTAGCAATCAGTATGGACAAACTACAATATACTTTCTAGAGAATCAACTAGACAGTCGACTCAATCTAGCGAAAAGTATATCAAAGAGTTTATATCTCAATCTCTCGATTTGATCTTTCTTTACCAAGCAAATAGAAATCTGCAAGTCTTTATCAAAGAGAGATAACTTGGATGGTACAAAAGACCAATATCCAAGTGTCAATCAATTTAAATCAACAACCAAAAGGTCGGATATTCTAATTGATTGAACAACGCACAACCTGTTATATTTCAGTTATATAAACAAATATAATGCGTAATAGAAATAACACAGACACGCATTTTATTAAGCCGCTACGGACACTAGCCTACTCCAAACCAACTTCGTATGGTGTATTTGAACCCCAATCAATCTCACATCGATCAATGTACATTTATGCTCCTACGCCTATGATCCCGGCAGGATGCTACGTACTTGATTCCCTTAGTTGATCTCACCCACAACTAAGAGTTGCTACGACCCAAAGTCAAAGAATTTAATAAACAAATCACGTATCACCCCGAGAAAAGTCTACGGTAATAGATAAATCCGTCTCTCACGAATATACCTACAAGTTTTGTTCCGTCTTTTAATAAATTAAGGTGAACATGAACCCATTGATAACCCTGACTTATATTCCCGAAGAACAGCCTAGTATTATCAATCACCTCACAATAATCTTAATCCTACGCAATAAAAACGATATTGCGGAATCACAAACGATGAGACGAAGTGTTTGTGATTCCTTTTCTATCTTGCCTATCGGAGATATAAATCTCAAGCCAATTATTCCAATTGTACTCGTACGATAGAAACAACAAGTTCAGATCACACAACTACAATAAAAGTAGTATCGGTCTGTCTTCACAATCCCAATGAAGTCTTTAAGTCGTTAACCTGGTTTAGAGAAGAAAACTCTAGGTTAAAGGAGAATCGACTCTAGATTATACAACTAGTATCCCACGTAAGGTGTGGGGATTAGGTTTCTCAGTTGCTAGAGTTCTCCTTTATATAGTCTTTCAAATCAGGGTTTGCAATCAATGTTAGCTTGGTAACAAAGCATTCAATATTCACGTTAGATGAAAAACTGATTAGATTCAAGCTAATATTTCTCAACCGTTGGATCAAAAACTTAGCTTGTTACATACAAAATGAAATGTCCAATTTTGGGTTTATGTGTAACCGTTCCCAAACATTAACATTTGTTGGTTCAACAATAGTTAACCAAATGGTTAGCCATATGATTACTTTCATGTCCATCATATTCTTCTGCACCATAACTAGTTCAAATGACTCAAATGAACTAGTTAGAGAGTTGTTCAATTGCTTAGATCTTATATAACTACACAAGACACAATCGAAGCAAAAACGGTTTGATTCACTCAAATCGGTTCATGAACTTTATAGCCACGGTTTGCAAAAGCATTCCTTAGTTTATATAAACATGAGTTCAAGAACAACCAGTTTTAGATATAACCAACTCAAGTTTGCCAACTGGGTTCGCGGACTTAAGATAACGGAAGGAGTTCACAAACTCCAGCAGAAATTCTCGGGTCGAGAACTTCCGCCAGTTCGCGGACTGAGTTTGCGGACTTGGCTCACGCCACTCCTGTTTCTCTTGATCAACAAAGTTCGCAAACTTTGGTTCAAGGAATAAGGACTTATACATATATGTGTTTCCACAACAATGCTTATATCCTACCAACGGTTATGTAATCTAAACTCTCATTTCAACCATTGAAACATTCTTAGAGGACGTTATATAGCTATTATTTACTGACTATTTTGTAATTTTCAAATTGATTGAAACATAACATGACATTCGTCACTAGGTAAATATGAATTTGGCTAAAGCGAAAACTTACCAACACATATTTCGAGAAATAGATAGGCGAGTTAAACTCGGCTCGAAATAACAAATGTTTATAATCAAAGTCTGTATATCAAAACGACTTTTGTCTCAAGAATAGAAGATAGAGTAAATAGACTTTTGAGTGACTAGATAAGTTCAAGTCTCCACACACCTTTTAGTCGATGAAGTTCCACCAGTTCCTTGAGTAGTCCTTCTTCTTGTATGATGATTTCCATGGAGTCTTGAGCTCAACTACACTTTCTATCCTAGTCCGAGACCTTTAGCTATAATAGGCTAGAAATCAAGACTTATAGTTTTGATCACTAACATTGACAAACATGCTTGAGATAGCAACGCATGTGAGTTCGACCGAGCAATGCTCTAATAGTATCCATCATTCTCTTAATCCCGTATTCATATATATCCAGTCCACTTGCCAAATGGAACTTCATAACCCATCAAATAGTTCTCTAGATATTCAAAACCTATCTACTCAAATAGCTGAAAAATTAACATTGCCTTCCACTCTCTCCGAACCGGTTTTCATTGATAAAACTATTATTCTAGCTGAATCTAATAGTAATTGGAAGTGGTGCATGGTAGGATATCTTTGTTGTGAAACTCTAGTCCCAACTTCTTCAATTCGCTACTATATTTGTAATCGGTGGCCTCTTGCTTAATATCCTACTGTCTCTACCTTTAATGGAATGCGCAACAAAGTTCTTATTCGTTTCTTAGGCCGAAGATAATTTGAATAGAATCAACTCTCAGAGGCCTTGGTTAGTCTGTGGTTATCTAATGGTCTTGAAAGTTGTTCCAATAGAGGGATGGCCAGCAAATCATCAACTGTCCTTCACTGAAGAACTAATGTGGTTCATCTTATGTAATATTCCAAAAGAGTGCACAAAATTTGAAGATCTTAAGAAACTTACTTTCAAACTGGGAGAACTTATTGAAGCTCAAGATCCCTTTGGTAAACACCCTCTAAATAAAAATGTAAAGGTATGCATGAAGATTCCAGTGCAGAAAGCTTTACCAATAGGCATCCCACTGTTCACTAGTGGATGAACTCAACCATTTGTCATTGAATGTAGATACATAAAAGTCCCAAGGTATTTCCGCACTTTATGTTGTGTTACGATCATAAGGATATCAATTTTCCAGCTTGGAAGTTGAAAAGGAAAGCTATCAAGGAGATGGCGTCCTCTAGTTGTAATTATGTTCTTCTTGTAGTCTCTAGACTCATGATGCCATCACCACCAGTTAACAGACACATTGCCTCTACTTCTTCTTCAATATCATATACTATCATACAACATACACGGATAGTGCCAGATACCCAAATTGAGTCCACATATTCTCTAATATGCAACAACGGAAAAGCTAAATATAATGATCAAAAGATGGAAATTATTGTTCAAAAAGGTCTATCAAATACCTCCCGAATGGGACCCTTCGTAAATCAATCCACTGCTCTGAAGATTATTGATGTAGGATCGATCCATCAAAATTTGACTGAGTAGAACAATGGGCTACCAATCATCTTCAAATAGGTAACTGCGCAAAATTTTACTGTAGAAGCTTCTATCACTGGTGCTGAACCGACTATTAGTGGACCGATTCGAACCTCAAACTCTTTAAGAAGATTGTTTGTACCCAAAATTACTTTTGGGAACGAAACACGATGAATGGATAATTTGGTATGTTTTTAGGGTTAGGAGATGAATTGAAGATAAAAGAAATTAACACAAGTTTTACGTGGTTTGGAGTGGTTGCCTACATCCACGGGTGAATCCCCTTTGGGAGTAATTTTTCATTGATGTTTGAATTACAATCTCATTTTCTCTCTCCCTCCTATTGGCTACCCCCTTTTTCATTTACGCTCCTCACTATTTATACAATTGTATTCATAATTTCAATATAACTTAAATGGCACTAACCTGCTCATTTATGCCTCCTCTTCAATTCCGCATGAAACTGCAAATTATTGTTGCATGTATGAAAGTCTTTGGAATAAATATTGCATGTCTCATCTTAAATTCTCGTATGACATGCTAGAATTAACTCTGCATGCCTCCATCTTCAATTCTGCATGAAACTGTTTGCATGCTTCTTTGAATAAATTCTGCATGAATGATGGCTGGCAGTATTGGTGGACACTGGCTGGCGGAATAGCCGATCATAGGTAGAGACCGGCCGCGGCACATCAACATGGCTAACAGCTGGATGGCGTGAGGCGAGAGAACTTGGCCGAATGGTTAGCGGCATTCTTTGGCAAAAAGAGTGGAAAACGTATGGCGGCACTATCGGCAACACGGTCTTGACATTGGTGATCGTTGACTTTGACCATTGACCCAGCGTTGACTTTGACCATTGACCGTGACCAGTTAATGACCGTTAATTTGGCCATTGACCGGTTGTTGACTTTATGAAATCTTGGCGGTGGTGGGCTGTTTCCAGTTGACTGGTTAGCGGGCTTGGATGACAGTTGAACATTGGTTTGGGCAACGTTAAATTAATATGTGGTATTTTACTTATGGTACAAACATCGCCCCCTCTTAACCCCCAAATTGTTGGGGGTTAAGAAAATTCGTTTTCTTTAGTCAATGATAAAACTCGCCCCCAAGTGTGGATTATTGATGTTGCGGTGATTGGCTAACTTCCCTTGTTGTTCGCGGAAATCAAGACGCCCACAAGAGTAAATTTCTGTTGCTGAAGTGTAAATAGAACTGCCTTTGTCGATTGTGGAAATCGTAATTAAGTCGCCCCCAAGTGATGCAAAAACAAGACTGAAGTGATGCAATGGAAGCGTGATAATGGAGAAGAGTGATGTTGGAGATGGCGGTAAACGACATCAGTGGCCCAGTCGGCCATTTGTGATCGATCCCTGACCTGCAGATTGCTTTGCGAATGCGAGTTGGGTATGTGTGTTGCTATCACCAGAATCTCGCGACGAACGCAAAGTTTAGCTGCGGCAGCTCGCGATCAGTTGGACTGCAGGAGATGCGAACATAGTTGGATTGCAGCAGATTCGATCAGCTGGACTACAACAACATCGAGCTAAGATGCATCTGCGATGGCTGCGATCGGTACGATCAAGAGTTGCGAGCGAGATGGACGGCAGCAGCCGATCAACTGGTGGTTTGCAACAACGGCGAGCAAAGCGCACGCTGCGGCCCAGTGCGATCGGTCGGTTGTAGGAGTTGCTGACGAGACAGTGAATTTGCGGCAGCTGCGGTCGGTTTGGACTCACGGAGTGCGAGCAGGCTTGGATTGCGGCAGCCGATTAAGGCTGGATTCTGCAATCGGCAGCGAGCAAGAATTACCTTTACGCTGTTGCGATCAATTTGGATTTGCGGGAGTTGCGAAGCAGTGCTAGGCTGCGCATGTTGTGGTCAGTTGGTCTGCGGCCAGCTACGATCAGTGGACTGCGGAGCGCTGACAAAGCAAAAGCGCCCTCGGCCGGTGCGATCGGTTGGTGTAGATGGCGAGCACGAAACAAAGCACTCACCGGCCTTCTGATCGATTTGGGTGTAGGAGTTTGAAACAAGTTGGGCTACGAGCGAACTCGATCAGGTGAGTTGCAACAACGTGAGCTCAAAGCGCAATCGTGGCCGCTACGATCGGCTAAACTGCGGGAGTTGCGTCGCAGTGGGACGGCGGCTTGATCGGCTAATTTTATAGACTCTTGAGGAACTAGATTAAACGATTCGATAAACCTAGGTATACTAGTTACAAATAAAAACCAGTGCATCAATATGTCCAGTTGAGTGAGAAATTGATGAACAAAATGGACCGCATCGGTTGCGTCAAGCGAGTGCAAAGCTGCATCGGTTGCGTCAGCGAGTACATAATTGATGAGCAAAACTGTATTGTATCGATCGTGTCTAGCGAGTCGTGATTTGCTTTTGAACTGGACTACAATAATTGATCAACTTAACTATAGCAAGTTTAACATTCTTGATTGTAATAATTGAGTCGCGTCAAAATATTAGGGTGTATGTTCGCCCCCTCTTAATCCTCTAACTCGTTGGAGGATTAAGAAGTTTGGTTTACCTGAAGTTTAGATTTTCAGAAGCTTAATTTCGCATTGCATTTAGGTGCCATGTAACTCGCCCCCAAGTGTATGGAGTGTTTCGCAGCTCGCCCCAAAAGAGTTATTTTAGACCATGAGGTATTACATATCTCGCCCCCAAGTGACAGTCAGTCACATTGAAGTGATTACAACTCGCCCCAGAAGATAGTGATTGTCATCTTTGCTCAATGCTCCCACAAGGGTGTCTTCCTTGCCGCATTTTGCTTGCGCATGAGATTTTGAACTGTCACGCTATCTCTGGAATGGCGGGGGGCCAATCCCAGTATTCCGGATGCGCGGAGGTGAAATGTGTGCATCTCCTCGTGAGAAAATGCTCGCCACATTATAGGTGTCTCATTGAACAAAAGTATGCATGAATATATGAAAAGATGCGAAAATATGCAAATTGTATACGTCTTAGTATTAAAAGTGTTATTGCGAATTCGTTTATGAGTTGATTTGGATGTCCACTGCCTATGTTGATGTTTTCCAGTGGCGATGACTAGTGTAGTTGCCTTAGCGTCTCGGCTTGGGTCAGCAACTAGATTCTTCTGCGGGACTGAAATACACCAGTTGAATCAAAATTGGATTGAAGACGATTGCCATGGAATCGTATTTACGCGCTTCGATCAGGCATCATATAACGATTATACATAAAAACTAGACTAAAGCGATTTGTGAGGAAAGCGTATTGAAGCTTGAGTTTTGGGAAAATCGGACTACAACATTCGACCAACTGGACTTTAGGAATTAAAAAGAGCTGGCGATTCGATCAATTGCCGAAAGAATTCTTTGTGGCGGATTACAGTAGTTCGATCATCTGACTGTAGTAGTTCGATCAACTGGACTACAGTATTGCTGAGGAACTAGACGACAACATCTCGATCAACTAGACTTTAGTGAATACGCGAAAAAGGACTACGGCGGTTTGATCCACATGGTGAAAGGGGTTTCGATGGTGATTGAATGTGAACATTTCTGGTGCTGTCATTTTACATTCCTAAAAATTCAATTTCGCCTTCACGATGTTGGAAATTGACATACGATCTCATCGGGCCGAAAATCACTCAGTTTGGATGCACGAAGAAGAAGTTATCGAAGAAACAAAATTGGTTGGTTAGCGCCTCTCTCCAAACATGTTGATGACGTGATTGTACCCAAAAAAATATTATTCTCCAATTGCAAAAATTTTACCTTCATGTCGTAGGATATTGAAATGCGACCGCAACGAGCCAAAAATCATCAATTCGGAGTGAGACGAAGAAGATATCAACGAAACAAATTTTTAGACCAAGCCCAAGTGGGGCGTATAAACCCATCAAGCCAACGGTATGGGGTTGAAAAATCCGGGGCTACGTTATTAAGTTACGCCGCGCAACATTGAATCAGGGCTATGATGGACGCATTTATGTGTCTAATTTGTTCTCAATGTTTCGCATTGTTAGTACTCGCTTTTGTCCTTATTATGGTGTTTTGTGTGTTTGTAGGTATTTTTTGAAATAAAGATTATTGGAAAATTCGAAACGAAAAGTTGCTCGGAACACCCCGGAGGACATTTGATATTCGGACTCCCACTTTGGATAAGGGTAACCCAATTACTAAGGGGCACCCAATTGATATTCGCACCCCAGCTGTTGGATAAGGGTGACCTTCTTTTTCATTTAAATTTTATTTTGGCGGGAAAATTTTGGCATACTGTTTGGAAGATTTTACTGTTGGAATTTTGGACGGGATTTAAGGAGACTAAAGGGTTTGGAATTCATTGGGTAGCTACATTTGGGCGAGACAGGGGATGGTAGAGGTGTTGGTTTCGATCAAATTGGCTGGAATTTCCATGAGAAGAAATACGGGGCAACACACACGGAGGAGAAATACGAGATTTCGCGAGCGGAGAGGAGTTTGCAGCGTTCGGAAGACTCTAACAACTAATTGGAGTTTGAAGAAGTTAAATATGGCAACTTGGAAGCTTGAAACGCGTTTAGAGATCAAAAAAATCTCAAACTGGCGTGAAGAATAATACCAAATAATGGAGAATTTTATGTAGTTATGACGTGAGATTTTGCTTGTTGGGATATAAATAGTTCTTAGAGATATCATAGAAGAGCTATGGAGAGATTGGGAGCGCTTTAGAACGTTACGAGCCAAAAAATCGAGTTGCGGGATTATTCTCTGCTTTCTTCTTGCACAAGAACACGAAGAACAAAAAGACCACCGAGGCGGTCGTTCTTCTACTGACAACGACACTTAGGCGTGGAGTCGTAATCTGAAGGCAGACTTAAAATTAAACGTGACAATCCTTTGTAACAGTGTTTGCAACAACTATAATCTGTTGCAAACCCGGTTTTCATCATTTCTCCTTTGTTCATCATTTGTAAACCATTTTTGAGCAATGAAATCGACTTTTGAGCGTGTTTCCAACATGATGAGCTAAACCTAATCCCCGGGGCGAGGGAGGAAGCCTTTCTTCCAAAAGTTATGTGGTAAAATTTATTTATGCAATTCTTTATGATTATTTGCAATAGAATGAAAATTGAGTAAATGATTTTTTTATTAATTAGTTGTGTTTTCTCTTGATGAAGTATGCTTAGTTTAGGGCTTTTGATACTTCATGTTAGATTAACAATTGATGTTTTGAAAATCTAATTTAGGCAATGATTAGAATCACAATTTCTTTTGATTGGAGTTATATTGTCTAGAATTGCATGATAAACATTAACATTAAATCACATGAATTTTGGTGAATGGTGAAATCTGAACCCGATCTCTCTATTATAGTCGGTTTTAATTAATCTTAAAATTTAAATCTAAAAGCACGATCTTCACAAGTCTCAACGAACCTATTACTACAACATCATTGAAAAATACCATCAATTTTTTTTGCGCCGCTGCGGGTTTGGAGCGGACGCGGACTTGTCTTTAGGCTAGAGTTTTTAGATTTTCTTTTAGGTTTTTATTTATTTGTTCTTCTTTACGTTTTTGGGTTTTGTCTTTTCCTTTGATTTTGGGATTTGGAGCGAAAGAAAAATTTGCCAAAGCTTTTGGTGGATACTTAAAGATTTGGAGTTAAAGACAAAGCGAAAGGAGCGAAAGAAGAAGATTTTTTATATTTTATAAAAGAGAAAAAAGAGAGGCATTTTTATTTTTATCTATTTTTGTATATTTTTATTTTTTTTTAGACTTTCCTTTTATTTTGCACTTTTAATTTTTGGACTTTGGACTTGGACATTTTTGTTAAACCCTACGGAAGGGTAGTATTAAATATAAACTGTGTGCAGAGAAGGACGATGATTACGATATCGTCTCGGCCCCTCGGGTTCGTACATGACATAGGAGTCGTGGCCCGAGTCGACTATTTGTTGTTCATCCCCCAACGTGAACGGGAGGTAAGTTTGTCGAAACACTCGTGAATCCCTGTCGTGGGTTACTTGTATTCCTTCGTTTGCATATATGTCGAGGAACTGAAAACAGGTTTTAATTTCTAGTAAAGGGCAAGGACCGACCATATAAGATAAGGGTTGGATTTCATCACCGTTCTCTTCTTGCACGCCTTAGGAAAACGATACTTAACGCGAACCTAAGCTTTAAAATTTGGAATAGAACGGGACTGATAGGGTAACGAGCTTAGTAGGATGATGAGTGCCAAATGTTGCATATTTATACACCTTTTTATTGGCATTTTACTCATCTTTTGCGCTTAGAAATCAGATATTATCCCAGTTACGTGTTTTCTTTGTTTTCAAGAATAAATATTTGTATTAATTAATTTTGTGTTTTAGGTAATAAATAAAGCTCGGAGAAATTGAGGAGCCAAAAGAGCGGAAGAATTGGAGACAAGCATCTATGGAGCAGATAGCCCAAGCCAGCGTGCGCAATTTGCAACCCAACAAGTAGCAACTCATCTACAAGACATGGGCTTGAGCTGACCCGACCCGCGACCCGGATCCGAGCCCGTCCTCAAGCCGTTGAGATTTCTATCTTCCGCATCCAACGGTCGCCGCAGCCTCGCGCATCGGATGTTTCTCCCGCTCAACACCAGATCACCCCCATTCTTCCTCGGCCATTCGAGATCATATAATCCTCATCCAAACGGTCGCTACGGCCTCCTCATCTTCCCCGATGCACACCTTCTGAACAAATTGCCATATACCTATACCCCCACTCGAAGCGACCCATTCTCTTCTCCATCTTCTCTTTCTTCTCCTACCAACTCCTCTGCCAAAACCCATTCCCCTCTCCCGGACCATACCTTGCGGTCGCCACCTTCATCACCTTCCTCCATCACCAACAACTCCATCAAATAGCACCTACCAGTAGGCTCCATCACTCTTTGTCTCGAGATGTCTCTAACATAGCTTCTCCATACCCTAGAAGCTGGGTTAGAGACAACTAAAGCTAGGGTTTCTCCTACATCAAATCAATTGAGCAAACATCAATCAAGGGCCGCTGGCGGAGGAGAGCTCGATCCAGGCTATCGAGAGATTGGGTTTGCATTTATTTCATGTTTTGAAAAGATTTAGGGTTGATATTTTCTTTGCATGTATAAATAGTGAGTGTGTGTGTGTTAGGGTTCATGCTGGATTAGCCGGAGTAAAGACAACTTAGGTTTAATTTGTAGTTTAATCATTTAATTGATGTTCTAATTTAGTTTGCTAGGGTTTCAATGAAACCCTAATTCAATGTTGTGTTTAAACTCTGTTGAATGTTCTTGAGTGCTTAAATTTTATCAGACAACTTCAATTTTAACACCTCAGTGCTTTTCTCTCTGATGCATGCCAAGTATGCATTGTAGTTAGGTATATCTGTGTTGAATGTGTTTCAGCTCTTACTTCAATTACTATTGCTAGTTGTGCTTAATTAGACAACTAGTGCTCTAGGTTAGTGCCTTAGCTGAATATTGAAGTGTCACTAGGTGAAACTCCTTCAATAAGTGGTAGAATTGACAAACTTCACTCATCTGGCATAGGAACAAGAACTTCAGACTTAGTTGAACACACAATAGGAGTTAGTGGTGAATTTGAAGACCCTAGCATCCCCATTGACACTAGTTACATTTTATTTATCATTCCTTGTCACTACAACTTAGCCGTATCGGCACAAAACCCCCTGTTGTTACATTATCACCTGAAATTCAGTTAAGTAAGCCTTTAGATCAACTCTCAGCACCACAAGTCCTTGTGGGATCGACCCGTACTTGCCACGTCTCCGATAGACGCCGTGCACTTGCGGTATAACATGTAGGCTAAAATACAAACCCTTTTCCAAGCCTACCAAGTTTTTGGCGCCGTTGCCGGGGACTTGGCGCGTGCCCTGTTGTTCATTGGCCTGACTTCATTGAGTTTCATTTTACCCCTGTACATATTTGCTTTGCATTATTGTTTTAGCTGTAACTTTTCCTTCACTGTTTTTCTTAGTCTTTCATTGCTGTTTTAGCTGTATTTCAACTACCCTGTACATATTAGCTGTAACTTTCATATCCCTGCATCATTACCTCATCTCAGTGCATTTAGTTCATTGCATTTTAGCTGATAACTTAGCAAGCTTTGTACACTGCATAATAATCTGCATTGTTAATTCTAGCCCTGCATCTATAACTTAGCTTAAATTCTTTCTTCCTTTTACATTCTGCATCTTCTATTACATCTTTCTCATTGCATCTTAGTTCATTATTTCCTTTGATAGTGTAACATACCACACCATTGCACTTGCACTTGCATCTTTAGCCGCATCTTGAGTACATCAACAACTCAGCTTCATCAATAGCTGAATCTTGCGGTGTGCTATACCTTCTTTGCTTTAAGTTGCACATTTTGGGAACTAAACTTTCTTTTGAGCTAGCGGTACATGTCTTTCTGTGTCTTCTTGGCAGTTGGTGAGCCAACTCAAGGAAACCAAGGAAAGCCCAGAACTTGAGGTGCCTGTGAGCTGTTGAGCAAGCCCAAGGAGGAGAAGAGAAAGGCGCATAACTTGAGGACTCAGGTGAGTGAACCTACTACGGGAAAAACATCGATTAACTACCCCGGAAATCAGTTGTGGTACCATATAAGACGACGTTTATCTATAGGTTGCACAAGGGGGTTGTAGAAAGTCTTCAATTCTTTGCAACTCGTCGATAATAGTCGTAAACACGGTTGTCGTTCCATTGTATACCACGCTTTTTTCAGTTGTGAATGTCTTTTGAAATTTCTTCTTAATGCCTAGCACAACTCTTATCGGGGTTGTGAAAATAACTCATACACTACACTATAAAAAATTAAATCGTAGTACTTTAATATTACCATGAAAGAAGATAACATTTCCAATTATAATCACTATTGTTTGTTACTACGGGAGATCGAGTTTCTGAGAACTTCGACACTAAGGAAAAATATTCTAATAACACTTGAGTTCTTACCTATAATACATTTAATAAGAAACATTAGCAATAAAATGGTGAATGCACGAAGAGTGATAACTATGTATTTAGAGTTGAGGATCATACAAGAAACCAAAATACGAGGAATGGATGCGAAAGACTACACAAAAAGCTGGACGAAACGTCGCAAACCGCGTCCCCGAGACGGGCTGCATTGGCGAGCTCCATAGGATTCGTTAGAAGTCGGAATTTAGAGCTTGACCCCAATTTAGAAAGTAGCAAGAATCACCTTTCATAATCATCTTAAAAATCCAGATTTGGAGTTCATTTAGTCTGTGAAATGAGTGTGCTAAGATGGTCACACAACTGCGAACCTACGGTTTTCGGTTCGACATACTTGGCGTTGAAGGCCGAAAATCCTAAACGATCAGTCAAGCACTAATCCCTTTTAACATGTTAAATAGGAGACATAGATAAAAAATTCCTGTCAAGGAAGTACCTCTAAATCCTGCTCATTGATGACATTTCGCGGACAATTGCATATTCGGTTGTCGGAAAAACGAAGTTTTCAATTGAAATATTCAAATTTGCATGAAAAAGACATCCATTATAAATTAAATCCTTTAGAATGTATAAGAATAAACCTCTAAGACAATAACTCATGTGTCTAAGCCTTCAACATTCACTCTCTTAAATAAAGACAACAAAGTTCATGGAAGTAAAACAGAAATGATGCATGTTAACAACCCCTACCATGAAATTGGATGTAGGATTGAATCATACCTTAAAGAGACCTCATGTTTCTTCTTTTTGGCGTCGTAGGATTGAATCACACCTTTATAATACCTGTTGAAAAGCGTGCAAGGGATAAACAATAAGCAACACACATTGGAAAAAAGAACACTAGATGTAGTCGGTGGATGTGCTACATGAAACATGAGAGATATGCGACAATGATAGTCAAAATAGCCCTGACTTTTGTGATTAACAAGAATGTATATCTACGTTAAGTAAATCTTACACTAAACATCAACCATTCCTTTCGGTGAAGAGCTGTCTATTTATGCATTACAATCGAGTAACTAAACCGAGTAGCACTTACTCCTTGTCGAGCGCACTTCACAACAACAAAGAAATCTAATACATGGGTTTATAATTTCACCTAGTTTGCTCACTTCACAATCATCGGATGAACAAAACTGACCACCAACAAAGCATACCACCACTAACACTACCGACAGAACCAACCACCACTTGAAAGCTAAGATCAAGCATAAATAGACAGCTAGTTGGGGTACTTCCTATGATCCATAAATAGATGACTAGTTGGGGTACCACCACTGATTTTCTTGGGGCGTATTTATAGAAAATCCGCTAGTTGGGGTACTT
Organism: Papaver armeniacum; assembly: GCA_023531295.1. NCBI lineage: Eukaryota > Viridiplantae > Streptophyta > Magnoliopsida > Ranunculales > Papaveraceae > Papaver > Papaver armeniacum. The sequence goes on along the minus strand of JAJJWW010014643.1, from coordinate 150,740 downwards.
CCTATGATCCATTTGTTTAGAAATTTTTATAGCCGAATCATTACCAAAATGGGTCACTCATATACAAAAAATCAAACAAATCCATGCAGTTTAAGTGCCCCATTTTGATTTAAAGAACTTCTGCGACGTTGTACAAATTCTATAGATACGATTCTCTGTACTACAACAGTTTTGGCACTTCTGCTAACCTGATTATCCTGAAATTTTAACCAAGTGTTCCTGACATAACGTAGCATAACATATGCAAAATTCACTGAATTCTAACGGTTAGATTTTACTTAATGATTCCAACAATACCTATGTTCGATATGTTACAAAAAAAAACACTGCCGGTTTATGTAGTTCCAACATTGAAACTCAAATACAAACAATCATAAATCATAGGACAAGAGTGGATTCACCCCGTGTAATATGCATTCAACTACCTATGTTCAAGCTAAATCCCCATAAATACGCACCCGATATAGGTACTCTAAGACATTTTATCAAACATGATATCCTCATGCAAAAATCGAAATTTCAATAGAGAAATCATTCAATTCTTAACCATATCATATTCAACATCAAGCCTAACCATATCAGACTTGCCTCATCATGAAAAGGCAAAAATCATACAAACCTGCCCATTCTTCTTCATCCTTACTAGCCCTACCTTCCTACACAAATCACCAAATCCAACAAAATCAGTAACTACACGTTTGCAATATAGAAATGAGTCAAATGACTATATTATGGATACACAGATCTTCTCGTTCTTCATAGAGAACTATTTGGCTGCTACTTGCACCATAAATCAAAGGGTTATGAGTTTAAATCTTAATAAAAACGAATCAACCAAAACAATTAAGCAAATTGAATGATCGAGAATGAAACTTAGGAAAAAGATAGGATGTAGAGTACCTCCAAATGGGTTAGAATCACCATAAATAGCATCGGATGGGGATTAAAAGTGGTTTGATGGTTGATTTATGAATTATTAGAAGTCGGGTTACGTGAATTGAATCGTAGTTGAAAAGAAAGATTGAATCGGATCGAGTTAGCGTTTGATGTCTCTATAAAATCGAGATGAAGAAATAGAGATGATGTTGGTGTTGGTGTTGGTGTTGGTCTTTTGTTGGTGTTGTTGTAGTGGTGATTGCTACCGAAAATGGGTTAAAGAAGATGTTGTTCTTTGCTTGTGGATTTTGGGTAAGCAATCAAGACAAGATGGAGATGCTATGTGATGGAAAAATTGATGATGTTTTCATGTATGAGGTTGAATTTTGATTCTGAAGGTGTTTTTTTTTTTGTGTACTCTCGGGAGGAAAAGATGAGAGAAACGAGATAAGAAAAAACTAAGGGAACCGAGAGAAGAAAAAAAAATTGATCGTGGGAATTGGACGGTAAGGATTTGATGAAAATCATTCATACGGATTATGAAAAATTTATCGACGGTTAAGATTTGATTTAACACTATCATACGGATCAAGGCGAGGTGTGTTTTGTTTTTGTGCTTTCTCAAACTCATATTTTCGGTTTAATTATCAACCTTCGACATGAAAAAATTCCAAAAAAAAAAATATTAATAAATTTAGGACATTGTTATCGACATTACGAAGAAGAAAAAAATCCAAAAAATATATAAGAATGAATCGGGAAAATGAAAAATAAATTCGATAATTGGTGTGTTTCTTTGTGTTTTTGTGCTTTCTCTTTGTGCTTCCGGTTTGAATTTCGACTAGTCGCATAGGTCATGAAGTAATTTTGACAAGTTATACAGGTCATGAAGTATAACGACATACAAAATGTGAACCAAGAAGCTCAGGGAGGGTTGTGACTTCAAACTTAGCATGATACATCATTGAACTCGATAAATATGAAGCTCGGTGTTGATTCGAACTTGAAATGTGTCATAACGGCATACAAACGTGAACCAAGAAGCTCGGGAGGTTGTGACTTCAAACTTAGCATATTCGGCATATTATATGCATAACGATGAATCCATCCATTTACGGGTAAGATTCCTTCGGAATATTTCCGAAACATTAAACAAACCATATTACGGCATATTATATCGATCCCCGGCTCTGAGATCGAAACTTGGACGTGAGTGGACTACTATAAGTCGGAAACTTCGTAAGAACGATGAATCCATCCATTTACGGGTAAGATTCCTTCGGAATATTCCCGAAACATTAAACAAACCATATTACGGCATATTGTATGCGAACTCGCTCAGAGATCCAAACACGGCGTGAGTGGACTAATATAAGTCGGAAAATTCATAATAACGATGAATCCATCTATTTACAGGTAAGATTCCTTCGGAATATTCCCCGAAATATTAAACAAACCATATTCTGGCACATTGTATGCGAACCCTTGCTCCGAGTTCAAAACTTGGACGTGAGTGGACTACTATAAGTCGGAAACTTCGTAAGAACGATGAATGCATCCATTTACAGGTAAGATTCCTTCAGAATATTCCCCGAAACATTAAACAAACCATATTACGGCATATTGTATGCGAACCACGGCTCCGAGATCGAAACTTGGACGTGGTGGACTACTATGGTGGAAACTTCGTAAGAACGATGAATCCATCCATTTACGGGTAAGATTCCTTGGAATATTCCCGAAACATTAAACAAACCATATTCGGCATATTGTATGCGCACTCTGCTCGAGATCGAAACACGGCCGTGAGTGGACTACTATAAGTCGGAAACTTCGTAAGAACGATGAATCCATCCATTTACTGGATAAGATTCCTTCGGAATATTCCACAAACCTTAAACAAACCCTATTCTAGCATATTGTATGCAAACCACGGCTCTGAGATCGAAAACCTAGCCAGTGGTGGACTACTATAAGTCGGAAACTTCGTAAGAATGATGAATCCATCCATTTACGAGGTAAGATTCCTTGAATATTCTGAAACATTAAAAAAACCATATTAGGCATATTATATGCATACCCTAGCTCCGAGATCGAAACTTGGCCGTGAGTGGACTACTATAAGTTGAAAACTTCGTAAAAACGATGAATCAATCCATTTACGAGGTAAGATTCCTTTGGAATATTCCCCAGAAACATTAAACAAACCCTATTATGGCATATTGTATGCAAACCACAGCTCAGAGATCGAAACACAGCCGTGAGTGGACTACTATAAGTCGGAAACTTCTGAAACGATGAATCCATCCATTTACATAAGATTCCTTCGGAATATTCCCTGAAACCTTAAACAAACCCTATTCTAGCATATTGTATGCAAACCACGGCTCACGAGATCGAAACCTAGCCGGTGAGTGGACTACTATAAGTCGGAAACTTCGTTAGAACGATGAATCCATCCATTTACGGGTAAGATTCCTTCGGAATATTCTCAGAAACCTTAAAGAAACCAAATTCGGCATATCGTATGCATACCACAGCTCAGAGATCGAAACTTGGCAGAGAGTGGACTATTATAAGTCGGAAACTTGGTAAGAACGATGAATCCATCCATTTACGAGTAAGATTCCTTGAATATTCCACGAAACATTAAACAAACCATATTCTAGCATATTGTATCCAAACCACGGCTCTGAGATCGAAACACAGCGTGAGTGGACTACTATAAGTCGGAAACTTCGTAATAATGATGAATCCATCCATTTATAGGTAAGATTCCTTGAATATTCTAGAAATATTAAACAAACCATATTCTAGCATATTGTATGCAAACCTAGCTCAGAAATCGAAACACGGCCATAAGTGGACTACTATAATTCGGAAACTTCATAAGAACGATGAATCCATCCATTTACGGGTAAGATTCCTTCGAATATGAATAAAATTTAGCGAGCAGTTTATACCTCTACGACAACTTTAATAAAGGTTGTCAATAGTGATGACAATTTTTTTAGCATAAGTGAGAAGTTTTTCAGAAGTGAATAAAATTTAGCGAAGTGAGAAAAATTTAGCGAAGTTGGATTTTTTTGCAAAAGTGATAAAAATTTAGAAGAAGTTTTTATACCTCTATAACGACTCTTAAGGGGGTTGTAGAAGGTGTATTTATCCTTTTCTATAAAAGTAAATGTAAAATATAGCGAGACATGTAAATGAGGAAGGGTGGTTAGAATCTAAGTCTTAGACAGAGGAGATTTAGGTTCGATTCACCTTAGCCTCATTTTTTTCAATGTCAATTTTTCATTTTACAACCCTTGTAAAGGTTGTGAATATTGATCATAAAAAAAGCACAAAAATGACAATATTGAGAAACCGGAAGGATGGTTGATGACTTACGCTAACACACATTAGGTGTGGGTTCGAATCTCTCAAAGAACATTATTCAAAATCATTTTTTTATCTTCAACAACTCTTATGCGTGTTGTTATACGCTTATTCACTACCTTTAAGATATGAGTTGTAAATTCTAAAGGTGGTCACTTCTCTTTGCAACCCTTTTCACACAACAAGTTGTGGTTCTGATTCTCGTCACTACTCTTAGGAACTCATTGGTCCTAAGAGAGTAAGAGTTGGAAATATTTTACTTTGACAACTTTTGTTTGGAAAAGGTTGTAAAACATGCCACCTTTTACAACTTTTAATTTACGAGTTGTCAATCTACAGTTGTAGATTACTATTTTTCCCGTAGCGCCTTGATAGGCGAGTAAGCTCTTTATGCCCCATAACAAGCATATTGCCCTGTCACATAGGTGAATGAGCTGTGATTTTGAAATTGGCCAAACTTATGTGACACATGCAACCCTCCATTTTAGGCGTGAGGCGTGTTTGCAATTTGGTTAACCAAGTTTGCGGCAATACCCTCTTGAAATCTACTGGATTGGTTGAGGTCAACTGATCCAGTTGACTCTGTCAACTTTGAACATAACCTTTGAAAACCAAGAGTGTCAACTAAGTTTGTGAGCCTTCTGCCACCTTGCTAGCCCCTGAAGCTGCAAGTTTTGGTTATGTTTGCTAGGCGAAAAGCCATCCCCGTGATCTGCCCATAGCTTCAACCTGCCACCGCAACCCATGTGTTCGGCTCCGACCCCCTGAAGTTGTGAGCTTGAGCGCGACAACCCGGATAACCCGATACTTGCAAACCCTAGTTGACATCAAATGAACGATTGACAATGCGCAGAACTAGTTGAAATTGCTCACCTGTTGCATCTCTGAACTGGTATCACTTGTGTGTGTGTGATTTTGTGGCATATAAGCATAGTCTGCTGAGCATAGTCTGCACCCTTGAGCCACCTGCCCTGCACCCTTGAGCATAGTCTGCTGGTACTAGTTGACACTTTGTGTCATGTTAGAGTATTCACGATCTTTGAAAGTTTATTTTGCTCATCTGTCCATTTGTAGCATCTGTGTGACCTTGTTAACATCATATGTGCATTTGTGCATTTCAAGAATAGCCGAATTGCTGTATCTGAGTAGCTTGCTGAGCTGTGCTTCATATCCATTTATGCATCTGCCCTGTGCACCTTACTCCTGCCAAATTGTGCTGTTGTGCACCACTATTCTGTGCTTACCTGTGCTGTTAAGACTTGCTTTGCATTGCCACCGCCCTCGGCTCCATTTTATAGCCGTGAGCTTGAATAACAATCTTGTGACCACTGTTGACTCTGTCATCCATTGGCTCATATGTGCATCGTGCATTTGCTAACCTGAGCTTGCTAAAACATCTACCATGCTAATATTTGCGTACTTGTAAGCTTGGATTCTGCTAAAATTGTTATCTACTTGCCTGTTGAATCAATTTCTGCAATCTATATGTGGCCACAGAGCTATTTGAGTGATTGTTGAGTGTGAGTTTGGATTGACTTGTCTTTGTCTTTGTGACTTGCATGATTTGTGTTGTGCATAGCTATCATGCACACAACCAGTTGCTATCGGTGCATGATTTGAGCTGCTCTCTGGACACAGGTGTGAGAGCACCCAACCTAAATTTGAGTTGAATTGCAAAAAAGTGCCTTGCTCTGTGCAAACCGATCTTGCATCATTTTTGTGAGCTAGTGTGTACTGTGTTGATTTCACGAAGCTACCCTGTGCTGGGTCACTTCTTTTCTGTGAGTTTGCATTGCATTGCATTGCTCTTTTCTGCAAAAAGCTGTGCTAATCTGTGCACAAGCAGAAACCCATAAAACCTGGGCTGCAAACAACTAAGCCCACATAACTTGCACCTGTGTACCTGGGATCTTTACGTCAACCTTCAGCCCACATCGCTGGGCTCTGCTAAAAACTGGGCTGTGTCTCTACACACAACCTGTGCAGCAAACTGAGCCCACAAAAACATAAGCTGAAGCCCAACCACTGGGCTAACTGACCTGGGCTGATCATAAGCTGAAGCCCACAACCACTAGGCCTTACTTTGCATCTGAACCCAACTTAAGTTGAACTGCTGGGATTTGCACAAATCAAGCCCACACCCACTAGGCTTTGCAAACAACTTTGGGCTCTGCACACAACCTTGACCCATAACTTGGCACATAGGTGGGCCGTTCGATAACCCCAGGCCCATCCCAAACAAACCAAATCCCACACAAACCAAAATGAAACACATTTAAACCAAATTGAGTTTAGACCATGTCGGGATTTTGGTGCGCATGCGGGGATACAAACAAATCCATTAGAGAGCTTGCTTACGGGCATGCTTCACAATATGAACTCCCCACATACCATAGTGATTTTAGGGAATTTTATGAGCCTTCTCAAGGCCACGACCTCATATACCTAATCATTATGAGCATGTATCATCCACCACGGGTTGAGAATGAACACTTTCCTCATACCCAGTCATCACTTCTAGATCAATTAGAAGCTCAAGTTTACCTTTAGAAAGGCAATTACATGAATCTGCCAAATCTAATCCCCCTAGGCACTATGCAATGTATACTTGTACCTTATGTGGTAGCTTAGACCACCCTGCTGAGAACTGCTACATTTTACATGAGTTTAGGCAGTCTAGGGAAAGCCATGATAATCAAATGTACAAATTGTCTAGAAGTGACTATGACCATGCACACATGCATCATCCATCATCATGGGAAGTTGAACAATGTTATACTCACCCAACTCCGTGTTTGCAATCAGTAATGGAAACGCTCATGGAGCAAAATGCTAGGCTTGAACTGAATGCATTACACGACCATCCATATAGCAACATGTCTGAATTTCCCTTCTCTAGTGAACCATGTGCACACCCATGTAATGATCATTCATATGAAACATGCATACCCACTAGTGAAAATTCTCCTTCAGTTGAACCTAATCTAGAGGTAGATGAGTATACTGAAACTCAAATTTTGAATGGGGAGATGAATTTTGTTATGATGATGATGATGAATATGAAGAGCATGCGTATTTCGAAAATGTAGTAGAATCTTTTGGTTCAGAGACGTTAGGCGTCTCTTCTATGAACCCTATGAATGATGCTTCTTCTAATATTCATACATGTGATGCTGATTTGGAACATGTGGAATTGTCCGGTGAAAATGAGCATGCTATACCACTGTTTGTGACCTAGGAATAGGTGAATTGTCTGTTGACACGGATGATTCAATGCATGTGCCTAACTCCATGCCTAGGCTACAACATGATATCTCTCCCACAGTTATGTTATACATGAGAATGATGATGAGTATGACCTGGAGATTGATGAATGTTCTATGCGGTGAACATGATTTACCCTCTTGACTTTAGGAAAGTGTGTGATGGTGCAAATGATTTTATAAATGAACACAACTTAGATGTACCTAACCCCTCTCTGAGTCACAAATTGAAACTCCTCCACCAAACCTAGGTGTGGTTTGTAACAAAATTGCAAAACCAACTTTTAAAAATGCCTAACTTAGGCCTAGAGCTTTGTGCTTCCCAAGTCCTCTTGGACTATTTTGCATCAAAGTATAACACTTTTAAAGAGCCACGGTTGGTATGTGTATGTCTGCCTGTTCTTAGCAAAACTCACTTTGAGTTAGACCTCGTGCATGATGTACCGTTAAAATTGCAAGATTTTGTGCTCTCAAACACACCTGTTGACAAGTTTAGGTTTGGGGGAAACTCATTCACATATGCAGTCTTACTTGCACTCTCATTTTATATCTGTGTAAGGATGTTGACGTTTGTATATATTTTCTATTGGGTTGATCCTCAACTCTTTAGACTGTTGGTATATGGTGAATTTTTGTATATAATCCAGTAGGACTTGTTAAATTTTTCTTTTCTTGAATCGGTTGAGTCTTCTTGTGCACATATTGTGCTAATCCGATATGATCTCCATTTGAGAATGTTGGATTTTAGCCTTGATTAATGAAGCTCAACCTTGCTCCTGCCGACATCCGTTAATCTCTTCCCTTTTCTCTTATCAGCATAGTTCTCATGGTATGTGACTGTTTAAATTTAGATTATATGTTGACACATTGAGGACAATGTTTGATTTAGGGTTGGGGGTGCATTTGCATTTAGAGTTTTTAGTCTTTTATTTTCAAAAAAAAAAAAAAAAAAAAAAAAAATCAAAACTTTTTGCAAATAAAAACCTCCAACTTTTAGATATTTTAGGTCACTAGCATGCTTCTAGCTATGTTTACATAGAGTCTGACCCGAGAAATAACGAAATTGGAAGTACTAGAAAACTTGATCGGGTTTCTTAGTTGATTAGAGCGTTAAAGTTGGATTTAACCATCTTAGGAGAGCGAATTAGGTCTTTGTTTAGATATTCGGTAGTAAATTGCGATCACCCATAGTGGAGACTACCCATTTTACATCAAGTGAGGCACCAACCTTCAATTTTTTGCAACTTTCTAGAAAAGGCTGTTAGAGTGTGTCATCACTTGGAAATGCGTCAATTAGGGTAGGAATGGTGAGCTACCAACTTCTCACCAATTTCAGCACTACTTTTGATCTCTTGAGTGCTAGTTTTTGTCAATCATGAGGGTGACGTTTAAAGAAAACTCCTTCTAAATATCGATTTGCGAGTTAGCATCACTCTCTCTCTCAATCAACGAGACCCATAGAAACACATCATCGTCGGAACAAACGGAGCGTCATCAGAATATTGGAAGAAAAGTTGATATAGTCCAAGGTTTACAAGCAACAAAGAAAAGAAAAGAAAAGAAAATAGAATGAGAATTAATGAAGTTTGTGAAAAATTGAGTTTTATTGTAAGTTAAAAAAAAATAAAAAAAAATAAAAAAAAATTCAAGTTTTTTGTAAAGTTCAGAAGTTCGTCATCAACAGTGAAGACCAAAGACCGAAGAGTGAAGACGTTTCTATGGTTTCTATGAGAGAGTGATATTAATTGCCGATCGGGTGAAAAGGTAAGTGAGTACTCCCATCCTTGCTAATGGTTGATTTCCTTCCTTAGAGATCATCAGAAAAGATTCTTTTTGTCCACACTTCTGTGGAGTCTCCAGAAATTATTTCGGAAGGTTATCCTTCTTACCTACAACGTGTGCAGGATTTCTCTCTTTATTCCTGCCTGCACACATGAGAGACTAAAAAAGCGATCTTTTTGAGTGCAATTATCATAAAACCTAATAGTGAGGCAGAAGTCGAGGCTTATGATCACAATCGAATCCGAATTCTTTCATATGGTATGGTTACTTCTCGCTCAGCACTTAAGGATGAGAATGCGTTCTTTGGTAGTTCTAACTTCTTGTTACTAGCATGCGAAACTCTATGTCCTCATAGCTCCTTGGATGCTTGAGACTCTTTTACACTCTGAAGTTGGAGAAGGTTTTGTGGGTACACCTCTGGTAAACCCTCACGAGACTACAACTCGTCCACTAGGGACACCTAGGGGTTTAAAGGCTTAGTGCATACGCTAAATGCATTCGAGGGACTGCGACGAGGGTATAGTTAGGATTTCTTAATTTACTGTTTCACTTGAGGACAAGTAAAATTCGGGTTTGGGGGTATTTGATGAGTGCCAAATGTTGCATATTTATACACCTTTTGATTGGCATTTTACTCATCTTTTGCGCTTAGAAATCGAGATATTATCCCCAGTTACGTGTTTTCTTTGTTTTCAAGAATAAATATTTGTATTAATTAATTTTGTGTTTTTAGGTAATAAATAAAGCTCGGAGAAATTGAGGAGCCAAAAGAGCGGAAGAATTGGAGACAAGCATCTATGGAGCGAGATAGCCCAAGCCGCGCGCGCAATGGTTGCAAACAACAAGTAGCAACTCATCTACAAGACATGGGCTTGAGCTGGACCCGACCAGCGACCGGATCGACCCGTCCTCCAAGTAGTTGAGATTTCTATCTTCCGCATCCAACGGTCGCTGCAGCCTCGCGCATCGAAGATGTTGCTCCCGCTCAACACCAGATCACCCCATTCTTCCTCGGTAGTTCGGATCATATACTCCTCATCCGACGGTCTCTCGGCCTCCTCATCTTCACACGATGCACACAACTTCACAACAAATTGCCCTATACCTATACCCCACTCGAGCGGACCCATTCTCTTCTCCATCTTCTCTTTCTTCTCCGACCAACTCCTCTGCAAAACCCATTTCCCCTCTCCCCAGACCATACACATTGCGGTCGCCACCTTCATCACCTTCCTCCATCACCAACAACTCCATCGATAGCACCTACCCGGTAGATCCATCACTCACGTCTCGAGATGTCTCTAACATAGCTTCTCCATACCCTAGAAGCTGGGTTAGAGACAACTAAACTAGGGTTTCTCCTACATCAAATCAATTGAGCAAACATCAATAAAGGGCCGCACAAGCGAGAGAGCTCGATCAGGCTATCGGAGATTGGGTTTGCATTTATTTCATGTTTTGAAAAGATTTAGGGTTGATATTTTCTTTGCATGTATAAATAGCGATGAAGCTGTGTGTGTTAGGGTTCATGCTGGATTAGCGGAGGCGGCAATTTAGGTTTAATTTGTAGTTTAATCATTTAATTGATGTTCCATAATTTAGTTTGCTAGGGTTTCAATGAAACCACTAATTGATGTTGTGTTTAAACTCTGTTGAATGTTCTTGAGTGCTTAAATTTTATCGAGACAACTTCAATTTTAACACCTCGGTGCTTTTCTCTCACAATGCATGCCAAGTATGCATTGTAGTTAGGTTATATCTGTGTTGAATGTGTTTCGGCTCTTACTTGATTACTATTGCTAATTGTTTTGACTAGTTGTGCTTAATTAGACAACTAGTGCTCTGGGTTAGTGCCTTAGCTGAATATTGAAGTGTCCCTAGGTGAAACTCCTTAGATAAGTGGTAGAATTGACAAACTTCACTCATCGGCATCGAACAAGAACTTGACTTAGTTGAACACACAATAGGAGTTAGTGGTGAATTTGAAGACCCTAGCATCCCCATTGACACTAGTTACATTTTATTTATCATTCCTTGTCACTACAACTTAGCCAGTATCGGCACAAAACCCCCTGTTGTTACATTATCACCTTAAATTCAGTTAAGTAAGCCTTTAGATCAACTCTCAGCACCACAAGTCCTTGTGGGATCGGCCGTACTTGCCACGTCTCGATATATGCCGTGCACTTGCGGTATAACATGTAGGCTAAAATACAAACCCTTTTCCAAGCCTACCATAGGAAAGTCGAAAAATATTGGTTACTCTTTTAGCATACTTCGAAGTTCATGATGGTTTGTGAAGTTGAATGCGTGGCTGCGCCCAGCCTTGTAATAGCGGTGAGGCCTTGGGTATCAAAGCTCCAGCGAGCTTCCCTCGCCTTGGTTCAACTTACTTTGACTCGGATTGATCCAGAGGGGTTTGCTTAGATTGTGGCAATTCCCTTTCGAAGGATTAGAAGCTGGTCTAGAAAACAATATAAGTGGAGCCATCATGCTTTTTGTTTGCTAGATATCATTAGGTTTGTTGTGGTGGAGTCGACCTTGTTTGTGTTTGCATAGAACTTCCCTTCCTTTTAGGATTTTCTTTTTCTTTTATTTTCTTTTTCTATTGTATGCCCGGGTTATTAGAGAACGGGCTTGGAAAAGAGACAATCTGGAGTCGATTGATTAGTGACAAACCTAGTAATTCTTCTTGTGGAACGGAGAGCTCGAAGACTCTTCTTTTGAGAGCCGTTTTGGAAACTTCAATTTTGAGAATCTGTCTTCGTGAGGAAAGTACCCCTAGTACTTCAGCTTGTGCAAGATGGCTACTTTGAAAGATTACATGTTCCCCAACTAGGACCAACCCGATCTTCGTGTATTAAATTGCTAGCCAATACGGCTAATTTCGAGATAAAACCTAGTCTTCTTGGATGATCCCTATATTCTTAGGAAAAGATGATGAGAACCCTTATTTTCATATTAGGGACTTTGAGGAAATTTGGGGACAGGTTAGAATAAAAGACCTTATCAATGAAGTCTTGAAACTTAAGATGTTTCCCTTTTCCTTAAGAGATAAAGCCAAGACCTGAGGTGAACAACCTACCATCTGGATCCATTGAAACATGGCGGAAATGATTGCGGCTTTCTATATGAAATTCTACCCTAAGCATAAAATTGCAGGTGTTAGGCGGAAAATTAGTGCTAGTGTGCAACAAGAGGAGAGTCTCTTTATAGGTTTTAGAGAGATTCAATGATCTCCTATCCCAGTGTCCTCACCATGGATTTGATAATATGAAACTTGTGGAGATTATTTATAATGGTTTAGACTATTCGACTAAATCCATGGTCGAGTCTATGTGTCTTAAAATTCACAAATAAAATCACGATGATGCTTTTACCTTCTTAGGAACTATCGGCTGAAAAATCCCAACAGTGGGAGCCTTGTGTTGAACCCCTAAAAGACTCTTGGTCAATAGAAGTAGCACCAATGTGGTAGATACAAGCTTCGAGTCGGATGTTAAGTTTCTTTGCTATGTCTAGAAGGTTAGAAGCTTTGGAAATGGGTCGAGGTCTAAAAATAGGTCCCTTGATGAACCTAATAGAGCCTCTCAAGTCTCTAGTTGTGGGAATAGATCCAGATAACTCATTTTGGGAAGGTCATGTTAGTGAAGAACAAGCCCATGTTTGTCTATAACAACGCTAGGTTTGAGAACCGTCGGAAGTTTGACCCCTACTCGAGACCTACAACCCAGTTGGAGAAACCATCCTAATTTTCTTGAGTCTAAGGGCGAGAATCAAAGGACAGTCTAGTAATTCTCGGCCTCCCCGGGTTTGGTTATACTCGAGAACCCTTCGAGTCAAACCCGGTTTGAGAACTTCGAGAAAAAGATCTCTACCTTAGAAGAAGCTCTTACTATGTTAGTAAAGAACCATGATATGTTATCAGCCAACCACCTTAGCTTTCAACAAGAAACCGAGGCAGAACCATAAGGATGAATTCCGGACTCTTACTAAATTAGAACTTCAAGTTGGCCAAATAGCTAAGTATTTAAGTGAGAGAGAAGAAGGTAAGTTTCCTAGTCAATCTCAACCCAATCCTAGGGGGTCCATCAAATATCTTTAGTTAGTGAGGAATCATCAAACCATGTGAACTCGATAAAAACCCTTAGGAGCGGTAAACGGTTGAGACAATAAGGTATCCAAGCCTAGTGGACATCTTTGTAGTTCCTTCCATGTCCCAAGAGGAACCCGTAGGTGAGAACTTGAAACAATCCTAAGGAGTCCCAAGAAATTCTGATAGGACTACCTTTGTGCCTGTGAGCCCCATATCCGCATTATTTATCCCCAACAAAAGAAGGAGTCGACATTCAACGAGATAATGGAGACATTTAAGCAGTGAACATCAATATTCCGTTATTAGAAGCAATTAGGCGGATGCACGCTTATGCCAAGTTCCTTAAAGATCTTTGTACGAAAGCTTAAGATTAATGTCCAAAGAAAGCCTTTTTAGGTGGTCAAGTAAGTTCCATTCTTAAGACAAACACCCCTAAGTATAAGGACCCTGGATGCCCCACAATTTCTTGTGCGATTGGTAATCACATGGTCGATAAAGCTTTACTTGACTTAGGAGCTAGTGTTAACTTACTCCCCATTATCATGTATACACCTAGCTAGGTCTTGGTAAGTTGAAACCGACTAAAATGACACTGGCACAATTAGGCGATGGGTGCAGCAAAGTCCCTCGTGGTGTCATAGAGGATGTTCGATTGAGGTTGATAAGTTTATTTATCCAGTGGATTTCGTTGTTCCTAGACACCCAACCCATTCACGACCCAAGTGCTCAAATCCAGGTGATTCTAGGTCGCCCATTTTTAGCCACGGCTAACGCGCGTAATCAAGCGTAGGACCGGGCTTATGAACATATCCTTTGGTAATATGATCCTGAACTAAATGTCTTTAATATTACTAGACAACCTTCGAGAATGATGATTTAGAAGAAGTGAATATGATTAGCACTTTAGTTCGGGGTTTGGTCAGGATAATTGGCATGACACTCTCTTTGGGAGATTCTTTAGATGAATTTGTGGAAACCATTCTTTTAGACCAGATGTGTGATCAATCTTTAGAAGAATCCCTTGAGTATTTTAAAGACTCTACGGACCCAGAAATCCAGGCAATAGTGTTAGGTCTTTCTAAGAGCAATGATGACCCTACGTTTGGGGGTAGAGAACTAGAAGAAGCTCTTGAATATTTTAAGGACTCTGAGGATCCGAGGGAAATTCAAACAATAGTTAGAGGTTTGTCTATGAGTAGTGAAATCCCTACGTTTGGGGGTAGTGATGGTTCTTGTGATTGTCATGTATACCTAATTAGAGTCCCTAACTTGGGACTCGAGCCATGTGCGTCTGAGATATTACTCGAGTCTATTCAGACTTAGCAACCCGATCCTCCTGATGCTGTCCGGGAGGTAACCAGTATTAGAGACCCGTTTTTCGGATGAATCTATTTATCAAGATACACATATGAAGCTCAATTATGCTACCCGGATAAACCTAGTTGTCTTGTGAAACCTTAGACGAGGATGTGCTCCTTTTATTCATTTTTCGAACAGTGCGTTGTATGATATTGGTGTTAGCTCTATTTGGTCTTATGGACCTGACTATTTCATCTATTGGTATATGACTTTGGAAGGTGAAGATCCTTTTGAGGTATTTGATGTCCGGGGTCAAGACTTAAAACTTAGCACTCTTGGGAGGTATCCTTGCTCATGCAACACGGTAATATTTTCCTCATTTCCTTCTAGTGGTAACGGTTTCTCCTTGTTCATGTTTTTAATTTCATCTTTAGAACATTGAGGACAATGTTAGATTTAAGTTTGGGGGGAAACTTTTTAGTTGCAATAAATAAACTCCAGAGCCTAGAAATTTATGCTTATTAAGGTCGGCACTAACTAATCTAAGTGGATGGAAGCATCTTGGTTGTAGGAGTTGAGGAACCATTCTGATTAGATGGAAACATCTAGAAGAGTCTATTCATAAAAGCACAGAGCTCAGGTGTTAGAAAAGAAAACATGGTAGTTTCGCCATATCCTCGTGATGGAAACATCGAAAGAATCTGATCACTTCTTTTGCTTTTTCTTTTTACCATTGCTAGGGTGAAATAGAGTGACTGAGATACCCAAAAAAAAAAAAAAAAAAAGATATTGAGACTAGACCATCTGACCAACCGGAATAAATTAAATAAAGTCGACCACTGGAACCCTTGTATATGCCGCTTGTGTTGACCTAGAGTTAGGATTATCGACCACCGGTTCCCTTGTATATGCCGGTGTGTTGATATTAGTCCGAACCGGTATCTCGATCCATTAGGATAGGTTCACCTTAGTCAACATCATCTACGTTTTCTACTTTCATCTTCTTAATCTATCCATGTGATTGGTTGACTTCAGGTTTATGATGTCCGAGAAACTATCCGAGTAGAGCTCTGTCACTTTATATGAATTTTAGTATGCTTGAGTGCAAACTCGTGTACAAAGAATTGGAATTTCGCATCGGGTACTTCCTCCCGTAGTCAATAAGTATGCCAACCAAAGGAGATTCTTTAGTGCCTTCCAAGGTTACGCGTAGATAGCTAGGGTCCAGGTAAAGGTTTTGTGGGTACACCTCGGTAAACCCTCCTGGAGACAACACTCCGCCACTAGGGCCACCTTAGGGGTTCAAATGATTTTTATTTTCTAGAATAAATTTGCTCGAGGACTAGCAAATAATAAATTTGGGGGTATTTGATGGACGCATTTATGTGTCTAATTTGTTCTCAATGTTTCTCGCATTGTTAGTACTCGCTTTTGTCCTTATTATGGTGTTTTGTGTGTTTGTAGGTATTTTTGGAAATAAAGATTGTTGGAAAATTCGGCTCGAAAAGTTGCTCGGAACACCCCCGGAGGACATTTGATATTAGGACTCCCACGTTGGATAAGGGGTAACCCAATTACTAAGGGGCACCCAATTGATATTCTCACCCCATTTGTTGGATAAGGGGTGACCTTCTTTTTCATTTAAATTTTATTTTTGGGAAAATTTTGGCGGGCGCCGGAAGATTTTGTTGGAATTTTGGACGGGATTTAAGGAGACTAAAGGGTCGTGGAATTCATTGGGTAGCTACATTTGGGCTAGACAGGGATGGTAGAGGTGTTGGTTTTCGATCCAAATTGGGTGGAATTTCCGCGAGAAGAAAACAGGGGCAACACACACCAGGAGAAATACACGGGATTTCGCGAGCAGCAGAGAGTTTGCACGCGTTCGGAAGACTCTAACAACTAATTGGAGTTTGAAGAAGTTAAATATGGCAACTTGGAAGCTTGATGCGCGTTTAGAGATCAAAAAATCTCAAACTAGCCGTGAAGAATAATACCAAATAATGGAGAATTTTATGTAGTTATGACGTGAGATTTTGCTTACATTGGGATATAAATAGTTCTTTGAGATATCATAGAAGAGCTATGGAGAGATTGGGAGCGATTTAGAGCGTCCGCGAGCCAAAAATCGAGTTGCGAGTTATTCTCTGTAGCTTTGCACACCAAGAACACGAAGAACAAAAGACCACCGGAGGCGGTGCGTTTCTTCTACGGTGACAACGACACTTAGGCGTGGGTCGTAATACGAAGGACATAAAATTAAGCTGTGACAACCTTTGTAACAGTGTTTGCAACAACTATAACTGTTGCAAACACGGTTTCATCATTTCTCCTTTGTTCATCATTTGTAAACCATTTTGAGTAATGAAATCGACTTTTGAGCGTGTTTCCAACATGATGAGCTAAACCTAATCCCCTGGGCGGGAGGAAGCCATTCTTCCAAAAGTTATGTGGTAAAATTTATTTAAATTTATTTATGCAATTCTTTTATGATTATTTGCACCGAATGAAAATTGAGTAAATGATTTTTATTAATTAGTTGTGTTTTCTCTTGATGAAGTATGCTTAGTTTAGGGCTTTTGATACTTCATGCATGCGATTAACAATTGATGTTTTGAAAATCTAATTTAGGCAATGAATAGAATCACAATTTCTTTTGATTGGAGTTATATTGTCTAGAATTGCATGATAAACATTAACATTAAATCACATGAATTTTGGTGAATGGTGAAATCTCGAACCCCGATCTCTCTATTATAGTCGGTTTAATTAATCTTAAAATTTAAATCTAAAAGCACAGTCTTCACAAGTCTCAACGAACCTATTACTACAACATCATTGAAAAAAATACCATCGGAGCTACGAAATTAAGTTGCATCGCTCCGCATCGAATCGGGGCTACATAATTAACTTGATCCGTGCTGCACTGAATCAGATCCACCAATTAATCTCTGCCGACTAATCGCCGAGTAACGAATCGCCTACTCTGCCCGCCGGCTACGGTCGCCGACCTCCTTTTTTTTTTTTTTTGAATTTCAAACTTTTCGCCACGGTTTACGTGAACAGTGATCTTTCCTCTGTGTATTTGGCGACAGTTTTGCGAAAATGTTGTCTTTTCTTTCAAGCCTCCTTGCAACGGTTTCTCGCTTTCAACCTTCAAAGCCACGCTTTTGTTTAACGTTAACATTTGTCACGAACTTTTCGCAATAGTTTAGTTTTAGCAACGTTCTGGGACCGTTCTTGTTTCTCATGGACTTTCTATCACCGTTTTCGGCCTTTTAAAGAACTTTTTGAGATGCTTTTCCGGAGGTCTTCTCTAGGATTTTCAAGCTCTTAGAGATGTAGGCAACTTGACCATCCGTACGATCATGAAAATAGCGATTTTGTTATACATCAAACTCGAACAGGTGGATATTGCATTATTTGAGAAATTTTATTTTATTTTATTTTTAACTTTTGACTTGAACATCTTTGCAGATCGAACATCCCGACAACAATCTTGGTGACTTTTTTGTCGTGAGTCGCCTTTGGTGGCTTCGATTTGCGATGCTTGGACTATAATGATTGCGATCAAGCCGGATTCAGGCGATGAATCGTAATTAACTGGGACCGCTGTAGCCGCGATCACCGACCGCATTGATTGAAATCGAAACTAGAACAAGCCGGAGAAGTCGAGCATGGATGGTTCGCATGGAAGTGTACAAGCCAGGAGTCATGCGTTCGAGTCCGTACTCACACATGTTTTTGATGATGTTTAACGCCATCTTTTACCGTGGACCGAACGTCCCGAGAGCGGTTTCATCGAGTCTTTGTAGCGATGCAGTTTTAGTGGTTTCCGAAGGTAATAAGTTTAGCGGATCTCGAACAACGAATCGGATGGCGTGGTTGCGATCAACTTAACCGCTGAAAGATCTCTGCCGATTACATGGTCGTGAGCAGTTGCGATCAGCTGGACCGCAACAATTGCGATCAGACCGGGACTGCGGCGGTTACGTTCAACGGAATTTCGCAGGCGGTGATTTTCAAGACGTCCAAATCGCTTTTGACCGGACATGATTTTGAAGTATTTTGCCTGAATTTTTTCTCAATGGGAAAACACGATTCCTTTTCTCGTAATCCCCTTAGTCGGCGCCAATGTTTGTACCCAGAAATATTCTTAGGCACGAAACACGATGAATGGATAGTTTGGTGTGTTTTTAGGGTTAGGAGACGAATCGAAGATCAAACAAAAGAAATTGACACAGGTTTTACGTGGTTCGGCATGGTTGCATACATCCACGGGTGAATCCCCTTGGGGAGTAATTTTCATTGATGTTTGAATTACAATCTCATTTTCTCTCCCTCTATTGGCTACCCCTTTTTCATTTCTTCTCCTCACTATTTATACAATTATATTCATAATTTCAATATAACTTAAATGGCACTAACTTCTCATTTATGCCTCCTCTTCAAATTCCGCATGAAACTCTAAATTATTGTTGCATGTATGAAAGTAATTGGAATAAATATTGCATGGCTCCATCTTAAATTACGCATGACATCTTTGGAATTAACTGCGCATGCCTCCATCTTCAATTCTCGCATGAAATCATTTGCATGCTTCTTTGAATAAATTACACGCATGAATGATGGCCGGAAGTATTAGTGGACACCGGCCGGGAGACTGAATAGTGCATAGGTAGAGACCGGGCTGGCAAAGACATCTGGAGCGGCATGGCTAGAAACTGGATGGCGGTGAGTGCGAGAACTTGGCCGGGAATTGATTAAAAGCATTGCTGGAAAAAAGAATGGAAATTGTATGGCAGCACTATCGGCAACCCGGTCTTGACATTGACTGATCGTTGACTTTGACCATTGACCGGGCGTTGACTTTGACCATTGACCGTGACCAGATTGACCGGGCGTTGACTTTGACCGTTGACCTATTGTTGACTTTATGAAATACTAGGCAAGTGGGTGGGTCATTTTCTATTGATCGGTTGGCGGGCTTGGATGATACCGAACAGTGGTTTGGGCAACGTTACGCCCATATATGTGGTATTTTTACGTATGGTACAAACAAGGATTCAAAACAACTATTGTCCCTATAAACTTTTCTCTAGATTGAGTGTCTAGTTGATTCTCTAGAAAGTATATTGGAGTAAGTCCTCTCAGTTGCCAAATAAATTGTTAGGTGTGGTTGTTATGCCAATGTATTTTTCACACATTACTTGATAGTTTTTTTTTTTTTTTTCTCACAAAAATACCAACAATACCTAACATTTTGTCTTGGAATCATATGTTTATTTTTAAATACACTAATAGAAATTAATGTTGGAATTTTTTCTCAAGGGCATAGATAGAATTTTTTTATATCTATCTTCATTTTTTGATCTGCGTGAAAACTCCCAAAACATCATCTAAATGGAGGGAGTATTTTTTTATTGGTGTACTTTGACAAATATAAACAACAAATTTCCAAGGGTTCTTCATGGCTTCTTATTATTCTTCTTTTTGCGTTTCATTTTCTCGTTTCTTCATTCTCTTTGTATTGAATGCGGAATTAACCTTCTTCATCTTCCCGTCATGGTGGTCTCTCTCCAATATATGACCAAGATCATCCTAGGAGTCCCCATAGACGTGGTCTTCGATCTCGGTCGTAAAATCTTCCTTCGTCTATTCAAGTGGAAGTCATGCATATATGTTGATTTCTGTTGTTGTAACAACTGCAAAAGGAATTACCAGTCTTGAGCGATTAGGTCAATCTTTAGTTTCACAATTTTCAGCTGCATTTCGATTCCCTCAAAAAAAAAATTCTCTGGACTTGAGCAAAGGTTCCCTATATTTCAGAGAAGGTACCCTTGTTAGAATATGTTTTTTATATGGTTATGTCACTGCTTACGTCACTACGCTTAGGTCACTACTTAGATCATTTTCTCTGTTTTAGTCATGTTACTGTTATGTACTGTATTACCTTTTCTGTTAGGTTTTTGTGAAACTCTTCTTAGCTAGCATCTGCTATAAATGCTAGCATGTTTGTCTTGTAAGGTTAAGACACTCCATTTAATAAACTATTTCATGGTACCAGTTTTTAGGTTTTTCTGATTTACAACAGCCGTCACCATCAATACCTTATGCAATCAATACTCACCATACCAACCACCATCAGTCTTCATGGCCACACCAGTTCATGAATCTAGTGGTTAAACAATTTACCCTCCATCACCACCACCACTACCATACAATACAAATTTTCTACTTCAATACCCTTTACCAATATCTCAAACTTGGTATCTAAAAAACTCAATGATTCAAACTATTTGGAAATTTCAGATGAAATCGGTTCTTCTCAGCACAGATTTGTATGGTTTCGTAGATGGATTCTTATACCCAGTGCAACCATTAAAACTCCAGCAGGTATACAACTAAACCCAAATTTTATTCTTTGGAGGAAATAGGATAGATTTTTTATTAGTTGTTTGAATGTTTCTATTACTTCTTATGTGTCTAAGGGTGTTCTTGTTTCTAATACTTCTAGAGAGATCTGGCAATATCTTGCTACCAGTTTTTCTAATCAGTTGGTATCTACGAAATTCAACATGAGAAAAGGGTCTGACTCTGTCACGATTTACTTACAACGTATGAATGAGATTTCTGATTCTCTGTCTGCCATTGGAGAACGAGCTAGTGACTCGGATCTAGTGATGCACACCTTAAATGGACTGAATTGACAATATGATAACTTTGTTATGTCGGTTCAAAATCGTGACACAAGACTTACTTTCAGTGAGTTAACTTCTAGACCAATCCAACATGATCAATAGTTACAAAATCAATACCAAGAAACAACCATAGATGTTGATAATCTCACGAATTCCGCGTTCTTCTCGAAGAAAACTTTTAATTTAATTAAACCCACCATTTCCACACCTACATACACTACTAAGCCAGACTACACTGAGTTCACTTGTCATATTTGTGAAAAGGATGACCATACTGCTTACAAATGCCCTTACAGATATGCCAAACCCAATGGTCGCAAGCCTCAAGATAACTATACTATTCAAGTGCCTTCATACAACACTCCAATGCAATGGATATTTGACTCTGCAGCAACTAGTCATATGACCAACTCCCACTTTGCCATTCTACGAATCCAATACCATACAATCGGCTGGACAAAGTGTTAGTTGGAAATTATAAACTACCGAATATTACAATGGTTGGTACTAACACCGTTTAGGATACCACTAACTCCACTATTGTGCTTAAGGATGTTTTGTGCGTCCCTGAATTGAAACAAAATTTGGTCTGTGTTGGCAAGCTTACAAGTGAAAACTTCTGCTCTATTGAGTTCACACCATGGGGGTATAGCAATAAATATCTCAATACACATCAGATATATCATATCTGAGGGGCCTAAGGATGGTAATATGTATCCCTTATTTTCTTATTATGATGTCTCTCCTCAAGCTAATGTTGCCACTCAGTGCAGTTCTACCATATGGCACCTAAGGCTTGGCCATCCTGGTCGTAATATTCTTAAGAAGATCATATCAACCTCTCAAATATTTGTTACTGATGCTCACTCTGACTCCTTGTGTCACTCCTGTCAAATTGGTAAGAGCAAACGCTTGCCATTTTGACCTTCAAGGACACCTCTACTTTATCTCTTGAGATAGTCTATTGTGATCGGGCCATCTCCTGTTATTCCAAATTTGGGATAAAGGTATTAAATTCTGTTTCTGGATGATTACAGTAAGCACACATGGATCTATCCTATGAAAATAAGGGATGCGAGTATTATATGATTCAAGTACGTCAAGTCCATGGCTGAGAATCTCTTTGCAACTATAATCAAGACCTTTCAGTGTGATGGAGCTCATGAGCTAGTTAAGGGTGTTTTCAAACAGTTTATTGATATTTCTAGCATTGTTATCTGCTCGTCCTACCCTAGCACTCCCAGTAGAATGGAGATGCAGAACGCAAGATTCGACACATAACTGAAGTGGGGAATACTATCTCATTTGTTGCATGCATGCCATAGGGGTTTTGGATTGACTGTTTCCTCACTGTCACATTTCTCATCAATCGTACACTATCCAAGCTACTTACATACCAAACTCCATTTGAGGTATTGTTTCTTAAGGCCCTGACTTATCAATTTTGTGAGTTTATGGATGCGCCTGCTTTCCATTTCTTGGTCATGCTAGAAAGGAAAAATTAATTGATAAATCATCTACCTGTAGTGTTATGATTTGACTAGCATAAGGTTTTCATCTCTCGTCTTTTAGTGTTTGATGAACTAATTTTCCTTTTGTACTTGCATCCAATGTGATAACTTCCGGATCTTCATATATGACTCTTCTTATCCCATTATCCTTTACAAACCCTTTTGTCACCAATATTATCATTATTGAGGAACTTGATGATGAGCAAATTGCCTCCTATGAGTCACTTGACTCAAATGATACAAATTTTGATACATTCATTAGTTTCCAACATTCTGACTCAAATATCCCCTGCACCCTCTCATACCACGACCATTAGGTTTCAACTTGGCATTCATAAGCCCAAGTATTTACCAGATTATGTCACTTATTATACAATTAACCATCAGATTCACATGGCCTTCACTGCCTCAGTATTGTCTCACAATGAACCCAAATCTTACAAGAAAGCGCTCATTGATTCAAGGCGTGTTACATCCATGAACAAATGAATATGCGGCTATAATCATCAATAATACATGGACAATTATTCCCTATGAACCATCAATGAATGTACTTGGCAACAAATGGGTTTACAAGGTTAAACTCAGATCAGATTATTCCATTGAGAGCGACAAGGCTCGACTGGTTGCAAAGGGTATCATCAGCAAGATGGCATTGATTAAAGTGAAACCTTCAGTCCATCTGTTAAGTTCAACATCATTCTAGTCCTGCTCATTGTTGTTATATTTAATGGGTTGAAGGTAAGACAACTCGATGTCTCAAATGCTTTTTTGCATGGAGATTTACAAGAAACCTGTCTACATGGAGCAGCCAAAGGGCTTTATTGATCCAGATCATCTCACTCATTTGTGCAAGTTAAATAAGTCTATGTATGAACTTAAACAAGCCCCACCAACTTGGTTTCAAAAATTCTGCACCTTCCTTCTTCAGTTTTGTCTCACCATGTCAGAATCTGATCACTCATTCTTCTTATACTTGTCTAGGTCAGAGTTACTTATTCTCCTTCTTTATGTGGATGATATCCTATTGATTAGCAACACCAAATCTCTACTGACTTCCTTTATCACCAAGTTGAGTTTAGCCTTTGTTATGAGAGATATGGGTACCTTGCATTACTTCATTGACATTGAGGTTACATGAGTCAAATAAAAACTCTCTGCTTCTCACTCAGACTAAGTATACTCTTCAGTTGTTACATAAGGTTGAAATGATGGACTACAAACCATGTACCAGTACTCTTGTTGGACATGATTCAAGAGTGACTCTCTATGATGGTGAACTTTTCTCAGACCCTAAAAAGTTTAAAATCTTAGTTGGTGCTTACCAATACTTGACTTTGACCAGGAGAAACATTACTTTTGGAGTTAACTATATTTCGAAATCCATGCATTCTCATAGGACTTCCCATATGATGCATGTGAAGAGAATTTTACTTTATTTGAAGCACTTATTGGGTTTTGGCACTACCATTTTTCCAGGAGATATAACTTCACTATCTTTCTTATATGATTCTAATTGGGTTGGCTGCCCTGATACGCGCAAGTCAACAACATGGTATCTTGTGTTTCTTAGTTCCACTCTCGTCTCTTGGCAATCAAAGAAGCCGCCAATAGTCTCTAAGCCCAGCACTAAGGCTGAACAAAAATATGTTTCTCTCCTGCCAGCTGAGGTGATGTGGGTCTCCACCCTTCTTACTGAACTGTGTCTTTCACCTTATACATCATTTACTCTCTGCTATGACAATGATAATGCTCGATCTCTAGCTGCCAATCCATTGTTTCATGCTCGCACGAAGCACATTGAGGTAGACTAACATTTTGTGTATGACCTACTTATATCAGAGTTTATCTCCCTTGGGTACATTCCCTCCTCAGAATGTCTAGCTGACATCCTCATCAAAGGCCTCAACCATCCTCTCTTCTGTGAACTTCGTGATAATCTGATGTCCTTCTCAACTCCTGCATAAGATTGAGTATGTGTGTTAGAAGATATTTTATATCTGGTTATGTCATTGCTTACGTCACTGTGCTTAGGTCACTGCTTAGATCATTTTCTCTGTTTTAGTCCTGTTAATATTATGTACTGTCTTACCTTTTCTGTTAGGTTTTTGTGAAACTCTTCTCAGATAGCATCTGCTATAAATGCTAGCTTGTTTTTCTTGTAAGGTTAAGACACTCCATTTAATAAACTCTTTCAACTCTGACTCAACCTATATCCTCACAGTGACCCGTTCATTTACACCGCAATAATCAGTAATATTTTTTCCCTGGTGACTATTGCGTTGATTTAAACCCAATCACAATAGTGGGTTCAATTGTCACATTAAATAAAACATTATTATCCATCAACAAGAAAAATGGAGCTCGAGGAACTAAATTTAGCACTTTAGTTCATTACACTACTATGGAGACATGCATATATTAAAGACAGCTAAAGCTAGGTCGCTCTGGTTGCGCCTTTAGGTGCTTGTATTAATGGATCCACGATAAGGCACAATCCATATGGGTTTCTTTTGCGGGTTTTCCAGCCATATACCTTAACATTCCAAAAAATATATATTGGATTATGACAAAGTCAGCCTATGGTTATTTGAAGTATGTTAAGGATAATGTTGCTTGTGTTGTTGCAAAAATGTTTCCATAACAATCCTCGAGATTTGTATTGAAATACATAATCTTAACTGATGGTTGATTGAGATTTATACTTTATGAATGAATTCTGATGACAGAATATGAACCGTTGGATGATTCATTAGTATTTTTCGTGATGTGTTCCTAATGTATGAGAATTTTCCAGCTGCTTGATAAATTAGTTCTCCTAAATCTTAGTCTCTTTAAGAATTCATGATGAATGAAGAAAGGGGGGGGGGTACCTGAAAAGACACTCTGATACCTCAATGAGTAACAGCTCTAAGTAGGTTTTTATGGAGAGAGAAGGATTATAATTGTGTACCTTTCAAGTTGGAATTCCACCTCTATTTATAGGTTATAAAGGAATTATATCAAGTCCAGTTTACATCTAGATACATCTTAATTATGTATCTAGACTAAATGCTTTCCAGGTTCATCCTGGTCAAAATTTTTTTCCCTTTTTTAGGATCTACAATAGCTCCAAGTTATACCTGGTCTTCTTCTGTTTCCCCCTTTTTCTAGGGATTTATAACTTCCGGGGTTTGAGTGTATACATGGTCTTTAACTGATTCCTCCTTTTTCTGGGGATCAACATGGTTTGAATGCATACCTGGTGTTTAACTGATTCCTCCTTTTTTTGGGGATCAATAACTTCCAGATTATACCCGGTCTTCTTAATAATTGATTCCTCCTTTTTCTGTGGATCGGTAACTTCCATGTTATACCTAGTATTTTTGTGTAAAAGGATAATTGTTGACAGAGATATAATTATCCTTCCATATTTTTTACCCAAGAACCCAGTGCTTTTCTTGGGTAGAATTATTGGGCTGGGGAATTTGGGCCCATGTACCAAAATATATGGTACAAACATCGCGCCCTCTTAGTCCTCAACTTGTTGATGGGTTAAGAAGAGTCCCTTTTTTCAAATGTTTCGGCCTTTTAATCAGACACTCAAAATCTACTTGTTCAAGTGACATGGTAGTCTGCTTGCTAACAAGGTTGTAGTTGTGTCGCTGGATGAGAGTTTTCCGTAGTCGAATATGAACGATGCTTGATGATTGTATCACGAAATTTAAGTTATGTGTTTTCTGCTAACATGTCTTCTTACTTGCAACAAAACAATTTTATTTTCCACTGTGGCAGCTATTGCACTGACTTGAGGATGCCGACGTGGAACGATACTTTCAGAGTATCAGGTACTACCCATTTGCGATCTCTTATCCACTAAGGTCTCCAAAGAGTCCTGCTTGACTATTTTCCTTCTCTAATTGTTGCAATAGTTCGAGCAGACCCAGATATCCGGGTGTTACTTGAAAAAGCGGGGGTCTAACAACCACACCCAACAATTCGATTTGCAATCTGTATGGACAAACTCCAATATACTTTCTAGAGAATCAACTAGATGGTCGACTCAATCTAGAGAAAAGTATATCAAAGAGTTTATATCTCAATCTCTCGATTTGATCTTTACTCATGCAAATAGAAATCTACGATTCTTTATCAAAGAGAGATAACTTGGATGGTACCAAAGGCCAATATCCAAGTATCAATCAATTTAAATCAACAACCCAAAAGGTTGGATATTCTAATTGATAGACAACGCACAACCTGTGATATTTCAATTATATAAACAAATATAATGCGAGAATAAAAATAACACATACACAGAATTTTGTTAACGAGGAAACCGCAAATGCAAAAAAACCTGGGACCTAGTCCGCATTGAACACACATCGTATTAAGCGGCTACTGACTCTAGCCTACTCCAAATTAACTTCGGTCTGGACTGTAGTTAAACAACAATCAATCTCACACTGATCCACGGTACAGTTATGCTCCTACTCCTCTGATCCTAGTGTTTATGGGTGAAAACTACTCCTGCA
Source organism: Papaver armeniacum (assembly GCA_023531295.1). Classification (NCBI taxonomy): domain Eukaryota; kingdom Viridiplantae; phylum Streptophyta; class Magnoliopsida; order Ranunculales; family Papaveraceae; genus Papaver; species Papaver armeniacum. The sequence goes on along the minus strand of JAJJWW010014643.1, from coordinate 123,317 downwards.
GAATTTGGTAATTTGTGGTGTGGATGAGGAATGAATTTAAACCTTAAACAAATGCACTTCATGGTGAGTGCTTGTAGATTCGAGAGATCAATGCTGCAAGTCCGGCCTAAACCAAGAAATGGCCGTTCCAGGACTTGTTTCGGTCACAAAGTGAAGGAGATGGGGTTGATCTTAGGGAGGGAAGCGAAGAAGGTGTTGAGATTGTGAAGGTGTTGGCTTGCTTATGACTTGTAATGAAAGGTGAGCAGAGCTTGTGATTGATGCAAGCAAGCTCGGGTGTTGGAATACGTTTTGTATTAACACTTGGTTTTCTGTCTCGCCTTACTTGTGTTGTTGTTTTGAAATAGGGTGGAGAACCTATTTATACAAGTCATTGAGCTTTATTCACGTCTCTCGTGGGAAGTGGAGGAAGTGCGGTGATGGAGTAGTGGAGTTGTGCGTCGGTGCCACCGCGACCCCGTCTTGCCCACTTCTCCCGTTCATCTCTAACCGTCCATGACTTCCCGACACGTTCTTGTGATGCGCGTTGCACGCCGCACGCAGTAAACCGCCACCAATACCCCAAGTATGTATCCCCCGCCTTGTGACATGATTGATGTTCGGAATGTGTGGATCATGGATCCACGAAAGATAGCATGTAATGTCTGAATTGAATAACCAGTGTTATTCAGGAGTCGATACTTGTGAAGTATCGTGTGTATTTTATGCAGGTGCTTTGCATTATGGTGTGGTAAAGTGATGGGTAATAACGCCTCCCACTGACCAAATAACTCCCGACTAGGGTTGTATAACCAAGGCGGGTGAAGTTGGACGGATGAGATGATCTTTGAGACACTCATCTGCGACCGTTAATGAATATTAGGGTTTTTTGAAGAGGTGCGCAAGCATCACTCTTGACTTGGTCGAAACCGAGCATAGAAAGGGATTTGGAGAGAACAGACCGGGCGTGCATGTAGATAGCATGCCGGTGTACACGTCCATGTCTCACTGTCCCATGAAGGTGGGATCTAGGCCACTCAATTTGACCAGGCAAAGAGGAGTGGTTGAGATCAGGGGAATTTTGCAATAGGAAATTGATGCGCAAAAGGCCGCGAATCATGCTTTTTTCCGACGCGCGTTCCAAGACGACCTAATTTGGTCGGTCTTGGCCGATGGGTTTGACGTGAATATGGAAGGGCTGGTGTTCATGCCTATACCTGAATATCCCGTGAAAACGTGATCTAAGCCACTCAAATCATCCGGTGAAGTTGAGCGGTCGAGATCGGTTTATGATTTGGGAGGCGTGGCCATGCTAGTTTGGACGCACGTTTTGGATTAACCTGCATGATATGCCTTGGCCGAACACATGAGGAGGTAGATGGGCCCACAAAGGTCATCGCCGGTATGACCGGCCCTTGCTTAATCTAACTGTGACCCTCCATTCGTGCCGGAGAAGATGGACGCGCGTGATGGCTTGAAACCCTAATTTTGGCTTTCAAAGCGTGCGCCGTCTCTTGTTTGGGTGACGATTTTGTCACGGCCAAATATTGTTGGTTTTGACCGATTGGTCAAGTGTGTAGGCGGTCCCACGGTGATCGTGTTGACATGCTCTGGGCCTTTAAGTCTACATCTACACCCTCCATCTATACCTGCGAAGATGGATGGTTGAGACTGTTTTGCAACACATGTAATATGCCGCAAACCCTAATTTAGGGTTTTCCGTCCACAATGCTTGGTATGAACGGTTTCTTGGCAAGCTAGGCCAATGACTGACCATGCGGGGTCGGCCGTGGGTATTCCATACCGCTGGGGTGATGGAATTGATCTCGGGGTCATCCAATCATGCTTATGGAGTTGGACGATCTATGATCGAATCATATCCTGACTGATACGGCCAGTCCGGGATGCTCAATCGAGCTAGTATAACACACCGAGATGGGCTCAATCGGGCTAGTATAACACACCGAGACTCGGCTGTCACGGGTATTTTTCGTACATGGTTTCATTATAGTGCTTGGAGGTTCGTGTTACTCAGAAGAGTAACACTCTGGTCGTCATGCCACACCGATAATGAGTACTGGAAATACAAGGGCTGATATGAAAATTCACGGGAAGGGATTGTTGCCACATGCTCCAACCTGGAGGAATTTCATGTATTCAGCTGAATGAGATTGTTGCTACATGCTCCATTCTTGGTGAATTAAGTGAGGGAGTATCCAACACTTATAAATGGCTTTATCTTTTACAAGATGTCAGCGCATGATTTTTCCGGTTTTTACAAATTTAACCTTAAACGAAAATCCACCATCAACATTAAGTCCCCTGCCTAGCACATAATGGTTACACTATTGTGGAGTAGGCATGAGATGGTGACATATACAAACATAAGGAGGGATTACGCCGTGGGAAATCCTCCATGCGTGTGTGACCACAGCCTTGATGAGCCTAGGCTTTCTTAGGTGTTGGAGTCGAGATAGGATTCTTCTTACGCTGGGATCCTAGGCGTGGGTGCATGCACACTTGCTGGTTGAATCGCTCGTATCCGTGTACTCCTCTAATTCTTGATTAGGGTTCAATGAAAGCCTTGACTTGGTCGATGTTGAATCCTCATATCGGGCGCCGTAATCGTTTTAGGGTTTTCTCAAGATATATGCAGTGTGAGGTTTTGAACCATTTTTTTGCGATTTTCAATAGGGCTTTCCCACGAAACTCCGTTTCCTCATCATGTCGAACAACAAAGGGATCGTCTTCTTCATACCATCCAGGATCTTCCGTTAAACGTGCGCGACACTAATTGCTCGAACTTCATGATCAATCCCACGCTCGTGTTCTCCGAGTCAAGAAGATCATACCGGTTTGTCTCTTTTTCCTTTTCGAACCATTGCTTGTTCGTCGTAATGATCAAGTAAATAATCCCTTCATTCTTGCGAGATACCCTACCTAACATGTGTCATGGTTATCGATGATGATGACTTAACCAGTCCTCTTCCTTCAAATTCAAACACATTCACCCCCGTGAACCTTGAAGACGCCGACTTGGGTATCTCATCTTATGAATATCCAAATGCGGGTCTTTCATTCGATGTTCGCATGAAATGTTTATCCTCCAGCCTACCGAGATGTTGGTGGATTCTGGTGCGGAAAGGAGTTTGTGTCTTTGTACACAAAGTTATGGAGGAAGTACGGCCATATCGCAACCAAAATTGGTCCGACACTGTTCCTCGCTTTGGTCACCGCGGTAAACCGCCTTCTTCCCATGATTGCTTTGAGATGGAGAGTATTTCTATCCGTAACGTTCTTTGAATCAAGCCTCGAAAAGTGGGAGAATATGGTATCTACCCGTGAATCCATGGAGTTCAAATGTGGACTGGTTGCGGCGTTGTCTTGATATCATCAAGGTTGATCGAGCCGGGTATCCTTGTAAATGTTGTTCCCGCTGCGAAGGCTATTTTGGAAGAGGATAAGGCTCGCTGCGAGAATCGGAGAAGGTAGAGCAGTCATGCGGGACTTGAAGAAAAGAACAAAGATATCACGCTAGACTGGAGATGATGCTCTCAAGGAACTATAATCTTCTAGACTACCTCTTCTAAACTTCATTCCTTTATTGTTAATGACGTTCATGTCGAAAGTTTTTAAACGTCTTTGCGGAATAAACCGTATTGGTTTTTGATTGGTGAAACAGGTTTTTTCATTGACACATCTCTCGAATATAATTGAAAACGCGTGGTTTCACAATTTTGTTGTATGCCACTGGAAATTCGATTCCGTACACCCGAAAGCGCGTTCTTCGCTTTATTCCTTCTAACTCGCTATTCTAGAGTCGTAGACTTGACCTCGTTCCAATGAATCCCTGTTCTTCGCTGCACACTGGATGATGGGATTCGATCTCTGCCGGGAGAATTGCATCCGCTCCGTAGACAAGTGAGTACGGCGAAACCCCAATGGAGCTTACGGGTGACGTGACTACGCCCATAGTGCCATTGGTAACTGATCATGCCATTCCCTAGGATTGTCGTGTACCGTCGATTGATGATCCAGATCAATGTTTTGTTGGTACTCTCAGCTTGCCCGTTCCCTTGAGGATAGTAGACTGTGGAGAAGACCTGTTTAATGCCATACTCCCTCAAGTAATTCCCGCCGCTTGTTGGCGAAGGGAGTGCCATTATCGGTGATGATATGCTTGGGCACGCCAAAACGACAAATGATGTATTCTTTAATGAAAGCCGCAATTGTTGCTCCCGTAGTTCCTCGTAGGGAATGGCCTCTACCCATTTGGTGAAGTATTCCGTCATGGTTATGATGTACTCGTCTTTAGCTTTCGATGACGGTGGATTGATTTTCCCGATAATGTCCAATCCCAGTATGAAAACGGCCATGGGCTGCTTATAGAGTGCAGAGGGGTAGAAGGCACATGAACAAGGTTCCCATGGATTTGGCATTTGTGTGACTTGAACAAAATAGCTGCACGTCCTCCATGGTAGGCCAATAGTATTTCTCGTGTATTTGGAGAAACAATTTCCTCTTCCCTTGATGTTCTCCTTCGTGTGTCTGCTTCAGCATGACTGGGATTTCTTCTCCAGCCAGGCATCGTAGCAGATAACCCCCGAAGCTCTTGCGATACATGATCCCTTCATGGAATATGAACCGCTTGGCTCTTTGCTTCATCTTAACACGTCCTTTTGACCAGGCGAATTATCCCATCACGGAGATAGCTAATGTAGGGTTCTCTCCAGGTCCCAGTGCGGTTCACATTAAAAATCTCCAATTGGTGTGGTGGTGCACGGCAATTTGAGCAGGACTTCAAGTAGTGGATTGAGCCTCCATCTCCGGCCGCAATAACCCGAGGCGTTGAAGTCGTCGGTAAAGCGTTACCACCAGTGATTGTCCACAAATTTTATTGTGAATACGATCCAGCTGTAGTTGTGCTACGTCACCTCCCAGACATCTTGACAGGGAGCCATCTGGATTCCGATAATACAAAGATACCATGAAGCATGAAGAAATTTTGCGGGGTTTTGAGACTCCATTTCCTTGGGAGAGTGAGGCTGTTGAGCTCTCGAATGATCGGAGTTCACCAATCATCGGTCTTGGTGTCTTTGTATTGCGGTAGCCACGTTGATTCTATGGTTCTCCTCTTCACTTGTCAGTGGTTTCTTCCGCCCCTTCAAACTTTAGTTTGGAAGCCAATGTTGCTAGGCACCTCGGCGTGTTTGTTGTTGCCGCGACCAACATGGGTTATGGTTGCATTGGCAAAGTAGTTTAGTAACCTCTGTGCTTCGATCGGTGTGGCTAGTGTTACTTCTTTCAATGCATATACTCCATTCATTTGATTCACCAAGAATTTGGAGTCATCTCTTATCTCCATACGTGTGACTCCACCTTGTTTAGCTATTGAAAGCCCTATGAGGAAAGCTTCATATTCTCGAGTTGTTGGTGCATTCAAAGTCTAATCAAGGAATGTGAAAAATACTTCTCGGTTGGAGAGACTAACACCACGCCCGATCCTCCAAGATACGCTAGCGGTAGCGGAGCTGCCAAAATACAAGAGCCACACTTCTTCTTCCAGCAATAGAGACGTCCGAAATTCTCCGGGGAGTTCTTCATGTAGTCCCGTAGTGCCTTCTCCAGAAATGCCGCGGTAAGTCTCCGCAACCCGCTTGTCCCTTGATAGCTCTAGGCGTGCACACGTTATGTTTAGTTCTCGACATTTGAGAAGCCATTTGCCTCCTCCCAAGTCGCCCGACTTTGAAAGTAAAAACTTTGCAGGATCGGATTTAGACACGAGTATCACCCTATTAGATAGCAGGTAATGCCTAAACTTATGAATGGAATGGATTAAGGCTAAACAAGCTTTTTCCGCTCTGGGGTATCTGAGTTCAGCGTCTCTCAATATTCGGCTGAAATAGTATATGGGACGTTCGATTCCCTCATCGTCTTCCTGAGCGAGTAAAGCCCCTACGGCGGTGTCACCGAAGGCGGTGTAGAGGACTTGTGGCTTCCCTTGTACAAGAGACTTCATGACGGTTGGAGATGAGAGTATTCGTTGAATTTTCCGGTGCTTCTGTTGGGTTGCGGTCCAAACAAAATCGGCTCCTTTCTTCAAGAAGGTGGTGAATGAGGAAGTAAGTTAGGCTAGACCAGGGTATAAAACGTCGAATGTAGTTCACCTTGCCCATGAAACTCGGGGTTCTTTCACGGTTCGAGGAGGCGGCATTGTGAGGATAGCCTCGAGTTTTGGACGGGTCTACCTTTTATTCCTTCCGCGGTCACTTGGAATCCCGGAAATTTACCCGAAGAGACACCAAAACACATTTCAAAGGATTCATCTTCAACTTGTATTCTCGACACCTCTCAAACACTTGCCTCAAGACATTTGTGTGGTGCTGCTCGAGCTTTTGACTTGACCACGATATCATCCACATAGTCTTCTACTTGTTTATGCATCATGTCGTGGAAGATTGCCGTCATAGCACGTTGATACGTTGCTTGCGGCATTCTTTAAACCGAATGGCATAACGGTATAATAAAAATTGCCAAGAGGGGTTCGGAAAGCTGTCTTACTCGCATCGTGCTCATACATCCTTATCTGATTGTATCCGCTATAACCATCCATGAAGGAGAACATGCCGTGTCCGCTGGTGGCGTCCACTAACATGTCGATGTTAGGTAGAGGAAAGTCGTCATTGGGGCAGCACTTGTTCAAGTCTCTGAAATCTACGCAGCACCGGATCTGTCCGTTTTTCTTCTTTACTGGGACCACATTGGCTAACCAGGTTGGATGATGAATAGGCCTGATGAAGCCGGCTGACTAGCGACTTCACGAATTTCGTTCTTGATTTGATCCTCTACTTCATGTCCGAATTGCCTCGAAGATTGCTTGATTGGCTTGGATCCGGGTATGACATGTAAGTGATGGGTGACCAATTTTTCATCCAAACCGGGCATTTCCTCGTATGTCCAGGCAAACACATCTTGGTACTCCTTGAGTAGTTGAACAAGACTCGTACGTTCGTGCAGTGGATAGAGTCGAACCGATAGAGACCTACTGGAGATTCTTCATTCCCGATGTTAACAATCTCGAGCTCGTCGGTTGTGGAATTGGTTCCATCTTGTAGTTGCTTTGCGGGCGTCCGGTACCTCATCTTGCGTTTCATCATTCTTGCAGCATTCAATTGGGCGGAGAGGTCGGGTTCCAATATCTCCTGCTAATTGCTAACGACGGCGTCGGTATATTGTTCTCCCCTTCGATCACGTTTCACCTCGAAAGTGCGTCCCTTTTGGTGTGAGCATGAGTTGGAGTCTCACCTGATAGAGATGGACGCCTCGTTACGGAACGTGTCTTGTAGTGTTTGGCCTCCAAAGTGGTGTAAGTCGGTCTCCTTCCTTGATTGAAGCCCACGTGGGTAGTGGGGTGCACAAGGACTTGGTCCGATCCTCCCCGTGTGGTACCTTTTGGCTCGAACAGGCTCCACTCCGCATATTGGTGCATACGGAGACAATGATGCGGGAATGCGGATGACTTTCTCGTTTAGCATGGTCTTGAGGAGCACTCGGTGATACGTCGAGGAATGACCTTGTTGTCATGAAGCCATGGTCTCCCTAGTATCATATGGTAGTCCTACCTCCATTTCTATGACTTCAAATCTTGCTTTTGATCGGACGAGTCCTACTGAGATAAATTGATTGACATACCCGTATGTCTTTGGTCCTTTCCTTCGAAGTCCGTCATCGTGGTAGGCTGCTACAATCTTGCATGGGTTAACCTTGGGCTGTCCTAAGAGTCTTGAGAGTGATTACGTTCGAAGATGCTCCTGTGGTAGACGAGGCCTCTCCCCGAACTCCGAACCCTTGATGTGCGCGGTAACATGTAGGGCCTGGTTGTGACCTTCCTCTACCATCATGTCGTCTTACGTAAATGTAACATTGTTTGCGATGCTTCCGTAAGCAGATTAGAATTTACGGACGAGAAGGAGCCAGTGTACATCCAAAGCTATTTTATTAATTGCGTGACGTCTCGCCGTTGATTCCTGGAGAGGTGTAGGAGTTCGCACAAGCTTTCCACTAGAGATGCCGCTTCTCGTCCACTGGTTTCGGTTCACAGAAATCAAGGTGACTGAGGGGAATCGATCCCCCGTGTAAAGGCCTCTCTGGTACACTCATTTCTGACGTCATTTTGATGAGGAGATCAAGTATGTCGCTTACCGCTTCTTTGATTAGCTCCATGTTCCTCGTGTGAATCTCCTGTACCCGAGATAACTAAATTATCGTTGGGATTCTTCGTGTTGCGCCAGCACATACACCGTTGGGAAGGGGGGGTATCTTCATTGGAGGAACTTCGACCGGATTTGAATTTGTTGGGGAAGTCCTAAGACCAACCATCCCGGAACTTAGCCAAACAGATTGGGTATTGAAAAAATTGATTTCACAAACCGAGAGAATAACCTCCCACCGTGGTCGCCAATTGTTTATGGGTGAAAACTACTCCTGCAAATTTGGTAATTTGTGGTGTGGATGAGGAATGAATTTAAACCTTAAACAAATGCACTGCGCGGTGAGTGCTTGTAGATTCGAGAGATCAATCAGGCAAGTCCGTCCTAAACCAAGAAATGGCCAGTTCTAGACTTGTTTCGGTCACAAAGTGAAGGAGATGGGGTTGATCTTAGGGAGGGAAGCGAAGAAGGTGTTGAGATTGTGAAGGTGTTGGCTTGCTTATGACTTGTAACGAAAAGGTGAGCGAGGCTTGTGATTGATACAAGCAAGCTCGGTGTTGGAATACGTTTTGTATTAACACTTGGTTTTATGTCTCGTCTGGACTTGTGTTGTTGTTTTGAAATAGGGTGGAGAACCTATTTATACAAGTCATTGAGCCTTATTCACGTCTCTCGTGGGAAGTGGAGGAAGTGCAGTAATGGAGTAGTGGAGTTGTGCGTCGGTGCCACCCGACCCGATCTTGCCCACTTCTCTTGTTCATCTCTAACCGGTCCATGACTTCGACACGTTCTTGTGATGGCGCATTGCACGCCTGTGAAACCGCTTGAGACCAATACCCGATATGTATCCCCGATTTGTGACATGATTGATGTCTGGAATGTGTGGATCATGGATCCACGAAATATAGCATGTAATCTTTGAATTGAATAACTGTGTTATTCAGAGTCGATACTTGTGAAGTATCGTGTGTATTTTATGCGATCTTGCATTATGGTGTGTTAAAGTGATGGGTAATAACGCCTCACCGACCAAATAACTCCCGACCCGTGGTTGTATAACCAAGTCATGAAGTTGGACGGATGAGATGATCTTTGAGACACTCATCTGCGGCCGATAATGAATATTAGGGTTTTTGAAGAGGTGCGCAAGCATCACTCTTCAGACTTGGTCGAAACCGAGCATAGAAAGGGATTTGGAGAGAACCGACCGGCGTGCATGTAGATAGCATGCCGGTGTACACGTCCATGTCTCACTTTGTCCCATGAAAGTGCGATATAGGACACTCAATTTGACCAAGAAAGAGGGGTGGTTGAGATCAATTTTGCAATAGGAAATTGATGCCGCAAAGGCCGCGCATCATGCTTTTTCCGGCGTGCGCCAAGACGACCTAATTTGGTCGGTCTTGGCCGATGGGTTTGACGTGAATATGGAAGGCCGGGTGTTCATGCCTATACCGAATATCCCGTGAAAACGTGATCTAAGCCACTCAAATCATCCGGTGAAGTTGAGCGGTCGAGATCGGTTGTGATTTGGGAGGCGTGGCCATGCTAGTTTGGACGTTTTGGATTAACCAGGCATGATATGCCTTGGCCGAACACATGAGGAGGTAGATGGGCCCACGGTGGTCATGCCGGGTATGACCGGCCTTGCTAATATAACTGTGACCCTCCATTCGTGCCGGAGAAGATGGACGCGCGTGATGGCTTGAAACCCTAATTTTGGCTTTCAAAGCCGTGCGCCTCTCTTGTTTGGGTGACCGATTTTATCACGGCCAAACATTGTTGGTTTTGTGACCGATTGGTCAAGTGTGTAGGCGGTCCCACGGTGATCGTGTTGACATGCTCTGGGCCCTTTAAGTCTACATCTACACCTCCATCTATACCGCGAAGATGGATGGTTGAGACTGCTTTTGCAACACATGTAATATGCCGCAAACCCTAATTTAGGGTTTTCCGTCCCACAATGCTTGGTATGAACGGTTTCTTGGCAAGCTAGGCCAATGACCAGGCCATGGGTCGGGCCGTGGGTATTCCATACATGCTTGGGGTGATGGAATTGATCCGGGGTCATCCAATCATGCTTATGGAGTTGGATGACTTGCGATCGATCATATCCGGACTGATACTGGCCAGTCCGGATGCTCAATCGGGCTAGTATAACACACCGAGAGGCTCAATCGGGCTAGTATAACACATCGAGTCACTGTACGGGTATTTCGTACATGGTTTCATTATAGTGCTTGGAGGTTCGTGTTACTCTGTAAGAGTAACACTCGGTCGTCATGCCACACGATAATGAGTACTGGAAATACAAGGCTGATATGAAATTCACAGAAGGGATTATTGCCACATGCTCCAACCTGGAGGAATTTCATGTATTCACGAGAATGGGATTGTTGCTACATGCTCCATTCTTGGTGAATTAAGTGAGGGAGTATCCAACACTTATAAATGGCTTTATCTTTTACAAGATGTCAGCGCATGATTTTTCCGGTTTTTACAAATTTAACCTTAAACGAAAATCCACCATCAACACCTAGCAGGATGCTACATACTTGATTCCCTTAGATGATCCACCCACAACTAAGAGTTGCTACGACCCAAAGTCGAAAACTTTAATAAACAAATCTGTATCACACAGAAAAGTCTACAAAATAGATAAATCCGTCTCCCACGAATAAACCTATGAGTTTTGTTCCGACTTTTGATAAATCAAGGTCAACGGAACCAATCAATAACCCTACTTATATTCCCCGAAGAAGATCCTAGTATTATTGATCACCTCACAATAATCTTAATCGACGCAGCGAAAAAAGATATTGCGGAATCACAAACGATGAGACAAAGTGTTTGTGATTTATTTTCTATCTTGCCTATCGGAGATATAAATCTCAAGCCAATTATTTCAAGTGTACTGGTACGATAGAAACAACAAGATCAGATCACACGACTACAAGAAAATTAGTATCGTTCTGGCTTCACAATCCCAATGAAGTCTTTAAGTCGTTTACCTGGTTTTAGAAGAAGAAAACCCAAGGTTAAAGGATAATCGACTCTATCTTATACAACTAGTATCAGACGTAAGGTGTGGGGATTAGGTTTCCCAGTTGCTAGAGTTCTCCCTTATATAGTCTTTCAAATCAGGGTTTGCAATCAATGTTAGCTTGGTAATAAAGCATTCAATATTCACCGTTAGATGAAAACCTGATTAGATTCAAGCTAATATTTCTCAACCGTTGGATCGAAAACTTAGCTTATTACACACAAATGAAATGTCCAATTTTGGGTTTATGTAACCGTTCCCAAACATTAACATTTTTTGGTTCAACAATAGTGAACCAAATGGTTAGCCATATGATTACTTTCATATCCACCATATTCTTCTTCACCATAACTAGTTCAAATGACTCAAATGAACTAGTCAGAGAGTTGTTCAATTGCTTAGATCTTATGTAACTACACAAGACACAATCGAAGCAAAAACGGTTTGATTCACTCGAATCGGTTCATGAACTTTATAGCCACGGTTTGCAAAAGCATTCCTTAGTTTATATAAAATGAGTTCAAGAACAATCGGTTTTAGATATAAACAACTCATTTTTTTTGTCTGTGAAAATCATTTTAATGGCGAAAAAAATTGACACCAAAAGACACTTTTTTGAGCAAGATTTTTGTCGCAAAAATGTATATTCCAGGACAAACTAATTTGTCTTTAACGATAACTATTTAAGACCAATAAAATTGTCTCAAAAACGAAAATTTTGTGTCAATTTAATTTGTCTTTAATGATAACTATTTAAGACCAAAAAAATTGTCTCAAAAGAGAAAGTTTTGTGTCAATTTAATTTGTCTTTAATATTAATTATCTAAAACAAATAAATTTATCTCTAATTAATTTAATCAAAGACAAAATCAATAGCCCCTAAATATCAAATTTTGAAGACTAACTTGTTTATCTCTAAATATTTTTTTAGTGACCAAATTTTTTTCCTCCGAAAGATTTTTTTTTGTTTCTAATTTTTTATCAAAGACAATTCATTTTGCCTTTAAAACCAACTTTGAAAGACAACTTTTTTTGTCTCCAAAAGTAACGTGTTTTGTCCCTAAATATTTTATATTCCATTAATGACAACTCACTTTGCCTCTAACGCTTTTCAGACAACTTTGTTCTTCATTAAAGAGGTTTTTTTGGTCCCTAAATACTTTATTAAGGACTACTTGTTTTCCTTAAAAGAGAATTTCAAAGACAAAATTATTCGCCTCTACAAGCTTTTTATGAACTGTATACTAAAATAGCAATAAAAATTTCATTCAATTTTCTTATTTATTTATTTTTATTAAAATGATAAATCACAATAGATATGGAGAACAAAATATTTAAATATGAAATCACCATTACGATGGCAGACAACCTAAAAATAATTAAACTAGCCTAAATCACCCTTACCACTACGCTTCTCTACTTGAATATTATCCGCTACACTTGCTTGAGTATTCATCCATTCAACTTCTTCATCCAAATCGATAACAAGTTTTCTAGCACATGTTGTATTCAAATCAGCTTTCACTTTCTCACGCAACTTACTCATTAGCCTAGGACTTCTCCCCGATGGTAGTACTTGAAGTCACACCAGCGGCTGAAGCTAAGTTATCACCAATAGGCACTATGTCCACAATCAAATTAACCCAAATTATGCTTCATCGTCAGATACATTAGCCTCATTCCACATTTCAAAAAATCTCTATCATTAGTCATACTAACCAACCAAATTAAGTCTACTTTTTCATAATTTTCGAGTAGCAACTTATCATGAACCATCTTGCGCAGAGCAAAAAGACCCATTTGATCAGCATCTAAGCTTGGAAATTCTAAAAAAAGGCCAAAACATAAGCCATGTTTTTTTATATGAACCTTTATATCACGATACGGGTACTTAACTAAGTTCCCGTAAAACCAAAAGAAAAGGAAAACTCCAATCAAACTTCAACATCTTGTAATTATTAAGCTACGAGACAAAACAATGTGGATTTATTTTCATAAGAACTACAAAAATTAGAATCATGGCTAAAAAAAAAAGCATTTTTACTGAAATTCATTTATAAAGCAAACTCTAAAACTTAGGGTTTCACAAAATCAAGTAAAATCAAAGGAAATATCAAATATTCAACATGCAATCACTGAATAACCCTTTTTGAATTGCACTATTTTCACATACATCAATCAATTCATTTATTTAAAAAAAATGATTTCTATAGCATAAAAATGTAGTAAATCATACACGACATAAATTGAACAAACTACGTTTTTATTGAAGAAATCTAAAATTGGAGTATGGTTTTAAGAATCAAACCTTTTGGCTTTAGGGTTATCCATCATCACTGGAAATGCTGTGCAATACTCTTTCTCCTATGATTTTTAATCTCACAAAAGAAACCTATATAAACCCTTGAAGAAGAACATGCAATGGAAAAGAAATATAGAGGGATAGTGGGTGAGTGGGTGAGTGGGGAGTCTTCCGTCCGATCTCCATCTCTGCACTACGATGAACTGCACCACTTCCTCGTTGTCTCACACCACTTCATACGTGACAGAAAATGAAGCATCCAACAACCACTAACTCGAGTGTATCTAGGTGAATTTAACAATTGGGCTAAACAGTCATTTTACTGGATAAAATGATGATGTGGAATGACATGTTTGACTTTATTATACGCTGGTTGAAAAAAATTGTTTCCGTGATGTTAGTGTTAACGGGAAGGACAGTTACAAAATTTTGAGAAAAACAGATGTATTTAAGTGAATCGGTTACTAATTTGGGGACAATTTTGACTAATCCCCTAAAATCTTTTATGTATTATTCAAATACTAAAAATTTATATACTATATTCATAACTTGAACTATTCATCCAGGTCTATTTGGTTCAACATTTGAGTCTCTTGTTGGAATAATTCGTAGTCTGCTTCCATCTTTTGGATTTTATTTTATAAGTTTTGAACCAAATCTCTATAAGCCACATGCTCATGTCTGTTCTTTTAAATCTTCTTCCAAAAACCTCGTTAGAAATGTCATCTTTATGTCTTTGCTCTCCTTCAATTTCTTTTCTCTCCTTCAATGATGTTTTTTTTGTCGAAGCTGAATCATCTTATCCTTTATAAAAATTAGGAGTGTTTTCCTTCTCAGTGGGTAATGCCCTTCCCACAAACGGATATTGATGATAATGCACAGGAAGAACAAAAAACAAAATGAAAATCTAAATAGATAAAAGATCATACTGAGAAGGGATTAGTAAGAGATATGAAGAACAAACAAGATCGGGAGATGGTAAACAACCTTGAGCGTCATTTTTCGTCTGATTTAAAACCCTAGCTACGTCTTCTTCCTTGTTTAGGATTCTGGAGCTCATCTGCGGCAGTCAAGGAAGAAAGGAGAAACTGTGTTTCTCTTTTTATGTATCGCTTCTGAATACATAAACCCTAGGAATAAGAGTATCGGGATTTTGTGATTTTCTTGGATTAGGTCCATATATTGATGATAGTTAAAGTGTTGGGCCTTGGAAGTTTGTACGGTTGTACCTATCACCAATGCGTCGACGCCGGTTGCCGACAATCACAAATCCTTGCGTCTCATCTCATGGGAAATTCATGGTATGAGTCGTGCTATAACACGGTCGTTCGCATAACTCAGAAAAAACGGTCGCGTCTTAACGCCGTTGGATTTTTCATCCGTCAAGATAAATAAGATTAGACTCTTTTAATCAGAAACATATATTCTTAATTATTTTACAGCCCTCTAATTGTTTTGTTTTAAGTAATCCTAACCCAAGATATATCACTCAGCAGTCAACACCATTGTTACATCGTTTAATCGTTTTAATAAGAAGGTGATATGAACTCCATCAGGAAAAAAAATGGTGATGAGATTAATAGCTAGTTCATGGAGATTGTGGAGATTCAGGGAAATAAGATGTAAAATATTTATATGGTTGATTGGTTGTTCTTGTGCTTTTGATTTTGCACAGAGTTCTTATAGAAGAAGTTAGGGTTTTCTTTTTTTTTTTTTTTGGTTGCAATGCTTGAAGGAATTAAAGTATTAAACACAAAAATGGGTTAATGATGGCTCAATCATTCAATAGGTTTAAGGAAACATCACTATTAAGATCAGAGAAATCTTGAAATTAAACATTATGATTACAATTCTTGGTTCAAATAAACATATTCATTCTAGGTTTTGCATTTATGTTTTTTTGAATCATATTCATTCTAGTGTATTGATGCTCATCCACATTGAGATGATGATGATGTAAATAAGACTGATTGAGATATCTGATTTCGTCTTCACATCTTATTCTGTAGTGTGGTTCACCGTGGGAGAGAGATTTTTTTCGATCAAATAATGGACTTGTATGCAAATATTAATAAATTAAGGATTAAAATTCTTATGACATGCACAGAGATACGCACATCTCCAAGATGTACTAATCTGAAGTCATCTGACGGTGCAAAGGTGCGACCGTATTTTCACTATCACGCGCGCGCTCGCGTGATAGCAGGACTCTTCATGGTATTGTAAATCTTTACAAGTGAAATAAAATAATGAGACGTAATCTTTAACAGTGGAAATTCAATTTTATGACCAAAAATAACAAAAGAGGCAGGATCCGTGTTGTACAAATGTGGAATGGCACATTATATGTAACTGAAGAAATGTATATACCGGAGACTAGACGTCACAGGCAAGGTGCTTGAACACATTGACAACATATCAAGATAAAAGTGCGGTCAAAAGAGTCCGCCGCGCCGAAGGGCACGAGAGGTTGAGCCTAGGTGATACCCTAGTTATAACTATTATTAAGAAAGATAAAAAAGTACGTAATTTACACAGAAAAGGTTGGGAGCCTAGAGACTATGATGTAGATAGTTGACACGTGTTGTACCATCTCCATTCTCGACCTAAAGATTAAGGAAAGTTCAAAAAAAAAATCCATGTAGATCGCACAGCAAAAAAAAAAATCCATCTAAAATTGAGCAATCTTTTTGCCTTTTCCGGCTTATTTTCTTTTCTTGTTTACAAACTCCCTCCAAATTAGATTTAGATGAAGATTTTCTCCTAAATCAAGCAACTAATTTTGGAGTAAAATTGGAGAAGATTGTTTCTTTTGGCGGGATTTTTCGCGCTAATTTGTTTTGGCATTCAAAATTCATCCAAAATCCAGTAGGCTATATAAACCCTATGTCATCACCTCAACCCTTTCATATTTCAATTGAAACTTAAACAATCCGGTTCATAGAAATTAGGTATTCTTTCCATAGTTCAATTTTTTTATATGTGTATGAATAAATACTACATCTTTTTTGTTTTTTTTCTCTATGTGTTTAATGTTTTGAGATTTTTTTGATTGAGATAGAATCATAGGATTCTTGTTGTCTTTTTTTTTATATTTTGATTGAAGTATGGTTGTTGATGGGTCATTTTCAATCGAATCAATTCATGGAAAAATACTTTGCATTAGGGTTTTGCTTAATTCCTAGTTAATTCTAATGGTGTTATGATTGCTTGATTGGTTCTTTTCGATGAATATCACCTCTTTGTCTCTCTCTCGCTCTTTGTCAGCGAATATGGATTTGGTATTTCTATATAATGCGTTTTAATGATGTAGAGAAAAATTGGTTGTTTTATTTACCTGGGGTCGCAAATTTTGATCTTTTAAATCTCAGTTTATACTGTTACATCTATATGTCTTTATGAAGACTATGTACATTGTTTGAATTGTTAAATTTTGTGACTTAAAATCTTCCTAATTTTTTTTTTTTGAACGGAGGAGTATGGTTGTTGATGGTTCCTCTTCAATGGGATCAAAGAAAGGCCGATTACTTTTCTCGAAAATATTTTGATTGATTGAACTTTAAAGTGGGCGAATGATGTATAAAACCCGTTTCATCAAGTTTCCTTCTTGTTCACGATACGCCTCTTCCCTCTCCCTCAAATTCTTCTAAGTAAGTTCTCTTTTTTTTATTGCAGATTGAAAATGATTATATAACTATCGATAAAGCTTACGGGATGCTGCTAAATCTTACGGGTCTATGAAGCAGCATTGATAGCAAGTGATTCTAATGAAATTGAGGTTGGTGATAACTTACAGGTAAAACTTTATCATGTCGTGTCTTTAAATGTTTTGATGTTAAAAATCAATACTTGCATTCTATCCCAAATTATCAAACTTGGATTGGTTTTTTTTTTAATCGTTTTAGTAATGATTTTTTATTACAAAAGCTTGGTGTTTTTGACGGATGTTCTCATTTGATCATCTAATTGGGCCGACCGACCGGAGGGCCCGAAGGGCCCGTAGGGAGGGAGTCCCTTTTATGGCCACTTTTTTGTCAATTGAAACCTAACGAAAATTTACAATTTGAGAAAAAAGATTTGGTGGTAGTCTTTGGGAGCTGAAAAGACTAAAATACCCATTTAATTAAAATTGCAGTTCCTCCGTTATCCTCATCTCTCTATTAGTTCCCCACTGGTTCCTTTTTCACGAACTGTTTCTTTGTATTATATTTTTCCTTCACACGAACTGTTCCACCGTCTTACTCCACCAACTCAGCCATCTTGAACACACAACACCCAGTCCAAACGCCGCCGTCACCATCCTCCATTATATTTTCACCATCTCTTTTATCACCACCGCCGTCACTATCCTCCATTACATTTTCACCTTTCACCACCATCGCTATCTCCACCTCCACAACCACCACCTTCGCCAGCGCCAACGCCGCAACCACCGCCATCACCCTCACCATCATAACCAGAACACCTCCGCCATCGCTACCGCCAAAACACCAAAGAAAACACCACCACCACCACAATATCAATTCCATCACCGCCATAACAATATCACCACCGTCACTACGAACAGTACCACTACCGCCTCCACCACTATCAGGATTCAGGACCAGAACCGCCACCAGTACCACCTCCACCCAATCCACCCGCCATCAGCAGCACCAATACACAAATCAATACACTATACAGATTTCATATATTTCTATCTCCTCAATTTTATCTCAGTTTCAACATCTCAACAATTCCATCTCAATTACACAGATTCATCAAATTAAATCAGAAAATAATAAATAAATAAAAAAGAACAAATTATTAAGATCCCTAGAGTTCTAACATATTTCCTGCAATTACTTCCTGCACACAATACCACACCAATTGCACTAAGCAACTCAAATAAACAATAATCAACACACAAATTACGAAATAAATTGAAACCCATGATGAATACATGTCAACTCAAACCATAAAAGTAGAAATTAAAAAAAATAAAAACCCAATTTTTTAAGAGCCCTAAATTTAAGTTATCAATCTTGATTTTTCACCAATCGGAAGGTGGTGGTGTAGTAGGTGTTGATGATAGTGAAGCAGGTGGTGGTGCTATTCATGATGGTGGCGTTTCAGGCAACGGTGGTGATCGTGGTGGTCCAGGTGTAGATGATTGACGTGATGGTGATGACGGTAAGGGAGAGCCGGAGAGGAGAAGAGCTGCCTGTTGCTACAAAGATAAAAGAAGAATGAAAAATGAAATAAATTTTAGTTTTAGTTTTAGTTTTAGGGTAAGGATATAAGGTGTATATATGTTTAAGGTAGACGGCTAGGATCTGATGGTGATATAAATCAATGGCTTTTAGTCATCGGTTTATTTCGGATCCGTTTTGGCCTCTAACTATTGACTGAACAGAGGATCCGATTTGTTGTGATATCTCGGTATCATGGGACGATCGTTGGAGGAATGGTTCGACTCAGTTCGGATAAAAAAATATCCGGTTCTCGATACGGTTCTTGTGCAACCCTACTTAAGAAAGAACACAAAATAACCATATACATAATTACTTGGCATTTAGCAAGTGAAAATTTCCTGATAAAAGTATCTTCATCAAAAACATAATCAATTCTGTGCCATTATGGCGCGGGTTATTCACTAAAATGATGTATATACTTCAAAAATAAAATGTTAATAAAAAAATGATATATAATGCGTTATGTAATCAGCGGTGTTTTATTTTTATTCGGTCGGCCCTCCCACCGTGGCAGCGGTGTTCTAGTAATACATCAAAAACATGTGGAGTTTCATGTAAGAATTTTGTTTGGGATGATGTTGTTGACCTATGTGTTGGTTTTGATTGATTATAAGTTTTTTCTGCACTATTATGCCTAGCCTAAAACAATATAAAGAACTTAGTACCTGATCTCTATTTATGTTTATCCTGGGTGACTCGTCTAGAGACCTTGGGAGTCATTAAGATTTAGAATGGTGCCGCAATTGGCTGACGACTGTCTGTAGACTCTGTCCGTACACCAATATGTGGCTGGTGAATGATGACTTCTCAACATCAACGTGTTAGTATAGCATTTTCCTCATAACATAAGCCTGAGTATGTAATATTCCAAAATATCAACCTCCCTCACCCCTGAGGTTTGTACCTACCTTGATCAATTATCAAGTGCTGGCATGACTATGGGTCTATAATTCAGCCAGATTGTGGTGATACAATTGACCATAGTTGCTCAAGTTTTAGCAGCATAGTGGAGAGTTTAGGTTCATGATGGAAAATTATGTTTACTTAATGACTTTAAGGTTTTGATCTGTGGTTCTTAAACTTTTCCTTTTGTTGTGGGGTGAAGCATATACCCAAGGAAATACATGAGTATGTTATATTGGAGACTCTTGTTTAATGATTTAATTTCGTGTCTGATATGTATCTTTTTGTGTATGCTGCTACTGTTGACATCCATGAGGCATGTCACATTGATTTTAAATGCTTACTTATTTGGTTACAGGAAGATGACCATGTCATGGAAGTTAATGTTGCAACATCTGCAATGCACAACCCTTTTAAACACTCTCCAGAACTTGAAATTTACGCATACCTGCTTGTTCTGATATTTCTGATTGAGCAAAAGAAATACCCCGAGGTGACGCTTACCAACTATAAGTTTTAGGTTCCAGAAATCTTATATATTTTACTCTAGGCTTAATGTTCTATTGGTTGATTTGCTTTTGTGTTTAATGTCTTTAGGCTAAAGCTTGTGGGAAAGGCAGGTAGTGCTCGCTTAAGGAATATGAACCGAGAAAACCATTGATGTTCTAGCATCGAGATTCGAGAATGTGTCACTTTTACTCTTACTGCTATGAGATGACAAGTGATCTTGCTGAAATCAGAGGGTGAGTCATTATTAGCACAATTGAAGTACATATGAATTATTTATCTCATTTTTATTGGAATTGCAATCTTACTGGTCGTTTCTTATAAGAGACATCTTGAAATGCAGGAGGCACATAACAATGAATGCAGGAGGCAAAAGTAAATTAGACACTCTTTATGTTATGCTAGGTGCTTTGGATTTGAGTCTAATTAAGATATAACATTGAAATGCAGGAGGCACTGCTCAACTTGCTACTTCGTTACAACACTTCATAATGGTGTACGTGTACCTGTATTCCAAGTTTGAGCCATACAAGCATGACCTCTGGATGTCCTTTTAGGTAATTCTTGTGACTCGTTTTGTTCTTCGTATTTCTCCGAATCGCAATGGCTTATATTGATCAAGTAGGACTAGGAAGTTGCATCTTAATATAGTATCAAGCAACTCCTCCTGAAATTTTTGACCTGTTTGCAGGTGTCAATGTCAAGAAAGGTGGTGCCAGTTGGGTATCAAGCAACTCCTTTTCGCAATGGGTGAAAGACCCTGCAAGTAGAAGCGGGAAGACGATCAAATATCCATGTCAGGTTCATGCAATTCAGTTTTCGTAGGAAGTTAACAAACCTACTCTTTATGCTATGTGGTGATTATTTTGTAGATGTATAGACCATTTGTTGATTTTTTTTTCTTCTGTTGACACTTTTTAGTCTGTAATATAGAATGTCAATAGTGGTCGAGCATTATCTTGAGTGTTAAGTTTTTATATTTTGAACTTGGGGTGATTTTAAGTTGTTGAAGTTGTAAATTGAATCCATATTCCAATACAAGTGTCGGTTTAGCATCATCACCGGAATTTTGGGTTTGCAGACTACAATGTTTCGACGTTAACAATGTTTTAATGGCAAAATTTCATTTGCTTCGTAGTCATTTAGGTGACTAATCATTTTTTGTCAAAGATAAATAGATATTGGGACAAAAGTTATACGTTGTTAGCGATAATAATTCCAGGGACCAATTTTTGTGACTACAATTTTCTCGGATACTAATAGTTCTAACGGCAAAATCCTCATTTGACATGCAATCATTCTAAAAGCAAACTAGTTTTGTCGATAAATTACATTCGGGGACCAAAGTTTCGAATTGTTGGCAGTAAGATATTTGGAGACTGTGTATTTTACCTTTGTCGCTAGAAACTAATTCTGCGACCGAAATAATTCGTCACAAAGAAATATTTAGAGACGGAAACTGAATTGGTCACTATATTTGGTCACAAAAAAATTCTGTGACAACTTTAAAGACAAGCTTTACCGTTTGTCGCGAAAAAATATATATGGTGACCAAAAAAATATTCCTCCCTAAACACTAGATTTGTAGACAAAATTTTATTGGTCACGTAAAATTTTGTCACTAAACGTGTGTTTTGTTGTAGTGATAACTAGTTCAAATGACTCAAATGAACTAGTTAGAGAGTTTTTCAATTGCTTAGATCTTATGTAACTACACAAGACACAAGCGAAGCAAAAACGGTTTGATTCACTCGAATCGGTTCATGAACTTTATAGCCACAGTTTTCAAAATCATTCCTTTGTTTAAATAAACATTAGTTCAAGAACAACCGGTTTTAGATATAACCTACTCAAGTTCGCGGACTGGGTTCGCGGACTTAAGATCATGGTAGGAGTACACAAACTCCAACAGAAATTCTCGGGTCGAGAACTTCCGCCAGTTCGCGGACTTGGCTCACGCCACTTCCATTTCTCTTGATCAACAAAGTTCACAAACTTTGGTTCAAGGAATAAGGACTTATACATATATGTGTTTCCACAACAATGCTTATATCCTACCAATGGTTATGTAATCTAAACTCTCATTTCAATCATTGAAACATTCTCAGAGAATGTTATATAGCCGTTATTCATAGACCATTTTTCGTTGGAGCAATTTCCAAAGTGATTGAAACATAACATGACTTTCGTCACTGGGTAAAGATGAATTCGGTTAAAGCAAAATCTTACCAACACATATTTCGAGAAATAGATATGCGAGTTAAACTCGGCCCGAAATTACAAATGTGTATAATGAAAGTCTATACGTCTAAACGACTTTTGTCTCAAGAGTAGGAGATACACCTAGTATTATTGATCACCTCACAATAATCTTAATCGACGCAAATGAAAAAGATATTGTGGAATCACAAACGATGAGACGAAGTGTTTCGATTTTTTTCTATCTTGCCTATCTTCGAGATAAAAATCTCAAGCCAATTATTTCAATTGTACTCGTATTTATAGAAACATCAAGATCAGATCACACAACTACAAGAAAGTAGTATCGGTCCGGCTTCACAATCCCAATGAAGTCGTTAACCCGGTTTAGAAGAAGAAAACCCACGGTTAAAGGAGAATCGACTCTATCTTATGCAACTAGTTTCACACGTAAGGTGTGGGGATTAGGTTTCCCAGGTTGCTAGAGTTCTCCTTATATAGTCTTTCAAATCAGGGTTTGCAATAAATGTTAGCTTGGTAACAAAGCATTCAATATTCACCGTTAGATGAAAACCTGATTAGATTCAAGCTAATATTTCTCAAACGTTGGATCGAAACCTTAGCTTGTAACACACAAATGAAATATTCAATTTTGGGTTTATGAACCGTACCCAAACATTAATATTTGTTGGTTCAACAATAGTTAACAAAATGGTTAGCCATATGATCACTTTCATATCAACCATATTCTTCTTCACCATAATGATAAGCACGAAAGTGCGACGCATTTTCACCCATAAATACATTAGATGGGACTCATTTTATCACTAATAAACTTATTTGTAGGTGCTTTTGAAATAAGCTCTTATGGACAAAGTTGCTCGAAAAGTGGTTTTTGTACCCCGGAGGACACATGTTATTCTGACTCTCAATGTTGGTTAAGAGACACCTCAATTACTAAGGAACACCTCAACGGATAAGGGACACCTTCCTTACTATTTACACCCCATAAGGCAAGTGCTAAAGGGACACTCGTACAGGATAAGGGGGAGTTCATCTTCTTCCTTTTGAATTTCAATTTTGGCGGGAAAAATGGTGGCAGATTTAGGGTTTAGCTTTTGGAGGTGTTCGAACGAGATTCAATGGCTGAAATTAAATGGGTTTGTTGCTAGGACCTAAACGGGGATGGTAATGTGCTTTGTTTGATTATATTTGGCTGGATAATCAAAGATTGATGAAAACAAAGAAGAACAAAAATGGCGGGAAAATGTTGCAGAAAGACACGGCCAGTTTAGGGTCGAGTTTAAATCATGCTCTAGGAGATTCAAGGGCTGAAATTAAATGGGTTTGCTCTAATTGACCTAACAGGGCTGGTATGGGTCTTCCTTTCGGCTAGAATTGGCTATATTATCGAGATAAAGCAAAACAGGGGAGCACGTTGAATAGAGAAATAAACTCGGGATTTCATGTGGTCTGGCGTGTGTCTGCATAATCTAAATTCATCATAGCCGTGAACTGAACGTGTTTGGATATAGTTGAGTCTCTGAAGTTGCGTGAGAAGATAAAAAAGGGAAGTTATTCGCGTGACAGACCGAGGAGAATAAAAGAGAATAATGGAGAATATGTGGGAATTAACTAGAAGATTTGATACTTCTGTGGGTTTAAATAGGATCTAAAAGACTCAGAGAAGATTATCGAGAGTTGGGAGAGGCTACAGAGCTTAAGAGGAGAAGTTGCAGAAACTTCTCTGCTGCTGCAGAGAAGTAGAAGTCGAAGAACACAAACGACACTTCTGGTCTGTCGTTTATGAACTGTCGCATGTTCACATCTTAGCGACCGTTTTTCTACGACAGTTTCCATTTGCAGCTTTCTGTAATAGCGACGCCAGCAACATCATTTGAATTTCATTGTAACGGAGGACTCTGTAACACCCAGCAAGCGTTGAAAACTCGTTGTATAATTATTTTTTTTCTATAAAAACACCAAGCTATGAATTATATTTTTGAGTGTGTTTTTATCATGAGAAGCTAGACCCCTACACTGGGTCGACGGAGGAAGCCAAATTTCGTACGTGGGTAATTTTAGTTAATTATTTATATGACTTTTGCACTAATTAAAATAGAATTATGATTTGAAAAAATTAGTTATCATTTTATTAGATGGGTCATGCTTGCTTAGATGTTTGATGTCCCATGCTTACGATTTATAACTAATATTTGGAGAATCTACCTTGGCAAAAATAAGAGTCAGTGTTATTTTGTTTATTGAGCGATAATTGCTGAAGAATAAATAATTGAACCTATTGATATGAATACGGTGGAATTCTAGGCCCAGTAACCCTCTCTTTTATTATTTGAACCTTTAAATTTAATCTCAACAACGTCCGAGTGAACGACAACCTATTTACTACAACAACAAATAAAAAACCCTATTATATAACTAGTTCAAATGACTCAAATGAACTAGTTAGAGAGTTGTTCAATTGCTTAGATCGTATGTAACTACACAAGACACAATCAAAGCAAAAACGATTTGATTCACTCGAATCGGTTCATGAACTTTATAGCCACGGTTTGCAAAAGCATTCCTTTGTTTAAATAAATATTAGTTCAAGAACAACCGGTTTTAGATATAACCTACTCAAGTTCGCGGAGTGGGTTCGCAGACTTAAGCTCATGGAAGGAGTACATAAACTCCAGCAGAAATTCTCGGGTCGAGAACTTCCGCAAGTTCGCGGACTTGGCTCATGCCACTTCCATTTTTCTTGATCAACAAAGTTCGCAAAATTTGGTTCAAGGAATAAGGGCTTATACATATATGTGTTTCCACAACAATACTTATATCCTACCAATGGTTATGTAATCTAAACTTTCATTTCAATCATTGAAACATTCTCAGAGAACGTTATATAGCTGTTATTCATAGACCATTTTTCGTCAGAGCAATTTCCAAAGTGATTGAAACATAACATGACTTTCTTCACTAGGTAAAGATGAATTCGATTAAAGCGAAAGCTTACCAACACATATTTCGAGAAATACATAGGCGAGTTAAACTCGGCTCGGAATAGCAAATGTGTATAATGAAAGCCTATACGTCTAAACGAATTTTATCTCAAGAGTAGGAGATAGAGTAAATAGACTTTTGAGTGACAGATAAGTTCAAGTCTCCACACACCTTTTAGTCGATGAAGTTCCACCGGTTCCTCGAGTAATCCTTCATCTTATATGATGATTTCCATGGAGTTCTTGAGCTCAACTACACTTTCTATCCTAGTCCGAGACCTTTAGCTACATAGGCTAGAAATCAAGACTTATAGTTTTGATCACTAACATTGACAAACATGCTTGAGATAGCAACGCATGCGAATTCGACCGAGCAATGCTATAACATTACTATGGTCCTCTCTACTTGCAAAATACGTGGGGATAAATTAAATCCTCTATTGTCAAGGAAGTTTCGACGCGATTTTAACATGTTCTTCTGATGTTGATCTAAATCTATTTCGCTCAGATTAGCACCTTCACTTAAAAGAGAGGTTGCAATACGTACCCCGAGATTTCTATTACTTATCCCGTAGGTATAAGTTCTTGCAGAAGGACGTCCTGATATTGTCGTTGTTGCTGATGCTTCAACTTCTTCTCGGAGTGGGTGATCATAATTGTTCCAAATTGTTCATACTCTTGCATCGGCCTAAATGTTCCATCACTCCGACTTTCTTGTGATATAACTCTGGATCTTGATTTGTTTTTGATGATTTCTTCTATGCCCTACAGTGGGTGCCAAAATATGTTGTAGCAAAAATATTTACACAACAATCCTCGAGATTTGTATTGAAAGACATAATCTTAACCGTTTGGTGAATTAAGATTTATACCTTATGAATGAATTTTGATGATAAAAATATGAACCGTTGGATAATTCAGTAGTATTTTTCGTGATGCATTTCTGATGTATGAGAATTTCCAGCTGCTTCATAAATCAGTTCTCCTAAAGCTTTGGATCTTCAAGAATTGTTGATGAATGAAGAAGGGGGGGGCACCTGCAAAGACACTCCGATGCCTCAATGACTAAGAGCTCTAAGCAGGTTTTTATGGAGAGAGAAGGATTGGAATTATGTACCTTTCCAGTTGGAATTGCACCTCTATTTATGGGTTATGGAGGAATTGTACCCAGTCCAGTTTACATCTAGATACATTTTGACTGTGTATCTAGACCAAATGCTTTCCAGGTTCATCCTGGTCAAAACCAATTTTCCTTTTTTTAGGATCTACAACCTCCATGTTATACTTGGTCTTCTTATGTTTCCCCGTTTTTCTAGGGATTTATAACTTCCGGGGTTTGAATGTATACCTGGTCTTTAATTGATTCCTCCTTTTTCTGGGGATCAGTAACTTCCAGGGTTTGAATGCATACCTGGTCTTTAACTGATTCCTCCTTTTTCTGGGGAGCAATAACTTCCAGGTTATACCTAGTCTTCTTAATCTTAATAACTGATTCCTCCTTTTCTGAGAATATGTAACTTCCACTAGGTTATACCTAATATTCTGGGGTAGAAGGATAATTGTTGGCTGGGCTATAATTATCCTTCCATATTTTTATCTAAGAGCCTAATGCTTATCGTGGGTAGAATTATTGGGATGAGGAACTTGGGCCCATATACCAAAGTATATGGTATAAACAGCTTGTTTGCCATACGTAGAGGGAGGTTCAAAGCCGGAGACTTCAATTGTTATCGGTGCTGATCAGATCGTAGATAATATTTTCTGAATTTGATATTTCAAGATCAAGAGTTGGGTTTAGTCCACCCGTTCAAGTTTGATCAAGTTGCAGGTCCTACAATGGGTAATTAGCAAGCACTCGTGCGTGTATCTTGTGTACTAAGTAAGCTAAGTCCTAACTAATTAATACTCCCCTCCGTTTAAGGAAAGAGATACTTTCACTTTTTCATTTTTGCCTATTTTAGGAAAAAATGAAAAAGTGAAAGTATCTCTTTCCAAAAACAAAGGGAGTACTATTACGACGAGGTTAAGCTCGAAATCTAATATTGGTTTGTGTCGCCCGTCACTTCATTGCCTTAAGAAGAAGAAAAATAAACTTATTAATCGACAACAATTTCAGCTCCTTTGAGAAACATTTGTCCCGAATTTATGCGTTTAGGTACGAAGTTCATCATGTTGGGTGCAATAATCAAAAACAAGGAAAAAAATCAAATAAGCAAAAGTTATTGATACTTAGATCCTTTATAGTGGAAGTGATCGATTTGATGAAACATACGAGCTCCCCAAATCTCCGCAACAGCAACAAGGCAAAACTTTAGAAAAAACAGAGTGAGTCACGTGTTCAACACGTTGCCCTTAAGACATTAGCGCCCGGCTACACTCAAGAGTGATGCTATAGCCCTCACAGGACAAATATCTCCAGGATAAAACACCCTAATACACCTACTACTAGCATATGTAGTAGATGCTCAACTTGAGCTTGGCAACTCCGAAAAAACCGTTAAGGAAAATCACGAACGCTTAAGAAACGCTATAAAAGTAGTGAATTTGTTTATATAATTGACAAATACAACTTAAGAAGAAAAACTACCCGATGTGGGACTAAAAGGTTTATATAGTCTCTTAAAACTACTAAAAATTGGAAACTCCACAATGTGGGACTAATAAGTTTCATTCACAAAAGAAAACAATAAATTATAAGTTTTATTAAAAACTTTAAAAATCCTTTTATTATTAATGGTTTTCCAACAATCCCCCACATGAATGAAAACTCAATAAAACACGAAAACACGGATAGATTTTGGTAAATCAACAACCCAATCTCATGACCCCAACCGACCAAACCAGAATCGACAGATCGTGCATGTTGAAGTCATACTAGCCATTCCAACGTCATCTCCCTCACACAACAGTGTGATGACCCCAGGATCATACTATGGATTTCTAAAATCATATAGTATAGAGAGCTTTCATCTTTAGTTCCTCACAAGTGACACTACGGGAAAATTAGTGATTAACTACACCAGATAACAGTTGTCATACGATATACGACAACTCATATCTATAGGTTGCACAAGGGGGGGGGGGGGGGTTGTAGAAAGTCCTCAATTCTTTGCAACTCGTCAATACTAGTTGTAAACATGGTTGTCGTTCCATTGTATACTACGCTTCTTTCAGTTGTGAATGTTTTTCGAAATTTCCTCTTAATGCCTAACACAACTCATACCTGGTTGTGAAAATAACTCCTACACTACACTTGTTGGGGTTGTTGAAATTTCTTTGACAATTATGGTTAGAGTTGTACGTCATTTTTTTGACAACTATGGTTTGAGTTGTATGTCATTTCTTTGAACAACTATGGTTTGAGTTGTATGCCATCTCATTGACAACTTGTGCTTTTGTTGTATGTCACTTCTTAGACAACTTTGGTTAGAGTTGTATGTCATCTCATTGCCAACTTCTGCTTTTGTTGTATGTCACTTCTTTGACAACTTTGGTTTGAATTGTATGTCATTTCTTTGACAACTATGGGAAGAGTTGCATGTCATTTCTTTGACAACTCTAATTCTGAGTTGTTGTACATATTCGATTTGGAAAAAAAAAATTAAATTTTGAGAATTTAAATACAAAATTAAATATGCATTACTTTAATAACCATGAAAGAAGATCATATTTCCAATTATTATCACTATTGTTTCTCACTACAGAAGATTATTTTTACAGAACTTGGACACTAAAAAAAAAAATCTAATAACACTTATGTTTTAGAAACCCTTCTGGCTATTCTTTCTCAGCTTCAAAAATCATCTCTTAACCCTTGGAATCCTACTGTGGGTGAGACTGTGACAGCAAACTACATCTCTAATGGCATAATCTCTGTAAAACAAAAGTGCAAACTTAATTTAGTATACCAAGATCACAACCAAATATGAATAGTAAAGAGTGGCGCCAGAATGGTGTTATACTAAAGAATAGGATACCTAGAGAACTGATTTGGAACCATGTTATAATCCAATACTACGATTCAGGTAAAACAAAGTTCATTCCAGGCATTGACTCACCGAAAAAAAATATTCATCTCATAAGGTGACAGTATGAAGTCTGCTAAAGCACTGTAGTAACTGACCTTGCTGCCGAAGCTTTGTCATTGAACTGAGAAGCCATTCGGCGACTAGTAACAGTTTCTACTTCCATATTGCTATCATCCTCAAAATCTTCTCCAAAATCTGAAAGTATCTTGGTATCATTTCATATAATTAACCTGAAAAGAAACCAATTGTCGAACGTAAGATCGAGAAACCAATCAATAAGTACCATATCTTCAGTTCACAACAAGACAGGAGTCCAGATTGCCTTGATGTAGTTGCTTTTGAGCGAAGAGATTTACATTCCATGGCGGCAGAGATTTCTCGGCTTTAGATGATTTCATAGGAATTCCCTTGTACATTTGCACTCGTTTATTCAAAGCATCTCTCCTACGCAGTGCCAGTTTTTTGTTAGGATCGAAAAGTAAAACTTCTTCAAAAGCCTTGAGAGCAGCTTTCAAGTCTTTCAAATTGATTGATTCCCTTCTCGAGCTACGCATCACGGATGTAGCTAACACCAAGAGAATTGTGAACCTGCATAATAAAGGTTTAGACACATCCATGTATAGTGCAGACGACAGAAACAAGAAAAAAAAACGTAAAATGAGTGGCTTCAGAGGTACTAGTGTGACGGTCAAACTTGTATAAGTTTGAAAGCAAACTAAGAGGGAGGAGAATATAATGGAAATGGTACTGCACCTGTGCAAGATCTTGATCATCTCCATCCCATTTCGAGATTGCTTGTTGCTAATATTTAATTGCAGCTGGGTGGAACTTCCTTCTCAGCTTGTTGCAAATATTTAATTGCAGCTGGGTAGAACTTCTTTCTCAACATCACTGCCCCAAGTTCAAAGATCTCAGTAGCACTAGCATCACCACTTCGTATTTTCTCCTAAATGTTTATTACAAGATTAAGGAAGTAATCAGGAATATACACAACCTTTCAAATAGATTGAACTCATACAGTAAATCTTACGTCTTGTTTGCTTACTCTGATTAAGCATGATCCTAAATGTAATAGGAGACGAAGTGACAATTGATGGATTATTATTGGAACTTGAAAAGGGATACAAGGGAACACTATTTACCTACAATTCTTTGGCAGAAAGGTCAAGCTCTGAACGAACAATGACTTGACGAATCACAAAGAACGTGAAGCAACAAGTACGATAACTGAATTCCCAATTCAAATATCTCCCCAACCTGGTAAACTAAGTTAAATCTCATCTCTTCACTGGAGTGTGCTGCTTCTGCAGAACTCAACCACGTCATTGCGGATTGACTCAACCATGATTCATAGAGATTTCTCAAACCTTCGCACACAAATTTCTTGTCTTGTGATGCTTTTAACAAAAGTTGCAGCAACTATTGCTTTCACCATTATCAGCGTAACTCTATCTAGTTGAAAGCATAAACTTCAATCATTAGATTATAACAAATACATTAAACTTCTCCTAAAACATGGTTTACTTGCTCATGAAAAAACAACAAAATACACACACACAAAAAATGAAACAAACCATGAAAAAACTAAGTAGAACATCATTCAAAAGTATCTCATTAACCTTGATGTGGCAACAGTCTCCCAAGTGGTAAATCTGGTCATCTACTGGAGTAATTGTATAGTAGCGTCTCACTTGCAAGAAAGCTGCACCAGCATCCCTTGCCTATAATTATACAAAAAATCAATCAATCAATCAAACATGTAAGAAAATCCCAAAAATCGAAATTACAAAATGAATAAACAATCAAAACATGTAAAAAAATTTGCAAAATCAATGAACAATCAAAAACCAGTAAACAATCAGAATCACAACCTTTGCTGCGTCAAATCGGTCAGGCCATCTTTTTCTTGCTTCATTAACAGGAACATGTTCACCAATTAACCTGCAATCAGAATTTTCTTTCCGTTTCTTATACTTTGAAATCTTCCTTTGCAGTTTCTCCACAGGGACTGCAACATCTTTCTCCATTTCTTCTTCCTCATCCACAGCTTCCTCAGGGTTTTAAATATGTAGATCTGAAACCACATCTTCTTCTTCTACTACACCAATCTTCATCATAATAACCACCACCATCTTAATTTCTCATCAGTTCAATCCTCTCAAACCACCAAAATCTAGTGAACCCATCTCCGTAACATCAACATCTCCTGCTCAACCACAACGAACAACTCTGCACTTCAAGATGATTGAAGGTGGTGTCAATACAAGTATGAGATTCAGAACCAGAAGAAAAGGTAAATCCGATAATAGAAGATAATAGAAGTTATGGTTTAGGGGATGAGTTCAAGATGAAGTTAAATAGAGAAATCAAAGACGAAATTAACGGTTTCTACTTAAACTAAAGCTAGGGTTTGTGAGGATTCATTATGAAATCGAAAAGAGAATCAAGGATTTGGGAAATCAGTTAATTGGATTTGAAAATATCTTGAGATTTGGTTTTGTTTCTTCAACAATGAGGATGTAGGGTTTCTGATTTTCTTCATACTGAAACTGATTCCTTTGTTAAATCACTGGTTAAGCAAATCTTGAGTGAGGGTTTTTTTCTGAGGGAAGCGCAAGTTAGGGTTTTTTTTCCTGAGGGATGGAAAGATGAGAGACGAGAGAAACATGAGTGAAGGCAAGTGAGAGAAAATAATTTCATTTTATGTAAAAGAATTTGAACGGATAAGATGTGGTATGACGGGTCATACGGATTATGAAAATCTTTGACGGCAGTACAGATTTAAGTTAAGAGTGTCATACGGATCAAGAAAAGTGTGTTTTCTTTGTGCTTTCTCTTTGTGTTAATAGGAACTCATGTTTTCGGTTTAATTATCAACCTTCGACATGAAAAAAAATCCAATTTTTTTTTTATAAATTTAGGACATTATTATCAACATTCTCATGAGACTAAAGGTTCCTTTCACCAAAGTGAAAAAGCATGAACTAGTGAACCCTTAGATCCTAAGTTCCAGTAATACCAAAACCATCAAAACGAAAACATAAAAAGCGCAGGAAATACCATTTTAGGCAGAGGTGTCCATGAGGTCTTGAACCTTTGCTTAGTGAGATATTACCGGAATTACTTGCTAGAGACAGTGAACTTTGTCTTGAACTGCTAGCGTTTGACGTAATTCGCGATAACAACCACGGATGATATCTCCAAGGGTGCTGCCAAGCTCGTGCCGTTTTGTCCAATTTGGCCCTGGACATATCCTGTTTATCAGAATGCTCTAGAGAATCAAAGCTCATATTCTCATAGGAAGTGGCCCCACTTCCTCATTCAGATAGGTGAGTTTCCATAAAGAGTGTTACTGCTACACCCCACTTCAATCTTAAATTGAAACTATAGAACTCATTAAGACTTCTTAAAAGTCACCTTCACATGCAGTCACACTATCACGTCTACACCATAGGGAAGGGACAGAGAATGAAATTCTCTGATAGTGTTTACCTTTACCCACCACAAATTAGTTGTCTCATTCGAAACCTTGATCATGGGATATCCAGTCAGCAAGGTTGAGTATCCTTCATGGCAAGTTTAATTTATGAGCTTAAGCCCCATCCCCCTCGATGCATTTCTAACTATCTCTTTGGATAAACCTTTCGTCAAAGGTTGCGCGATATTCTCCTTGGACTTTATCCAATCAATGGAAATAACGCCGATTGAGATTAGTTATTTTTAGCTTTAGCTATTATAGCTTGGCTAACACAATGTACAAATATAGCTGGCACAGGCCTATGCCAGAGAGGAATGTCTTCTAAAAAGCATCTTAGGCACTCGGCCCCCTCTCGTGCTTTATCTAACGCAATACTCTTAGATTCCATAATGAATTGAGCAATATATGTCTGTTTGGAAATCTTCCAAAAACAAACCCTCATGTTAGAGTGAAACCATATCCACTCGTAGACTTAGACTCCTCTCGAGTCAACTATCCAACTTTGCATCATAAAGTCCTCAAGGACAGAAGATACCTTTCATAAATCAAATAAAAGGTAATAGAGTATTTTAGGTACCATAATACTCTACTAAGTGCATCCCAATGCTATTTCTATGGACTACAAGTATATCTACTTAACTTACTCACAATATAGGCAATGTCTGGACTCTTACAGTTCATTAAATTCATCAGACATCCTATAACTCTTGAGTATTCAAGTTAACATACTCCATTTTCCTTATTTTTCTTGAGTCTACAAGAAGAATCGTATGAAGTACAAGCAGGCTTACAATCAGACTGATTGTATCTCTTAAGCACAAATTCAACATAATGAGAATGACTAAGACTATAAATGTTTGATTATCTTTTAATCCTCAACCCTAAGATTACATCAAAAAGCTTTAGTCTTTCAAGTCAACGTTCTCATCAGTGCATGGTTTTAGTGGAATTAATCACATCTATGTTTGTATCAAGTATAAACATATCATCAACATACAAGCATACAATCACACAGGCATCCTTAACAAGTTACTTATAAATATACTTGTCAGATTCATTAACTTAAATCCACTACACATTATCTCATGATCAAATTTTCCATGTCACTGTTTACGTGCTTATTTGAAAACCATACAAATATTTGTTCAACTTACAAACTTTGTCTTCATAACCTTTCACTACAAAATCCTCAGGTTGGTCTATGTAAATTTCTTTATCTAATTCACGGTTTTAGGAAAGCTGTCTTAACATCTATCTGATGTATCTCCAAGTTGTTTATGGCAGCAATATCAATTAGCATCTCAACAGAAGTAATTCTCGTCACAAGTGAATAAGAATCATGGAAATTTACACCTTCTTTTAGTTTATAGCCTTTAGCTACCAACTTAGCCTAATATTTTTCCACAGTTCCATATATCTAACGTCTCAACTCATTTATATCCCATGGTCTTACTCCCTAGAGGTAAAATAGCAAGCTCCCAAGTCTGGTTCCTACGGACTAAATCCATTTCACTAAATGAAGCTTCTTACCAGAATGGGGTTTCAATAGATGTTATGGCTTCTTTATGAGTCTGGAGCTCAGATTAGGCTAGGATTATTAAGAAGTCAGGTCCATAAGAAGTCTCAGTTCTAATCTTTCCTTTTCCTAGGATCAACTCTAATTCATATTCCTTAAAGATAAGTTTTGACTATTTGAAAATAAATCTAGGGGATCAACATCACATCTCTAATGAGGTACATGATTAAGAATAAACATGTTCAAAGAACTCAGCATCCCTAGATTCTATAATAGTATTCACACCAAAGTCAGAAAAAGCAGAACTCACAACCAAAAACTATATGCAGTAGGGTACTCAGGATATCTTATCTAAACACCCCCACACTTTGACGTATGCATAAGAAGGTTGTCTATGTTTCATAAACATATGAAGTTTTATCTAATCCTTTAAAGGTTACTCTATTCAGGATATAACAAAATCATAGGACGACCTCTCCCCCACAAGTTGGCGGTTAATCCTTTAATCAACATGGCATAAATCATCTCCTTAATGGTTCTGTTCTTACGATCAACTATACCATTAGACTACGGTGAATAAGGAGGTGTGATCTCATCAATAATGCCATTTAACAAGTAAAGTTCTCCTATATGAATTTCATACTTGCCATCATGTTCAGACCTAACCCTTTTAGTGGTAACATATACTTTGCTTTCAATTTCAAGTTTATACTCTTAAGGCTTCTAAGGCATCATCCTTACCCCTAAGTAAGTATACAAGATAGTACCTCGTACAATCATCTATGAAAGTTATAAAAACACCTTTTACCACCTTAGTTTGGGTTGATTTCATGTCAACTAGGTCTAACTCAATTAATTCTAAGGGCTTAGAATTACTCCGAGCAATTTTGCTAAAAGGTTTTATAGCATGTTTTGATTCTACGAATATTTAACTTTTGTGTTCAATATCCAAGCTAAATTTGAGTAAGCAGCCTACGCTTCCCAGTTTATGCATTGACTTATATAAGTTTACTGTTCCATGTACACTATGCAAAACATTCAATCACAGAAAAGAAAACACAAGAATCAACTACTTCATCAATTTTTTCGTTAAGCTTATATTAACCTTAAGTCTTATAACGTTTCCTTCAAAATCACATGCCCTTAGGTACGACAAGTTTTCCATATTCAATTAATATCTTAAGTCGTTTACCATCTACAACAGAACAACATACAAGATTCTTGCATATGCCCGGAACATGAAAACTTCATTCATGTGAGAATATTACAGATATGAGCTTCTGCTCGACCTTTCCCTTTTATGCAACCTCTGTCGCAGGTGAGTTACTCATATAGAGTATCTCGACATCTCCTATCCTCTGATAGGAGGTGAACAGGTCTCTGTTTCAATAAACATGCTTGGTGGCTCCAAAGTCCACCTACTGGTCTCTCACATTAGTTATTAAAATAACTTCCGACATCATGCCACTGAACTCGTACTAGTTTGTTTCAACTAAATTAGCATTAACTATCTACTAATTAAGATTTTTATGTTGCCTACAATTTACTGTTGTATGGCTAGAATTTTACACACATAAAAATCACCCTTAATTAAAGTAATGCTAGATTCAGGTTTATGAAACATACCTTTCTTAAGAAGACTATGCTTAGAGTTGCGTTTGATGTTCCAACCTTTGTCAGCTTTGGAAAAATTGTGTTCATCCACATGCACCTGTTAGCCATGTCCCTTTCCAGTTTCATGTCACAATCTTCGTTTATACTTTGACTATGGAGATGGTAATTTCTCAATCACCTAATACACCACATCTCAGAAACCTTAGTTCCGAAACGGAAGATAAAATATGAGTTTTGAAGATAATATCTAGATTTACAAACTTCGTTTGAACCACCATATCCAAAAAAAACTCATGGTTACCCCATAAAAACTACTTTAGTTAACAAAACATTTCTGCCCTTCAGAATTTTTCAGGAACGTTTCTCTGTTTTGTAAAATATAAAAAAAATACTTTTACAACTCCAAAAATTCTGAAATTTTACGTGGATAACTATTAGGATGTCCACTACGTTGTGTAAAAAGGGTTCATCGAAATTCCTTCTAGGTTGAGAGATAAATTCGAAACTCTACAGCTGACCAAAAATTCGTTTTCTGTTTTTTCACTCCATAATTAACATCCATGATTCACAAACCAATTTAACCATTCTTGATTATACAAAAATGTCTTAAGATTGTTAGGTGCAATAATCAAAAACAAGGAAAAAATCAAATAAGCAAAAGTTATTGATACTTAGCTCCTTTATAGTGGAAGTGATCGATTTGATGAAACAGACGAGCTCCCCAAATCTCTCGCAACAACAACAAGGCAAAACTTTGGAAAAAGAGTGAGTCACGTGTTCAACACGTTGCCCTTAAGACATTAGCGCCCGGCTACACTCAAGAGTGATGCTATAGCCCTCACAGGACATATATCTCCAGGATAAAACACCTTAATACACCTACTACTAGCATATGTAGTATATGCTCAACTTGAGCTTGGCAACTCCGAAAAAACCGTTAAGGAAAATCACGAACGCTTAAGAAACGCTATAAAATATTTTTCCTTAGGGGTCTCTCTAAAATATAGAGCAACCCCTTTCCCATAGATTTAACAAAAGTAGTGAATTTGTTTATATAATTGACAAATACAACTTAAGAAGAAAAACTCCCCGATGTGGGACTAAAAGGTTTATATAGTCTCTTAAAACTACTAAAAATTGGAAACTCCACAATATGAGACTAATAAGTTTCATTCACAGAAGAAAACAATAAATTATAAGTTTTATTAAAAACTTTAAAAATCCTTTTATTATTAATGGTTTTCCAACACATCACAGAAAGGAATTCCTGGTTTGGAGCCAAAGGACATTCCTAAATTAAAGAATATAAAATTATGTCGGGGGTATTGCTACTTTGACTGATTACGTGGTGTATGGAGGATCTGAGCCAAAGAAGCGCGAGTGATGGTGCTCTTAGGTTTTGTTTTCTGCTAAGGAACCTAACTTTGCAATAGATATTTAAGTTGTTTTTGAATGAATCTGCTTTATCAATTTATTTGCTGGTGATATATTATTATTCATGAAACTGGATTTTTCTATGATGATATATGCTAGTCGTGCACTCATCAATCATGGAGTCACTCCGATTGCCGTCAGGTTATTTAAAATGAAACAAAGATGATAGGAATTATTGAAAGAAGCTTTGACTTGCATATTTGTTTGGTGAAGTAATATTCTGACATCCCTCCCATTAACTCGTTGTCCTTAAAACTTTGTCAAACCTCCAACCCCAAGAGCTTTGAACAAAAAAATGTTTTGTTCAGAAGTGCACCCAAAAACTGCTGAAATCTCATTATCATCACCACCATCTTCTTCATCAGAGTGTATTATAGCCAATAGTAGTGATCTCATAAGACAGATTTTATTGTACCTGCCAGTGAAATCTTTACTTGTATGTAAATCGGTTTCAAAACAATGGTTTTCCATGATCTCAGACGCTTATTTCACTTACAAACATCACCTTCGAAGCCGCAATTTGCTCCCTAAACTTTACTCGCTTGCAGTCTCAGTAACCTCCAAACACCAGGTATGTCAACTTTTCTATCTTGATGGAACAAAAGTCACCGAATCGTCATCTCCGTCTCTCCCGTGCTTCGAATCCTTGTCTGTCATGAATAATCCAGCAAAAATATCAGTTTTTCAATCTTGCAATGGCCTTTTCTGCTGTAGAAGTTACAGACGTGGCCAAGGCTATCATGAATATTTCATCTTCAATCCGTATACCAAGCATTACAGATTCCTACCACCAGCGTCTCCAGTCGTAAACAACTTTAAGTTCTCCGAGGTTTGTAGTGTTAGCTTGGCTTTCGATCCACTTAAATCGAGTCATTATGAAGCTGTTTGTATCTGGAGAAGGAATCATAAAACCTATTCTTATCATATCGAAATTTACTCGTCCAAAACGAAGAATTGGAGACTCTCCGGAAGTACTTTCACTGCACCTGGAGATTATGCATTCCATAAATCCGGTGTCTACTGGAATGGCTCGTTGCACTGGATCTGCCCCAACATAGAGTATTCGTTTTGCTACGATATTAATCAAGGCGTAGTAAAAACAATGCCGGCGCTGCCTTTACATTTCCCAAATGATTGGCATCGTTATACGAGTACGTATTTTGGAGAATCAAATGGGCACATGTATCTTATTAAGAATCATAAGTTGTGCTATACTCGTTTCGACGTTTGGGAGATGGAACTGGATTACACGAAATGGACAGTGAAGTACCATGTTGATATTCAGCCGCTCATAGTTGCATATCCGGAAATGGTTCAAGTGAATATATTTTCAAACCAGCCTAATTATGATTTTTATTTCTTGTCGGTCGTTGGGGCGGAAAATGATCAGAAAGATTCACCTAAACTGTTGATACGAATAGCAGATAGCATAATCTCTTATGATCTTAACCAATTCAGCTTCAAGAAAGTTCATGATTTGTCACAAGACCTGCATTTGGAGGAGGAGGATTACCCAGTAACGTACCAAAGCGTTGATGCTTATCAATGCATTGAATCACTCGCTTGTGTTTAATTAGTTATTTTTCTCATATGTAATTTTTTGTTTTTCTATGCAATCTTCAGTTGTTCATAACAATTTCTCAGATCTTGAGATTTATACTGAATTTCATTTTTTAACCTAATGTTGTGCGAGGAACTAGGCGAGGTGAGGCGCCAAGCCCTCGCCTAGCGCCTAGGTGCGCCTGAGGCTCCCAAGCCGACCAGAAAAAAAATATTTCAAGATGGTGTTTCCCCGGATTTTGGGCCGTATTGGTGAGGCACCCACTTTCCGCCTAGGCGAGCGCCTAGCTCTTCTTTTAACAACATATATAGTGTAACCTAACTTGGCCAATTAGGCTGGTCACAGACTATGACTTGTTAAACCTGTCATCTGCTGAACCGATTTCAAAGGCTGCACAGATGACATGTTATCTTGGCATGGCACATAGAAAAATTTCATGCCACGACTCCACATTCTGAACCTAAGTATTTACAGATGCATTATGTCTAGCTATATGGTACATGAAGCACTCTATATTTGACCCAAAAAAATCGCATAAGAAAAGTTGTTTGCACGGTTGTAGTGTTTTAAGTTTATGAGCTCATCTGTTGAGAGGTGAACGCTAATACCACTCGTCTTAAAAAAAAAAACGTTCATGATTATTCATTACACATTCTGCTTCCCCTTCACACCTAGCTAACTGGTATGAACTGCGGAATTTTTCAACAGAAGCCTACTGGATTGGTGTAACAGATGAAATTTCTGGGTACATCCTACTGAGATTATTCCAGTACCAGAATATTTAACACTCTTAATTACTGTCAGCTCCCAGGTCAAATAGGATTTGCTATAACGGATAAGAAACCAAGATGGGATACGGCACGTGGTAATCTCGCAGAGGTTGGTAGCGGATTACAGTCGGTGGTGCATTGATTGATACGCCTCCCAGCCTGGCCGATGTTTACGAGAGATATTGTTGTGATTACTTGTCTAAAACTGCATTAGTACTACACTTGCCATCCCAATCTAGATATGGAATGGAACACTTGCCATCCTAGGCTGGATGAGGCTAACAACCGAGACATATTTTCGTTGAAAGTATGCATGCACATCCTTTCCACTCATGGATAATAATCTCAAAACGAACGGCTTGATGACCGCTGATATAGACGGTTCTGCCACGTAAAATAACAGGAAAGAAGATCATCAAAACATGGCTTCAGACGCTTCGTAGTAGCAGCAAAATATATTGGCCTAGTAGTCACAGTATCATCTCCCAAAACTATCATAATTTACAATCTTCCAAATTTTTCTACCCACCCATTCCCTTTGAAACTCTATATTTATGTTTCCCATTACAGCATTTCTCATTGAGCTCTTTCGCAAGCTGTGTTTTGCTCTATTTCTCTCTGTATACCGCTGTTTATACTGCTCCTCAGCCTCCTTATTCACTCATTTCCGTACCGCAACCATGTCTGGAAATGAAGAGAGTGTTGTTAGTATCAATGCATGGCAGCCAGATAACAGTTTCCTAGATAGCCTATCTGATGATTTCCGCTTCGTGACCTTCCTCATTTACTTTACTCTCGGTCACAGCCACCAGTGGGTGGTTTTTGATGAGGGAAATCCAAATCCAATTGTCATCCACCATGGGCATGTTCCAACCATAAGGAGAATGTTCTTTGTAAGTGCAGACCTTTTAATTTCTGAGGCAACTGGCGATGAGTTGATAAGTGATTTCTTGAACCGGCTCTATGTTCCTTTCAATATGCAAGAGAACTTGATACCAAGGCTCTTTGACATCTTCCGTCAGGCTGCAAATGATGATGCAAACATTGGTCGCACCTTAATTGCATTGGTTGTAAAGATTCATGTCAGCACAACCATTTCATGCCCATGAAAATGTTCATGCATGCTGCAGGATCACTTGAATCGGTTTTATGGTTTGGTAATAATGCTTATTTCAGATAGCTAGCGAATCTAGTGATTCACTCTATCTGTTTATGTAGTTCTTTATTTTCTTGTTGGAGCTGGGAAATTTTTATTTGCTTCATTTACCAATAAATAAAATTAAGAATTTTCCAATTCTGCGTATGTGCAATTTGAATTACTTGAGTTTTTCTTTAAGAAAAATGATGTCAAATACATAATCAAACGCAAACAAGGGAATTGAGAAACTGATCTGCATGCGCCATTATAGCTTCATGAATGAATTGACCCGTGTGACCTATTTGGTTCACAAATGAACCGTTCCTTCAAGAGCCAGCACGTTTATTAAATCACGAATATTCTTGAAGCTAGCCTCATTCAGATAGATCATAATTCAGATAGTCGAGGGGTTTTTTGATGTTACTGGTAAATGATATTCTGGGGTAGCCCCCCACCCACCCCATACTGGAGTTACATCCCTATCACCATATTCCGTCTAGCAGCTGTTAGTGGTTCAATTAGCTTCCAGAAAATTGAAACTGCATTGTGCAAACAAGAGCACAGAACGAGTAACATTAAGTTATCCACATCCATATATTTAGCAACATAAGATCGCATGAAATGCTCCGTGATTTCGAGACTTGGTTGGTAGTTGGATGAAATGCTCCGTGATTTTGAGAGCAGAAGCTGTTATGGCAATTTCTATTTCGCTTGACTATATTGCACAATTAAGGAATGAAATGTGCCTGAGATGATTGTATCAATGTCATAGAATTCTCTCACCGTAGTTCCCCCCAGCTGATCTAAGTACCAAATCAAGCCTATAAAATGTAAAATTATTTGCCTAGAAGTCACAGTTTGGCAGATTTACATGAGTTGGGAGATCCAGAAGCAGTAAGTCGAAGTTTTAGCAGAGGTTACATCGAAGAAGCAAACAGCATCATACATGCGTCTCCTAGTCCCTTTTGAATATTCGGCATGTGAGCCCAACTGTAATTTAGTCTGCTCTGTCGGGCTGTGCAAAAAAAACGGAACCGCGGATTTCACCCGTATCCGTCCGCCAAATTACGGGTAAAACCCAATCCGCAATAGCTATGGGCCGGACACGGGTGGGATTCTCAAATCCGCACGTTTACGCGGTTTGGTTGCAGTTGGACTTTGCAATCCGCACGGTTTTGGAAAGACAGATTATTAAATGACCCAGTATGCATCTCCCCTTGTAATCCGATTGGCTAGATAGTAACATTTTGACTTTCTTGGGTTGTTTGCTCCCGCCGACAGTACGTTTCATACTCTACTCAAAAAGCAGTAACCGTCATGATCATTAGAAATCTGTTACTGCTTAGTAATAGATTTCTAATTTTTCCTTCATAAGTTTTGTATGTCATCGAACTCCAACCCTTTTTTTTTTGTTCGGCACTAAAATTTTTCCTTCTAAAAGTGGTGCTCTATTTAGTTAGAGATCATTAGATCCAATTTTCTTCTCTCAAATAAAAACCTTTTTTCTCTTTAGTACTTTTATTATTAAAATTCTGTTTCACTAGAAATAAAATAACCTTTTTTTTCCTAACCAAATCCGCGGTTAATCCGCATCCGGCCCGTATCACCCGCTAATCCGCGTATGTGAAATCTACGGGTGATTGGGCCGGACACGGTTGGATTTTCCAAATCCACAACTTTAACGGATTGGACGCGGATGACCCCTAATCCGCAACCGCCCATCCGTTGCACACCCCTACTGCTCTGGAATACGTTGTGTGTCTACTCGTTTTCCCGTAGTCTACGTAATGTATACAACTCAGAGAACCAGATACTAAGTAGTATCGATACCTCTGTTGAACTAAGAATGCTAAGTAATAAAAGATATCCAAGATCACAATAATAACGAAGAACACAAATATAATGTAAAAGCTTCTAAGTTATCATGAGACACAAGAGATTACATGGTTCGACTTTTGTCTACGTCCACGGGGTAATGAGTGATTGTTTTGTATTAAGTTATGGTGGTTACAAAGATCTTAAATGCTTCCCAAAGTAATAGAGAGAACTCAAGTTGAAAATACTTAAGTTCTAAACATTAAAGAGGTATAAGCTTAAGACTAGATCTTCTCTCCTAGATATTGAATGCCCTTAATTAGTTTGTTGGTAAGGCTTGGTATTTATAGCCCCTTCTGCTCCATGTATATCTTTGCTGCCTCTGGGTACATCGTTTGCTGATATACCTTTCGTACCAATGGTACCTTCTTTAACCGTGTGCTTTCTTCAGTCGCACTCTGCCACCTCAGCTGACCCACGTTCCTTCGGGAACTTCCCAACCCTAGTACAGGTTGTACCTTCGTTCACCGCCAGCCTCCGTCAATCAGGTACCGCCACATCATCTCTCTCCACTTGCTTTGATTATGCGTGTCGATAAGAGATTTATGCATTTAATGCTAATTATATGCGTCATCTAATTCTGTCCCTTCGCCAGCTGCCCCTTCCTAGACTAGTCTTTACTTTTTCCATCCTGGCCGTCGAGGTATCCCT
This sequence comes from Papaver armeniacum, assembly GCA_023531295.1. Taxonomy (NCBI): domain Eukaryota; kingdom Viridiplantae; phylum Streptophyta; class Magnoliopsida; order Ranunculales; family Papaveraceae; genus Papaver; species Papaver armeniacum. Next base: position 79,870 of record JAJJWW010014643.1, on the reverse strand, counting down.
TCTTGGGATGAGATAAAGTAGATCTGCGAAGGTATCCTCTCGCTACTCGGGTATCTCTCGCATAGCAAGGGATACATAGTTATCTTGTGTGTGGCAACTAAGATCGTGACACGTGCTCCGCAGAATATTGGTATTCACAGTTTGCCCATTTTCTTTCATATTCTACCGTTTGGTAGGATTGGAAGAAAACTTCCGTTACGCCGCCATTTTTGCACGTACCGATTGGGTGGTCCTTACATGCCCTTTCATACAATAACTTCCCCTTGAATTTCGGGACATCCAAATTTTTGGATTCCCCAGCCGCCTATAAGAAGGGAATAAAGATAAGGAGTTTTCATTAACTCATTTTCTTCTTCATCGAACTGTCGCTCTCCATCTCTTTCATAGATATTTTTCTTCTGCTGCTAACTGCTCCATCTCCCCTTCGATTCCTCAAGGTTCTGGTTCGACATTTGATTGTACAAGTAAGTGGTTCTTACTCGTTCTCGTTGCTTTCGTATTTCTCCATGCTCGATCCTGTATTTTCTTCTTTGATTGTTTGATGTTGTTGTTACACTTGCATGCGAGAATTCTCGTTCTTTTTCACTCGTTCATGTAGCATAAGAACTTGGGTTTTATCCCATTCCGCATTTTGATGATGATTCTGCCATGATTGTTCTTCGTCCGCAGCTTTGATTATGGTGGCGAATGATCTTTGATTTTTCCTTATGATGAGTTTAAACCCTCTCCTTTGGTTTGTTTAGTAAAACCCATGCCCAAAGTATGCTGGTTTTTTCCATCAATTTGCTTTTGGAGTTGACTGTGATTTTCGTCCGCCATTGTTGATGGGATGTTCTTCCTGTTGGTGTTACGAATTATGATACTCCCAAAGAATCCTACGCGTAAGGTTCAGGGAACCTCTTCGTCAACTGATCCAAATCCGCGGATGGCTCATCTTGATGCTACGCCATCTCCGCCCCCTAAGGATACTAAGATACCTACTTGTACCGAGATGGTTGTGATCCCCGAGCATGCCGTGGACCCCGAGGTAGAATAAGTTTTTATTGAGGACCTTCCACCTCCTCGTCACTTTGAGCTTCAAAGGCTTCAACTTCGTGATGAGGATAGCTACGCTCATCTGCCTTTATCTGAGATCACCAAGTCTTCTTATCTTGATCGCGGTAAATGCTGGGCGTATACTCCCCTTCTTATGACTCGGTCCTTGGGTTGGCTTTGCTTCATGACCCCAGCGCGTTTCTCATACGGCCTTTTCCTTGCCCATGAATCGTGATGAATACCATCCTTGGGTCTCGAACCCCGTTGCTTCTCACAAGGTGACCTCCGCTTCGTTCGAAGGTTCTTTTTTTTTTTTTTTTTTTGTTGGTTTCGTAACCTTTGTTTGATATAGTGATTCTCGACAACCTTTTGTAGTCTACCTCTGCTTTCTCTGAACCGCCCGTGTTCTCACTTTTAAGATTGTTCCTGGATTTTCTAGTAATTCGGTAGCCGTTAGGGAAAAGAAGAGAAGGGTTTCACCTGGTTTGTTTGAGCCAACATCTGTTGGGGATCGTATGGTTAGGGTATCCCCTTCCGTGGCGATGCAGTATGGTGGTGATTTCTGGCGTATTCTTCGATCTTTACGCAATGCTTCAGTGGTGACCCCCATTGCTGAGAAGAAGCTTCTCCATTCCTGGCGTGGTTTAGGAGACGTTGCAGGCTTAGGATCTTCTTCTTATTATTTGAAATATTTCCTTTTGATGTTTTAGAACAATGTATGCTCCTTTATGGGTTCCTTTGATGCTTTTGAATGTGTTTGATGTATGCTTGCCCCCTTTTTCCTTTGGAAAGTTGATTCGCACTACTTTCAAATGGGAAAAAGTATCTTTTCTTATATGATTCTTTCATCTTCGTGGTTGGTATTGTGCTTGTCTTAAGCAATCTTCTTCCAGCGAGGTATCCTTGGTAGACCTTGCCCCTTTGCTGAGGTTGTCCATCTTTGTAATTTAACTCTTGCTTGTTGACAACGTACATCTTTTCGTTAGCAATAAGTCCCATCCTTTCCCCTGGCTTCCCGCATCTAGATATGTATGTACTAAACAAAAGCCGCCTCCACCATTATTTGTTGCTTCATGATCTTTGTGGCCAAGTTTGGGTCACCCTTTATTCGCTTGCGGACACCATATCTGTGCGGATTCGATTCTCGAATATCCTCCGTGTTTGGAATTAATATGTACCCTTCGGCATAAAACACGCTTTGTCCAAGTTATGTAGGACTAAGTGTACTTGCTTTGTGTTTTTCCCGAGCATGCTTTTCAGGAACATCTTCCTGTCAGCCCACGACAACCTTCACCGAGTAATGCTACTTATGTTGCTAAGGTATCTTCGTTGGAGGACGATCTGAGGAAGACTCAGAGATCCTTGGAGGCTTGTTTGTTGGCTCTTGAGAGAGCTAATAATGCTGCCAAAGTCGCTGAGGATGGGCGCAAAGCTTCCGATTCTGCCTTAGCTGCTGAGTCTTCTAAAGCCATAGGTTCGTTTTCTTCTTTCTTTAGCTTTGTCTGTATTGTCGCTTAGCTGTATAGTCCTGAGACGACCTATCCCTTCCAGTTGGTGGTTCTGATGAACTTAGGTAACTTCGGGAGCAAGTAGCCAAGTTATCCTCTGATGTTTGGTATTATCAGAAGAAATCAGATAGGTTGATGAACGTGACCGTTGACAACGAGGCACAACTTTCCCTAGAGTCTGCTCATAATGCAGATCTGGTGAAGCATATGGATTTGCTTCGCAAGGAATGTGATGAAACCCTTAAGTGGAAAGAGGGTCTCAATATAAAGCAAAAGGAGGATATTTCCTTAGTTGAGAGACGCCTCTCAGCCCAAGAAGTTATCCGCAAGAAGTATTACGCGGATTTCGAAGATGCATGCGCTTCCTTAGCTAAGGTTACTGCAGAACAAAATGTTCTATATTCTAAGGTCTGTTCTCTTAAGAACAAACTTATCGAGGATGGTTCCGTGTCTTCTTCCATGTCTCATGCATCTTTAATGAAAAGGTTGGAAGAGTTAGAGAATGTTTACCAAGCCTTATCCTCTGAGAATGATTCGCTTCGGATTGATGTTGATGATCTCCGAACGGAACGGGATACCCTCGTGAAAGATATCGATGCCGCCGAGGTGGATCTTGCTGAGGCTCAACATAGTTTAGAAGAATCCCTTAGCCACGCAGGAGGTAGCTTAGGGCCCTTATTTTTCCGCAGCATCCTTTGTGTTTTTAACTGCTTTTTCTTATTGCTGATACCCTTTATTTCTGCAGGTCTCCAGGAGCAGCTAGTGGGTGCAAATGCCAAGATTACTCGTCTTGAGGGTCAAATATCTTCGTTGGAGATATCTCGCCAATTTGATGCCGCTGCTAAGTTTAAGGATGTGGCATTTCAGCAAGCTAACGATTAACTCATCGCCCAGATGACGGAGCTTCGTCAGAAGTCGGCCGCATATGGAAGTTCAAGCTTATCGATGAAGGTGCAATTCGAACGTTCGGACATTGATTATATTAACAATGCCTTTGCAGAGGCAAGAGCCCCAAGCTGAAGGAGTTGTTTTTCCTCGTCTTCCTTATCCTTGATGCGTCTCGTTTCTCTTAACTGAACTTTTTGTTGTGTTATGACCCCAGCTGAGGGGCCTTCGTTGTCTCCTTTCCTTGAAAAAATACTTTGTCATGGTTTGAACCTTTGTCATCTGCAACTTTTAAAACGTGTTAGTCGTTTTTTGGTAACATTATTATGGTACCCTTAGTATTGCATGAATATATATATGTAGACGTGTTGTGTCTAGTTATTTGCACATTCGAGTTTTCACAAGGTTCTAAGGTATTTTTAACCTTTGGTGGAACATTCATCATCCTACCCAAGTATGCTTTGGCCAGAAGGTACCGTGGTGATGAGGGCTCCTACGTGGGCAATAATTTTCCTGTAACCCTACGCGTTCAGCGCGAAGGCTGCTTTACTTCGACAAGGTATCTCTATAGGGGATATCTTACTTTTTCTTACTTCCTCATGAACGGAGCTATCACTCCGAGGATCCGAGTATTGACACATGCGCAGTTGTGCCTTGCCTTGTCTCATCGTCAGTTCTGATGGAGGGTGTCTATTCTAACCCAGTTTTTATTTAATCAAAATAGACTTTTTCTTAGAAAAAAAGTTTCTTTCATTGATTAGTAAGGTTTATAATACCTTCGATCAGGGATAAAACATGGTGGTCCATTGCCCCTTCCCTTCTTCTCCTGAGTAATAACCATTCACTTACGGGTAGTACTTCTTTAGGTACATTGCGTTCCAAGGGTGTTGTAATACTTCACCTTTGAGGTTCCTTAGGTAGTACGATCCTTTCCCGGAAACACTACACCATTTTTAGGATTTCGCAACAAATATTCGCAACAAATAGTATCGGTTGCGAATTTTCCGTTGCGATTTGCAACCGCTAATATTTCGCAACAGGTTTGTGTCGTTTCGAATTTTGTAACCTCACAAGGGAGGTTGCGAATTGCAACCGCGCTCAGTTCAAGCGTGTGAACCTCTTTCTTGGTCGTTACACCAGAGCTGATAAACACGCCCCAGTCAAATTTCGGTCAAGACTATGGTTTTGTTTTTCCACCCTTAATCCAAGTCTAGGGTATATCCCACCCTTAGATAAATTCTATCCTCATATTTTCTTCCGCCAAAATAGAGAGACTCAGCTCTCCTTCCCCCCTCTCCCCCATCTCCATATCGATAAACCAGAGAGATTAAGCTCTCATCTCCATCTCCATCTCCCTCTCCATCTCCATCATTGTGTAGATCTGTATACAGGTAGAATTTTTGACATAGTTTTTAGGGTTTATAGATTTCGATTTCTAGGGTTTCAAAGATTTCTAGGGTTTGAGATTTCATTTCCAGGATTTAGAGATTTTGATTTAAGTTTATCGAATCCTAGGGTTTCATTTAAGTTTTTCGTTTTTAGGGTTTAATGCTTGATTTCAGTTTTTCGATTTCACTTGTGAATCTTTTCAGTTTTTTTATTTATTTTTTTCTTTCCATTTTATGGTTTGTTGTGTATCTGAATCTAATACCCCTTTATTTTTTCCATGTTACGGTTTGTCAAGATTGAAGAATCGGGTCGGAGTTGGTTCGGGAAGAACTAATTAGGTATATCAACTATGAAATTGTTGTGGTTATTTTCAAAGAGATAATTTCCATTTTATGGTTTGTTGTTTATCTGACTCTAATATTTTTTTTCCATGTCTAGGTTTGTCAAGATTGAAGAATTGAAGTTCAGTTCATTAGAGTTTGAAGAAGAACTGGTGAGAATTGGTTTAGGAAAACTAAGAAGGTATATCCAACTGTTTTGATTTTGATTTTGATATAATCTCATTGAGCATGATAAAAATGGTCCTAGTGGTGAATCGCCAAAACTACTTGTAGCTCATTCTCTCTTTGTTGAGAGGATGTTTCTGTCGTTAACCTAAAGGCTTCGGCAACCCTACCACCAGGATTCAGTTGAAGCTACATGTTAGAATTGAATTGGTGTACTTACAGAAATTTTGTGCAATCTCTTAACTAAGAAGTTTTTATAAGTTGTATGGCCTGAACTTAAGAATTTTTGTAAGATTCTGATTTTGATAGAATCTCATTGAGCATGATAAAAATGGTCCTAGTGGTGAATCGCAAAAGCTACTTGTAGCTCATTCTCTCTTTGTTGAGAGGATGTTTATGTCGTTAACCTAAGGGCTTCGACAACCCTACCACTAGGATTCAGTTGAAGCTACATGTTAGAATTGAATTGGTATACTTACAAAAAATTTGTATAATCTCTTAACTTAGAAGTTTTTATAAGTTGTATGGTCTGAACTTAGAAATTTTGTATAATTTCTGAACTTAAAGATTTTTATAAGTTTGTATGGTCTTAAATTAATAATTTTTGTAAGTCCAATTTTTATTTTGATAGAATCTCATTGAGCATGATAAAAATGGTCCTAGTGGTGAATCGCAAAAGCTCATTGTAGCTCATTCTCTCTTTGTTGAGGGGATGCTTCTGTCGTTAACCTAAGGGATTCGGCAACCCTACCGCTGGGACTCAATTTCATGGAATGGATTTCGTATAGTTTTAAATGATAGTATTCTTTTGATTAATCTTATGTTGTTTACATATCAAATTCTCATAGGTACATGTTAGAGTTGTAGTAGATACCATGTCAAATTTTTTTTTTGATTTTGTATTGATATAGTGTACATATACTCTCTGAATTTTAACATAGATATTGTCGTTAGGGTATGTCATCTACGGTTGATAAGGGATGGATGAAATGTCCTTGTAAGTCTGCTCAACATAGAAGGTGTTAGGTCATTTATAGAGTTTGCTAATAGAAATGGTGGCAGAAATACCTTATTCTCATGCCCTTGTAGTAGATGTAAGAATGGTAAAGGATTGGGGCCACTTAGTGAAATTTCATTGCATTTGCTTAAGTATGGTATTCTTTCTACATACACGAAATGGCGTTTTCATGGGGAAAAGTTCAAGGTAGCTGAGAATGTTAATGTAGGAGATGTAGTTATTGATTCCGCTATAGGTGAGGGTGAAAATTTAGGAGATGTTGTTGAGGATGATGGTGCTGCTGTAGTAGATGACAATATTATATGTTCACACTTTTGTAGATGTGCATGCTAACATGTAGATTCTTATGCGATTTGTGCATAATGAAGACTCTCGGCAGTTGTCTTTTTTTTTGTTTTTTTGGAACACTTTTGTACATGTGCTTAGCATGCTGGCATGTAGATTCTTATGCAGTTGTGCATAAGGAAGAATCTCGTGCAGATTCTTATGCAGTTGTGCATAAGTAAGACTCTCAGGCAGTTATGCTTAAAAATTTGAATCATAATGTATCTATGTGAACCGGAAATATTAATATATATAATCAGTTTTTCTTTATGGATGTTTGTGGTTTGTGTAGTTGCAGGAAATCCTACACTACACCCCTCACTAGAATCCACACAACTAAGCCATTTGAAGATGAATAACTATGATTTTTATTGATTAATTCTTTGAATATCACAAGATAAAATGGAAAAGAGTTAAAGAAAAATACAATCACTACAAGCTTTCTCTCTCTTAATGACTTGCCTAACACTTCAAAAAGAACTCTCTCACAACAGACTTGATCAACTCTTTATATAGGGTAGTATACAATGGATGACAGCTAAGATGTCCTTTATTTTCGGGAACGACTTGCGAAATATCGCAAGTGTACAAGTATACAATCTCGCGACACTCCTAAACTTTGCTAGATCTTCACATCTTTCTCGTGTTTTGGCTGTCGTCATTCATTGCGTCATTTATAGTACTCTTCTTCGCGACGCCTTCGCAATACTGTCGTTTATTAATCTCGCGAGATGTTGATGTTGCGATATTCTGATCCTACATCTTTCCTCTTCTCATGTCTTCTCTGCGAAGAAGAGAATGTCATGAGAACCAGTATTTTGAAATGCCGCAATCGTTAACTTTTCACCAATTTTTTGCCGACAAGATTCCGTGGATTTAGGGATGATTGCTTACACGTATCTAAAATTTTCCCTTTTTACCGGCACATTTAATGTTATCCGGTTACCCTTTTCTTGTCTATTTAAAGGAGAATTCCTTATGAAAGTATTTCTTTTCTTTTACTTCATCTTCTTCATAGTCTGCAACTTTTTTTCCCGCTGTCTTTCTTCATCATTTTTCTGCTATCATTCTTCTGCTACTGTTCTCATCTTTCTTCTTCTGTTGCTATTTCTATGGAGCCATCAAGGTTTGTTAATTTTGCTGAATTTGATCATTTTGAAGTTGTTTTGTTTTGATATTGTTCTCCTTTTAATGATTCCTCTGCCATTTTTGTTTTAGCAAGAACAAATCTAACACCAAGTTCACCATTGTGAACCCTAATATCTCCATGGGCTCGCAACCGAAATCCACTGTCACTAAAAGAAAGCCTGCGAATAACAAGGTAGTTAAGAAACATTTTACTCTTTTAATAACAATATTTTTTCCTCTGTTTCTTATTTAACTTGTAATTCGCAGGATGACAAAAATATTGATAAGTCCCCAAGAAACCTCGCCGTTCTAAACCTGTTGCACCTGCTGTTTCCTTTCCTATATTCAAACTTACAACTCCTCCTGCGAAATCTTCGCAAGATAAGCCCACTGTTTCAACTTGTGAATACACTGTTAATAATCCTTCTCATGCGCCTGAATTTTTTATGGATCAAATCCCTCATAATAATCCCATTGCGAATGAGCTTATTTCTTCTCCTATTGTCAATGCCTCTACTGTTTCCCCAATCATTGATCTTCATGAGATTTCCTCTTCTCATGACATTTATTTAACAAGAAATGACTCATCTCTTCCTTCTTCTATCGTCGTCTCCTCCTTACTTGAGCAAATCCCTCTTACTAAGGAAAATTTGGAAGGAATAGACGTGGCTTTCAAAGTTCTATCAGATGTTGTGAACGATGCCAAGAAGACTTCTGCTGATCCTATCAAATTTAATGTCTGCGAGATTTTGACCAAATACCTTGGCTCTGATACAATTTTGCAAACATCTTTGGAGCAAGAAGTTAAGACATTGAAGAATACTCTTCAGAATGTCTCGCTGGATCGTGATAATCTTCTCAAGAAGAATGAAGAATTGAAAGGTATAACCTTGCCTCTGTATTTCTCAAAATTTTTTTTTTTTAACCCTCAAGCCCTTGTTCGACCTTCAAGCTTTAAACCAGAAGCAAAAACTGGAGATATACCAATTGGAATATACTGTGGAAGAAGCTCGAATGGATAGAGATGCTTGGATGGAGCAATATAACCAATTAGATAATCTTCATACATATTCTGTTGATCAAATAGATAATCTTTCTAAAGAAAATGCCGACTTAGTTCAGAAGCAAGGCTCATTAAGTAGTGAATTATCTCACCTCTCTTATTCTTTGACCCAAGCTAATTTGGAGTTGGGAACTTTATCAGATGAAAATGCAACTCTTTCTCAAGAGAAGCGAGCTCTATTAAATAAGGTGGTGATTTACTACTTGTGATCGATATTTGTCAAAAAATGTGTAAAGAAAAAGAATGATCTCTTTGTTCACTGAGAAACCAACTCAAAGAAGTTACTGCCGAGAAGGATAAACTTATCCAGGGTAGAATAATCTTAAGTATGAAGGAGAACCAATTCAAAGATCAATGTTCCAAGTTAGAAGAGTCCAATTCTTCTCTTGCGAAATAAAATGCCTTACTTGTTTACATGAAAAAGCTTGCGATCTCGTCTAAAGGCTTAATTGGAGATAATTTTGACAATGCTATGGATCACTTGGAGAATAGTTGTTAGGCTTTAATCCAACATCTTACCTCGCAGAAGGAAGGTAGTCATATTATTTGACTACCTCAATCCATTTATTTATTATTTTATGATATTTTCCTTGAGAATTCCAAAAATCTGAATGATTTTTTATGTTCTTTTGTTTTGCAGATTCTGAGAAAAATCTTCATTCCACTATTGCCACTCTAAAATCTGATTATTCGAAAATTCGCAAAGAAAATGGAGTACTTGCTGCTTCCCTTGATCGTTCTCGCGATCGTGCAGAAAGAAGATTCGATTATATGTATGAATATAAGGATATAGAGAGTACAAATCATCAGAAAGCACTCCTTCGCCAATTTCATCTTAAGGCCTAAGTTCTTGTGAATGATGTTTTACTATCTAAATCTCTTGATCCTGTGTCTGTCGAACCTTTGGAAGTAAGTGATGATGAAGTTCCTAACCCTCCTGATAGCGATTATGATTACAATAGTGGCGAAGAGATCGCTAATGAAGAGATAATCTCTCCCAGTAAAATTGTCAATGACGACGTGGGTGAAGAAGAATCTGGTAGAAATATAGATAAAGTTGTTGAAGAAAATCCAGTATCCCCTTCTGGTGAAAGAATTAATGTCTGAGAGTTGACCTTCTCTTGTAATTTTCTTCTTGTACTGCTACTTTTTTATGCACTTCAATTATCTTGCAGACGTGTTTATCTGCTTATTATCTCCTTTTCTTGCAATGAAAATTATTCTTGTTATGTAATAATTATCATTTTGTTTCCATTATCTTTACTTATGTTGAATTTCATCATTGCGACAAGATCGCAGGACGTCTTTACATTTTCATGTAATGACCCATTGATCTTGCCTTATCATTATTCTTGTGTGGTCTTTTTTTGCCTTCCTAGTTAAAGGTCTTATTTTTCCACCCCTCATTTTTGCGTCAATGTGACAGATCTAAATGTTCTTACGAACATAAGTTCCATGACATTGCCGTCTTGCGACAAAATCGCAGGACGTCGTTACACTTTCATGTAATGACCCATTGATCTTGTCTTGTCATTTCTTTAGTATTGTTTCCATCTCGAGGATATTTTCTTGCGACAATATGACAGGCCTAAATATTCTTGCGAACGTAAAGCCCCATGTAATTACACTTTCATGTAGACCCATTGATATCGTCTTACCCTCGCGTTAGTATTATTGCCTCTTCAGGATCATCGCACAAATATGACAAGCCTAAATTTTCTTGCGAAAATAGAGCCTCATGACATTTGCGTCTTAAGACACTTATCAGCTCCCTAATGGAGGGTGCCGCCCTTATCATCTCCCTAGTTGCCCCTTCAAGGAGGCGTACATCGGCCATACAAGACTAGCTCCTCGGTCTTAACAACAACCAGTTGTTTTCGCAGCCTCTTATCCCTTATACCTATAGGGTTTATGGTTACGAGACTGCACCCTAAGTGGAGTTTTCTTCGGGCCGAGTGCAGGATGTGCCAAGACTTACCAAGAATGGCCGAGACACTTCAAATGCCCCAGGCACTCTTGGATCAACCGTGTACCTCGGCGCCTTGGTCATACACTGACTCCTTGGAAGAGACCCTCGGGCGTCCAACCAGGGTATAACCTTATATATATAGTTGGAAATCCAAGGTATCTCTCCTGGATAGGCTGTTATGTGCCCCAAATTTCCATGACTCAGGTTCCGGGCGGTGTAACCTTTTCCCACGAGCTAGGTTAAGAGATACCCCTTATATGACGCACTTTAGGTCTTACATTTGCCTCTTACGAAATATTATTCGCGAACTAGGGTGTACGCCATAAAGGTTCGTCCCATTCACTCACTCTTTTATTTTTGTCAATTCGTTCAATCATTCATTTTGATTATCTCTTGTTATTTGATTTGCGAGATATTCGCACATTTTTTATGAAATTTCGCAATCACTCTGTCGCAGGAACATTCATATGAATTCATTTTATTTCATCCCTTCAATATTTCGCAACTTATTCTTTCCCATCCATCTTCTATGGATAATATTTCTTGAGATATAATCTATTCCACGGTCTATCCAATCTTTGGCCCACATCTTTGCCCTCAGGATCCATTAATCTATATGCCCCTGTTCCAACTATCTCCTTGATGATATAAGGTCCATCCCGCTTTTTCGCCAACTTGCCACCACTTTCTCGTTGATAAATTGGTGTTTCTCGCAATACCATATCACCTGGTTGAAATTCGCGTATCTTGACACGTTTGTTATATTCTCCATCTAGTCTTCACTGATAATTCTCCATATGTTGTAGTGCTCTTTCTATCTTTTCTTGTAATTCATCCAATTTAACCAAAATGTTACCTGCACTAAGATTTTTCTCCCAAGCTTATCTCTTTGTTGTTGGAATAATAACTTCTGTCGGAAGTACAGCTTCAACTCCATATGTTAGACAAAATGGTGACATCCCCGTAGCTTCTCGCCTTGTTGTATTGTAAGCCCATACTGCATTATGCACTTGTTCACACCATCCCCTTTTATGTCCTTCCAACTTCTTCTTCAATATATCTGCGATTGTTTTATTTGTTGCTTCCGCCTGTCCATTGGCCTGTGGGTATAAAGGAGTTGATTTTCCACATTTTATTTGAAATGCATTAAGCAACAATTCTATATTATGTCCCTCAAACTGTTTACCATTGTCCGATACCAACTGTACTGGAATTCCAAATCTGCATATTATGTTTTCGAATATGAAGGTAAAAATATCTTTATCACGAATATGCTGCACTGCTTTCACTTCTGCCCATTTTGTGAAATAATCTGTAGCGACAATCAAATATCTCTTCTGCCCTATACCTGGTAAAAACGGTCCTACAATATCTAACCCCCATTTTCCAAAAGGCCATACACTTGTTGAAGAGGTTAATGGTGCTCCTGGTGCATGTATTTTCTTTTCGTGCCTTTGACAATCTTCGCAACGTCTTGATATTTGTTTCGCATCTTCATGCATATATGGCCAATAATGGCCTTGCATTTTCGCCTTATGTGCTAGAAATCGTCCGCCACTATGATTGCCAGCATCCCCACTGTGTAACATTTTTAATACTGCTTCCCCTTCCTTTCGTGTTAAACATCTAAGTGAGGGTCCATTAAAGGATCTTCGGTACAATACCCCATCTCTTAATTCATAATTTGTTGCACGGCTTTTTAATTTATGCATTTCTAATCTATTTCTTGGTGTTTCTCCTTTCATTAGGTAAGCATGAAGTTCTGTTCTCCAATCCTCGCAACAGGGTCTTTGTGTTCCATCTTCTATGAGCATTACTTATGTTTCTTCTTCTTCCTCTTTGTTGATTGACGGTGATAGAAGTGTATGTATTTTTATGCATCTCGCAGTCGGATCTGTCATCATACTTGATATAAAAGAAAAAGCATCCGCGAGCCTATTGTCTCTTCTTGATATGTGTCTCCATTTTATTTTTGGTATCTTTTCCGACAATTCTTCGACAAGTTTTTTGTATTTTTTCAAGGATGGTTCATTTGTAGTGTATTCTTCTTTTATCTGGCGAATAGCTAACTGGGAATCACTGGTGAATCTTACATTGTCCAATTTCATTTCTATTGCGAATCGCAAAGCATGTATTATAGCTTCATACTCTGTTTTATTGTTGGTAGATGTAAATTCCAATCTGAAAGAAAAAGCCATTTTATTGCCTTCTGGCGAAATTACGATGATCCCAATTCCATTACCTTCTCCATTTGACGATCCATCTACCAATATTTCCCATCTGTTTGGCTCAGTTAATAAATCCCTTGGATTTCCATGTTCTTCTTCTATGTCCATCATTTTTTCCACTGCTTCATCCGCTTCCAATGGAAATTCTGCTAAAAAATCTGCAACAACTTGTGATTTGGGTGAGGAAAGTACCTCATATTTGAGTTTGCAGTGACTTATTTGAGCATTCCATCTTTCAACCCTTCCTGACTTTTTGAATTTTTCATTGACTCAATTATTATTTTTGTCATTACCTTAACTGTGTGTGCTTCGAAGTAGATGCGAAGTTTAAATGTTGCGTAAACAAATGCCAGAATTAGTTTTTCAATTTTTTAATAATTCCTCTCCGCAACATTGAATGTCTTTCTAATGTAATAGATTGGCTTTTCTACTCCTGCGTCCATTCGCAATAATATCTGCAGATTAACGCATGCGAGGTTGTCGCAAGGTAAATTAGTAATTCTTCCCTGGCTCTGCTTTTTGTAAGATTGATATATCCATTAGATGTTCTTTTATTCCTTGTAACGCCTTTTCACATTCATCTGTCCATCTAAATTTCGCTCCCTTCTTGAGTATGTTGAAAAAATGCTTACACTTATAAGATGATCGCGAGATGAATCTTCCCAGAGAAGCTAATAGTCCATTTAACTTTTGCACATCTTTCATCATTCTCGGTGTCGGCATTTCGCGAATTGCTTGTACTTTCTGGATCGACTTGTATTCCTTCTTTTGACACAATGTATCCTAAAAATTTCCCGGATGCCACCCCAAAAGTACACTTTTCCAGATTTACTTTGATGTTGAAATGTCTCATTTGTTCAAAAATTTCCTTCAAATCTCGAACATGATCTTTTTCTTCTTTACTTTTTATTAACATGTCATCCACATATACCTCTAGTGTTTTATGTATCCATTTTTCGAACACTTTTTCCACCATCCTTTGGTATGTTGCTCCGGCATTTCGCAGACCAAATGGCATTTTTGTGTAATAGTATAATCCTCTTGGAGCGAAAAGGCAAGTGTGCTCTTGGTCTTCTTCGGCGAGAGGAATTTGATTGTATCCCTTGTATCCATCAAGAGAGGATATCCTTTCATTTCCTCGTCGATTCAACCATTTGCGGAATATCCGCAAAGGAAAACTATCTTTTGGGCAAGCTTTGTTTAGATCTGTAAAATCTATGCAAATTCTTATCCCTTTTTTCTTCTTTGGGACAACGGCCATATTTGCTATCCATTCGGGATATTTTGCTTGTCTAATAATTCCGGCGTCAAGCATCTTCTGTAACTCTTCTTCTATTTGAGGATGATATGCTGTTGCAATTTTTCTAATTCTCTGCTTGAATGGTCTTGCATTTTTATCAATCTCTAATTTATGGCAAGCTACAGATGGATCTATTCCAGGCATCTCATCCATATCCCACGCGAAAATGTCTTTATAATCTCGCAACAAATTAATAGTTTCTCTTTCTCATCTGCCTCCATTTTATTCCCAATTTTTAACATCTTAGGTTCTTCTATAGTTCCGATATTCACTTTTTTTGTCGGTTCTTCCGTAGTGTAGCTAGGCTTTGGTTCTCCCATGGGCGTTGGTCCTTTTATTTCCTTCGCAAGTTCATCCTCTTCGCCATATATTCCTTTTCCTTCTTCTGCTCTTATCATGTAAGTTCTAAATTCTTCTTCCTTTTTTGCTGCCTTTTACATCTTCTTGCGATCTCTACGCCTCTTCACCTGTTCCTAATGTTTTATTTCGGTTTGATGATATATCCTTCCTTTATTGGTATCTCCTCTGATTTCGCCAATTCCACTCGGCATAGGAAATTTGACACATTGATGAAATGTCGATGCTATAGCTTTTATTGCATGTATCCACGGTCTCCCCAACAGCATGTTATATGGTGATTCCATATCCACTACACATAATGTCACATGTGTTTCAATTTCTCCCAACAAAATTCGTATTTTTATTTCCCCTTTAGGTTTTGTTATGGATTTTCCAAAACCATAGACATGATATGTTGCGGAAGTCATTTCTTCAACTTTGTACCCTAATTTTTTATAAGTATGATAAAACATTATATTCACCGAACTTCCCGTGTCCACCAAAGTTCTATTTATTGCCCATTGTTCCACTATCTTTGTTAATTTTCCTTCTTCTTTGCTTGCACTTATCGTAATCACCAATGGGGATGTGTGATTCAAATTCTCTCCTGATATCTCCTTCGCTGTGAACGTGATCTTCTGTTTTTCCCATTCTTTCAAGGGTGACGTTTTCTCTGTTGTTATAATTTTCTTTCCTTCAAAATCTCTTTTGTGTATTCTCCCTCTGATACTTTCATGAAATTCATTAACCATTGTTCTTGTAATCATATTACACTCCAATTCTCCATTATTCTCTTTGATTCTGGTTTTCTCCAATTTATCCATCATACTCTTGATTTGAACAATTTTAGCGACAATATCCACTGTCTTATCTTCAATAGTCCCTGTTTCTAGCGCCAATATGTAGTTGCAGGAAATCCTACACTACACCCCTCACTAGAATCCACACAACTAAGCCATTTGAAGATGAATAACTATGATTTTTATTGATTAATTCTTTGAATATCACAAGATAAAATGGAAAAGAGTTAAAGAAAAAATACAATCACTACAAGCTTTCTCTCTCTTAATGACTTGCCTAACACTTTAAAAAGAACTCTCTCACAACGGACTTGCTCAATTCTTTATATAGGGTAGTATACAATGAATGACAGCTAAGCTGTCCTTTATTTTCGGGAACGACTTGCGAAATATCGCAAGTGTACAAGTATACAATCTCGCGACACTCCTAAACTTTGCTAGATCTTCACATCTTTCCCGTGTTTTGGCTGTCGTCATTCATTGCGTCATTTATAGTACTCTTCTGCGACGCCTTCGCAATTCTGTCATTTATTAATCTCGCGAGGTGTTGATGTTGCGATATTTTGATCCTACAGTTTGGGTTCTGTTGTATTTTGTTGCGCAGCTGATTGCAGTGCAGGTCAAATTGAAGCGGTAGTAGCCACCTGGGGGAATATCAAACCCTGGTAAGTATACTTCCTTTGTTTATGCTTATCATATTGAGTACAAACTTATGGATATTAACCCTTTTTATATAATCCTTTTTGAGGTACTATGCTGTTCATTATGTTGCTACGGACTATGCTGTTGGTGACCTTACTGGGAAGGTATATTGCTGCTAGTTTTGGAGTTTTATTTGATAAAGAATGAATTTTGCTATTTCGTAATTGCATAAAGAATGAAGTTAGTTTTGGAGTTTTATTTGAATTTGATTTCACTTCTTGGCATGCATTAAGCCCTGAAATGTGCGGATATGAAGGCATGTCAACTAAAATTGAAATGCGCCTTGCTAAAGTGAAGCAATCAACTGACATCTCTTGAATATACCAAGGAAAATTCAGTTCAACAAAAATTGAACTCGCCACCAGGTAGGACATTAGGATTGTTGTATGGACTTGCACCATATGTCTATTGATACACTTAACTGATGTACCCCTTTTCCGGATGTCAGATCGCTGGTTACAAGAACATCGACATGAGTTTAAAAAGGAAATGTATGGTCCTGTCCTCCTCGAGGTACATCTATCAAAGTTTGTATATCTTGTATGAACGAGTATCTCTATTTCTTGGCTAACTGGTTTCATGTCAAGTCACTCTTCCTAATCGAGATCATGCAATTTATTTAGAAGGACAAATTGCAAAATATATATGGAAGGTATCTTTGAAAGCTTTATATAAATATAAAGCTGTTACATGTTTAATACTGAATATTAAAGCTTATTTAGTTTGTGTTTCGTTTTGTTGTAAGCTTAAACTACTTTCACACTTATCAAATCTCCAAGGCAGGTTCATGCAATTCATCTCTTGTAATAAGTTACCAAATCTAATCTTCATGTTTTTGTAGATGTATAGATCATGTGTTGGTTTGCTGTGATACTTGTACTTCAAACTTTCAATTTCATATCTGGTTAATTGTTACGTTTTGGTGGTGCTGGTGGAGGACTTGGTTTATGAATCAAGTCTGATTTTTTTTGCCACTGTACATCATTTATGGCTTAATGAATCACCTAATCTATTCCCTCACCATTCATTGAATCGTCAAGTCTGATTTTTTTTTTTTATATTTCTTTTGCAGGTTTCTTTAGTCAAAAGTGGTCTAAATAAACTAGTACTCTGTGTTTGGTATGGTGCGATCAGGCTATACATTGGCTATGGCAAAATTTGCAAGGCAAAAATAACTATACTTTTTCTGAATGTTGCATAATTAGGTCCTGAAAGTTATTGATGATCCAAATTTTCTTTGTTGTTTGTACATGATGAACACCTTGCTGATTTTTACGAGTTTTGCAAAGGGTTGGAGTATTGGTTTTTTGAGGCTTCTGTCTGAAAAAATTGATATGCATTTGAATGTTTTTGTATAGGAATGGCTAATGCTGGTGTTTTGGAACTGAAGTGGAAGAAATGGAATGCTAAAGAACTTCCAATTATGTCAGCTGGGCTTACACAGGTAGCTTACACTTCTCATGTTTATTATCTTGTTTTGATTCAACAGCTCTGGGTGTAGGGGATTCATACAGTGTAAGCAATTATTTGTTTTGTTTTACTGGCATGATAAGTATAATTGTTGTGGCATGATAAGTAGTGTAGTAAATGACTGCATCTTTTAATCATGTTTGAATGACCAGCATATATGTACAATGATCAGACACTGGGTATCATAGTAATGAATGAATATAAAATGTGTGGCCAAGACTTGGATTTAGATTTTCAAGTGCTGATCAGTGTCAAATGATGAACATGACCCATCTAGGAGTTGTGTGTAAATTTGAAGACAATGTTTCGAAGATGATCTCGGTTTACGAGTTGGACTAGTCATTTTACATAGAACTCAAATGCACGGTTTAGCATGGATAAGAGGAGAATTGTAAGGTCATAAGAGCCACTTTTAAATTAGTATTGTGAACTTGATAATTAGATAAATTATGGTCTCAATCTTGTGTTGTTTTAGATTAGTAAATAATGGTGGAATCTTCTTCATTTGTAGCCTATTAGTCTTCGACTCAATCTTTATAAGCATACTGGATATCTGATTAGAAGAATTTGTGATGCTTTGTTCGCAGGTTAATTGAATGATTCTCTGTTGTGAGATCAGAAAGGTTGGAGAACAAAGTAGCAAAGCAGCAGCCATTAGGTCCCTTAGCAGCTACAAGATTTGTAAGTTATAATGTAGTATCTCCTTATAGATATTTAAGTTAGAAGAACTTAGGAATTTGCAACTTTATACAAACCGAACTTAGGAACTAAGTATGTTTATGTGTATGTCCATTAAATGAATGACATAGTTTGTATCAAATACTCATACTTGTTAACTTCAATTGAAGAATTATGTTTTCATAATGGTAAATATGGAATTGAAAGTGTAAAAGTTTGTATATCTGTGGAATGTCTGAATATGGGGACTGGGTAAGCTGCGGTGGGGTAAATGTGGGGAATGGATTTTGACCAGGTCAATGAAGACCACCTTTTCTTTTTCACTAAATTAGAACCAGAACCATGGTTCCGGGTATGGGTATTCCTGTAATTAGAAAAATCTTAGCAACGGCAGACCTTGGTTGCGAATAGGCAAAGTCGCAACGACACAGTACGTTGCGAATATCCGTTGTTGACCAAGAATTGCAACGGAGCTTATTCTGTTGCGAAAAACTGCAACACCGTGTTTTGAAATGTCAACCTGCCGTTGCGACCCCGGTCAGCAACGTCCAGGATCCGTTGCTAATTCCTAAAAATGGTGTAGTGCAATGTCATGTATAATGTAGGGCCCGTTCCATGTCGGAGCTAGTTTGCCCCACTCCTTCTTCCTTTGATATGGTGGTATTTGTCGTAGCACATATTCTTCGACCACAAAGTTCCTTGGGATAACCCGTTTGTTGTATTCACGAGCTAGCCTTCGTTGATAGTTTACCATCTTTTGCAAAGCCACTTCTCGTCTTTCTTCAAGATCATCGAGCTTTCTAGCATTAGGTTCGTTGTCGGGTTCTTTTCTCATGCCTCCGTTTTTGTTGTTGGCAGCATTATCTCCGTTGGGATGACCGCTTCGGCTCCGTAGGTTGGCAAAAACGTAGTTTTTTCTTGTAGTTCGGTAGGCCCATAGGACATTGTGTAGCTGTTCACACCATCTTTTCGTGTATCCTACCATATTCTTTTTCAAGTTCATCTCTATCGTCTTGTTAGTTGCCTCCGCTTTTCCATTACTCTTAGGGTATATCGGAGTGGACTTGTTTTTCTGAATGTTGAAAGTGTTGAACAACATGTTTATGTTCTTTCCTTCCAACTGCTTGCCATTGTCAGAGATTATGGCGGTTGGTATTCCGAACCTGCAGATGATTTGCTCAAATAAGAATTTAAAGACATATGTGTCCCTGATTCTTGCCAAATCCCTTGCTTCCACCCACTTGGTGAAGTAATCCGTAGCCACAATAAGGTATTATCTTTTCGATGTTCCCTCTATCAAGGGTCCAACAATATCAACCCCCATTTGATGAACGACCATGTGATGATGACTGAGTTGAGCTCCGTTTCTGGTGCCTTAATCTTCCCGGAAAAACGTTGGCATCTTTCGCAGCAGCGCTTAGCCACGTTCTTTGAATCTTCGTCCATGATTAGCCAATAGTATCCTTGCCTCTTGGCTTTGATCGCCAAGGACCTTCTTCTGCTATGGTTGCCAGCTTTTCCGTTATGTATATCATGCAGTATTTTTCTACCTTCAATTGTGAGAGGCACCGCATCAGAGGTCCAAGAAATGACCTTCTATACAGTATTCCATCACGTAGGTTGTACATCATTACCTTTGATTCAAGTTTTAGAGCTTTCGACATCTTCTTGTAAGGTACCTTTGTCAAGGTACTAGTGAATTGGGATTCTCCAATCATCTTCCACTTTGTCTTCGTTGCTTCCGTCTGACATGGACTGATCTTTGTCGGACTCGTCAGCTTCTTTATCTGGTTCTTCTATCCTTTCGTCTTCTTTTTCTTTTCTGCTTCTCTCATGGCTCGAGTTTGGACGGCCAAGGCTTCCTCAACGCCTGATATTGGACCTTCTATCGAAGGTTCATATACCCTCCAAATTTGCAAGGAGGTGGTATTTCTGTCTCTCAGCATTGATGATATGAATGCTAAGGCATCTGCGTGTCTGTTGTCTTTTCCACAGACATGTCTGAATGTGATTTTGTTAATCTGTGACGCATGCTCATGTGTTAACTTTAGGTACGAAGACAGTATTGGATCCAGAGTTTGATATTTGAGCTCGATTTGTCTAATGACCAGCTATGAGTCACTAGTCAAACGAACATCTGATAAGCCTAGATCATGTGCCAAGCATAGATCGTGTATGACCGCCTCGTATTCTGTGATGTTACTAGTATATTGTTCAAATTCTAACCTGAATACATAGATGAGTCGGTCTCCAATAGGGGCTGTTATTACAATCTCTATGCATGCGCTTTCTCCGTTAGAGGAGCCATCTACGAATATCTCCCACCTTTGTGAATCTTGTGGTTCCAAGAGGTCTGCTGGTTCCTGCTTGTCTTCCTCCATTACTTGGGATGTCATCTATCTCTGCTTCGTCGTTGAGAGGTAAGTTCGCTAGGAAGTCCGCTAAGATTTGTGATTTATCAGCTTTCCTTGTTTCGAAGATTATGTGAAACTGTTTGATAATGTCGTTCCATTTTTCCACATGTTTATGGGTAAAAACTATTTCTGCTGGTTTTGGTAATTTTGGGTGTGTGTGGATGAGAAATCAATCTAAACCCTAAACAAATGCACTGCACGTGAATGCTTTTGATTCGAGAGATCAATCAGTACAATTATGGCCTAAACCAAGAAATGGTTATTCCAGACTTGCTTCAGTCACAAAGTGAAGGAGATGGGGTTGATCTTAGGGAGGGAAGCGAAGATGGTGTTGAGATTGTGAAGGTGTTGGATGTTTATGACTTGTATCAGAATGGTGATTTCTGGATACTGATGACAACACTTGTTTGTTTTTTTTTGTTCGTCCATTGTGTTGGAAATAGGTTGAGGAACCTATTTATACAAGTCATTGAGCGCAACCCTCATCTCATGGGAAGTGGAGGAAGTGAAGTAATGGAATAGTGGGGTCATGTAGAAGTGTTACACGATCACGTCTTTTTCCACTTCCCTCATCATTGTTCACCGTCCACCTTTCCCTGACACGTTCTTGGAATGGCGCGTTGCACGCTGCAAGCTGTAAACCTCCAAACCAATACCCAAGTTTGTGACA
The DNA here is from genome assembly GCA_023531295.1 of Papaver armeniacum. NCBI lineage: Eukaryota > Viridiplantae > Streptophyta > Magnoliopsida > Ranunculales > Papaveraceae > Papaver > Papaver armeniacum. Next base: position 58,444 of record JAJJWW010014643.1, on the reverse strand, counting down.
TGCTTGATGTCTCGAATGAGAGGATCGTGGGACCCACTGTACAAAATAGCATAAAATGCTAAGTGTTTAAGGAATTGATATTCACAAAATATCATGTATGTTTGATGCATGTAATGCATCGCAAACAATCAACATGTATGAAGCATCGATGTTTTAATGCTTGGCCAAATAAGTTGCGGATCAAGCGTCTTAAAATGGCATCACGTCCAACCATCTTCGAGTGATCATTTGGAGGCTGCATAGACAAGCCCTGCTTTGGTCGATCACTCCATGTGTAAGAGTGGCGGACGGTGATCATCGGGATACTTTATTAGTCGTCTAGCTTTTAACCTAGGGTTTGTCCGACCAAGCTCGTAAAGCTGGACGGACGAGACGAATTATGACGCTCATTTGAGAGCGTTGATGGAATTTTAGGATTTTTAAGAGGTGCGCAAGCATCACTCTTTAACTTGAACGAATTCAAGCATGGACACCATTTTTGGTGGGGCCCGACCAGGCATGCGTATAGACGGCTTGCTGTGTACAAGTTCATGCCACTCTATCTTGCGGAGGCGCGATCTAGGCCACTCAATTTGTCTGAAAAGATGAGTGGTTGTGATCGATTTATGGCCAAATCCTTTCTTGCAAAGGATTTTAGGGTTCCACGACATGCCATCTTTGGACGCGCGTTTGAGGCACCTGGCCATGTTCCACCATGGCCGACGGGTTACATACGCAGGTGGGCCCGCGGTGATTATGTTGATGCTCTCTGGACCTCCTTAGTCTATATCTATACCCTCCCTCCGAGCCGCGAAGATGGATGGTCATGATCAAATTGCGACATATATGTAATGCCGCAAACCCTAATTAGGGTTTTGGATCAGTCACGCGTGCGCAACTTTGGCCAAACGGTTTGGAAGGCTATGCTCCTCCTTTGGGAGACCGACCGTGTGGGGCCCACGTTAGGCCAACGGTGAACAAATGTGTACCTGTCCGATGGTCCTAGGCGCGATCTAAGCCATCCAAATATGCAGGCGAAGTTGGATGGTTGTGATCAATTTAAGACGCTAGTGGAATCTCCACGACCCTTTAAGCATCACGTCAGCCACACTTCGAGCAAGCCTTCATTGCTCTAGGGCTAGGTCGTGAGAAAACCGATCAAGTAGGTGAGGAGTGGGCCCGCTAATGTGCGCATCACCGCTTCACTAATCAATCGTGGGATGATCTAATCCGTCCAACCAGGCTGGTGAAGTTGGACAGTCATGATGATTTTTAGAATGCTTTGAGCGGTCTTGCTCGTTTGAGCCTTCCCCAAAGCAACGCGTGCATCCCTTTTTGGGGTTGGCGTTTGACAGGCGTTTATGAGTGAAAACTACTCCTGCAGAATTTGGTAATTTGGGGTGTGGATGAGGAATGAATTTAAACCTTAAACAAATTCACTGCGCGGTGAGTGCTTGTAGATTCGAGAGATCAATCTGTGCAAGTCCGGCCTAAACCAAGAAATGGCCGTTCCGAGGCTTGTTTCGGTCACAAAGTGAAGGAGATGGGGTTGATCTTAGGGAGGGAAGCGAAGAAGGTGTTGAGATTGTGAAGGTGTTGGCTTGCTTATGACTTGTAATAGAAAGGTGAGCAGGCTTGTGATTGATGCAAGCAAGCTCTGGGTGTTGGAATACGTTTTGTATTAACACTTGGTTTTCTGTCTCGTCTGGACTTGTGTTGTTGTTTGAAATAGGGCGGAGAACCTATTTATACAAGTCATTGAGCCTTATTCATGTCTCTCGTGGGAATTGGAGGAAGTGGAGTGATGGAGTAGTGGAGTTGTGCGTCGGTGCCACACGACCAGTCTTGCCCACTTCTCCTGTTCATCTCTAACCGTCCATGACTTCGACACGTTCTTGTGATGGCGCGTTGCACGCTGCGCACGCCGTAAACCGCCAGACCAATACACCCGTATGTATCCCCCGGTTTGTGACATGATTGATGTCCGGAATGTGTGGATCGTGGATCCACGAAAGATAGCATGTAATCTTGAATTGAATAATCTGCGTTATTCGGTTTTGTCGATACATGTGAAGTACCGTGTATTTTATGCAGTCTTGCATCATGGTGTGGTAAAGTGATGGGTAATAACGCCTCACTAACCAAATAACTCCTGACCAAGGTTGTATAACCAAGCTGGTGAAGTTGGACGGATGAGATGATCTTTGAGACACTCATCTGCGACCGTTAATGAATATTAGGGTTTTTTGAAGAGGTTCGCAAGCATTACTCTTCAGCTTGGTCGAAACCGAGCATGGAAAGGGATTTGGAGAGGACCGATCGGGCATGTGTGTAGATAGCATGCCGGTGTGCACGTCCATACCTCACTGTCCCATGAAGGCGCGATCTAGGCCACTCAATTTGACCGGCAAAGTTGAGTGGTTGAGATCGGTTTGCGGCGAAAATCCATTGCCGCAAAGGAGTTGGAAACCGCGTGACATCCCTAGTTTGGGCACGCGTTTCAAGACGACCCATCTTGGTTGGTCTTGGTCGATCATACCGGCGTGTAGGTGGTAGGCTGATGTTCACACCTATACCTCGACTATCCCATGAAAACGTGATCTAAGCCACTCAAATCGTCCGGTGAAGTTGAGTGGTCGAGATCAGTTTGCAATTTGGGAAGTGTTACCACGCAAGTTTGGGTGGACGGTTTGGGATAGCCAGGCATGGTATGCCTTGGCCGAACACGTGAGGAGGTAGATGGGCCCACGGTGGTCATCTTTGGTATGACCGGACACCTTAATCTAATCTGTGACCCTCCATTCGTGTTGGATAAGATGGACGCGCGTGATGGCTTGAAACCCTAATTTTGGCTTTTCAAAGCCTTGCGTCACTCCTTGTTTGGGCGTACGAATTTGTTACAACCATGCGTGGTTGGTCTTGACCGATTGGTCAAGTGTGTAGGCGGCCCACGGTAATCGTGCTGACATGCTCTGGGCCCTTTGAGTCTACATCTACACCCTCCAACTATACCTGCGAAGATGGATGGTTGAGACTGTTTTGCGACATATGTAATATGCCGCAAACCCTAATTTAGGGTTTTCCGTCCATAATGCTTGGTATGAACGGTTTCTTGGCAAGCTAGGCCAATGACCGACCATGCGGGGTCGATCGTGGGTATTCCATACATGCTTGGGGGTGATGAAATTGATCTGGGGTCATCCAATCATGCTTATGGAGTTGGATGACTGCGATCAGATCATATCTGAACTGATACGGTCAGTCTGGATGCTCAATCGGGCTAGTATAACACACCGAGAGGGGCTCAATCGGTCTAGTATAACACACAGAGAGTCAGCCTGTACGGGTATTTCGTACATGGTTTCATTATAGTACTTGGAGGTTCGTGTTACTCTGTAAGAGTAACACTCAGTCGTCATGCCACACTGATAATTAGTACTGGAAATACAAGGATGATATGAAATTCACAGGAAGGGATTGTTGCCACATGCTCCAACCTGGAGGAATTTCATGTATTCACATAATGGGATTGTTGCTACATGCTCCATTCTTGGTGAATTAAGTGAGGGAGTATCCAACACTTATAAATGGCTTTATCTTTTACAAGATGTCAGCGCATGATTTTTTTTCTGTTTTTACAAATTTAACCTTAAACGAAAATCCACCATCAACATTAAGTCCCACGCCTAGCACATAATGGTTACACTATTGTGTGGTAGGCATGAGATGGTGACATACATATATACTTGAAATGACCAGGCTAAAGTAGATACATATTTACTGGATAGTCGGCGTTGCCACGGAACTGGTTGGTTACGATTAAGGATGCGAAGGAAACAGGACTTGATCCGGTGAGTCGCTTTGGTTCCTCTTGTACATATTTGAGCTCGGCCGCTTCTTCAGTGTACTTCCTTCATCAAACACGGCTTTCCTCGGGTATATCCGATAAGCCTCGTCGATTGTTATCCCGAATTAGCAGCCTTCATAGGTGGCAAGTAAAGACTTCTTTTCCTTCTGGGATTCTGTCGATTTGTGAGATTATAAAGAATCGTCTCACGTGGTAGTTTATTCTATATCTCAGGTACTGCTCTGATTTTCTGATTAACTGATCGATGGATTTGATAATCTCTCTTTTTTTTTTGTGCGTGCTCATAACTCCCTCTCCTTTGCAGTTTATCATGGAGGCGGTGGACGCTCATTCTGTTGCTTCTCCAGAAAGAAGTTTTGAAGTTGACAAGCCCGAAAACCGTGCACACGAAGATGTAATGGCTAAGATCGATCTTAAAGCGCGAAGTCGGCCGTGCTATACGGGGATGTCTATTTCACACCTTCGTATTGCAAGAGGACTTATCTGTGCACTTTCAGCTGCGATTGACATGGAGGAGCGGTGGAGCGCGAGGAAACGCTGCGGAGACACTAGTAAGCGCAAGGGCGCGAGAGATTTGCAGCGAGGTTGAAGAGTCGGAGAGTTGAGCATGAACGACCTCCGAATGAAGGCAAGTGTGATTACCCGGTTCAGGACGGCGTGATAATTCTTGACTCCGACACAGAGGAACCTGAACATCTGAAAGCAATTGGTACGGCTCCTAATGTTGATGCGCTTTTTAATGCTCCCGCTGGTGATGTTGGGATGGAGTGTGCTGCTGTGGAGATGCCTGATGCAGAAGTTGAGGTAGATTCGAAGGGAGGAGTATCAACAGGTGATAGCGCTGAAACAGAATGCGCAGTGGTGCAGGCGATGTCGATCCTCTTGACGACTAAAACCTCTTTTCTTTTTTCTTCTTTCCAAGTATATTTGTACACTCGAACATCTTCCTTGTACTCGGTGGCGGCCGAGTTCAAGGCTTTTCTTCCATTTGATTGTTTTGAATAAAGTTTTCTTTTATAACCCTTTGTCAAGACTGCAACCGAACCTTCTCAGGCGCAAGGGTGCGCCTTCAGACATAATTCTTAGTGATAAAAGAAACAATATTATAATGGAATATCCACGGACTGTGCTCCTGATGCAAGATCTTCCGGCTTTGTTTGGGGCGAGATGTCTCAAATCATTTTCCTTTTGTGCACACGTTCTATTTCCTTCTTCCCGTGAGATGTTTGCTTAGGGTTTCCTTTCTTGCTCCAAGGGTTGATTTAGGTGACTCGGGACTTTGTGTTTTTAGGAGTAAAGAGGTTCTCGGATGAAAATAATGCTTCAATTGAAAATTGAAAATTCAAACCCTAACTATGAATGCAAGTATTGCAATCATTTTACGGGAATTACAAGTATGACATGACATTGTAAAAGGAAACACGCTGGAAAATAACACGGCGTTTTTAAAGGGTGGAGGATCTTTGGAAAGTGGTAGCACAAGCATCTTAAGTTCGGTAGGGTTTGAGCCATTTTGAGTGAATTGTTATGCCTTCTAGTTTATCGGCGTTGATGAGCTTGCGTGGCCGCCTAAGATAACATCTCATACAGTGCACGGTTCCTCTTTTCTTTCGATGGGTGAGTCAGGTGGAGTGATCATTTTCACCGTCATGCTCCCAACCTTGTATGTAGTCGTCTTCCTAACCAGGTCTCCAATTCCAAATGGGTTTGGGCATGCAGATACTTGGACCTTGGTCTTATCGTTTTTGACCAAGACAGCCTCTACGCTCTTGATAAAACGTTTGAAAGGGACGGCTTCCCATTCACATCTCCTAGCCGGGGTTGGTTCGTTGGTTGGAGTCAGTCCCCAGGACTTGTCAGAACGAGGGGCGGTAGGTTGTAAAGAAGGTTGCGCGGCGAGACTTACTTGAGATCGGAACTTTTCAACGTATGCTGACAGGCTCTCTCCGGGAAGTTGTGTCACATTAGTAAGTTGCCGGTGCGGCAATAGACAACCATCAAGAGGTCCAGAAGGCGTGTTGGAGATTCTTTCAGGTATCGAAATCGGCAGAGGACAGACTCCTAGTATTGTTTTGTTTTCGTGCATCCAAGGGCGTCCCAGGATCATGTCGTAGTTGGGGTGATCTTTGACTATGTAGAACTTTGCTTGTGTCGAGGCATCACCCAATTTGACTTCTAGATCAATATATCCGTATGCATCTCTGGGCTCTCCTGCTGAATCTTTAACCACATTCGGGTGACGAGTAGCTTCCTGCTTTGAAATCTTTGCCGCTCTCAAGGTCTTGACGGTAATGATGTTAAATTCGAAAGCCGTATCAATCCACGCGTTATCGAACTCAACGTCTCTCAAATGAGTGACAGTTAGGAGTCCCCAGTTCCCATTGCTCACGTCCTTCAGGAAACACCGGGGTTCTGGGTACGCTACTTTGATACAAACGCCTACGACACAACGTGGTTGAGGACCGCAAATATGTCTTGACGCCCCTTTGGAGAAGTACAAGATTTCACATATGTGCTCCATCATAGATTTTACGGTCTTGCGAACAGAATCCCCGAAATCATGCAGTTCCCGATAGGTAGAGGGTCTCTATGAACACCTTCGTTTCCAAAGCTGGAGTTCCCCTGTCTCTACCTTTTCCCCGAATATTTGTTTCAACTTTGTTGCAATCTTTGGTTGGATGATGGACGAACCTGTGGTAGCAACAATATCCGAGATCTGCCATTTCTTCCTCGGTTGGAGGATGTCGATAGGGGGCGGTTTACGGCGTCGTCTTGGATCCACGCTTCCAAGAGCTCTATCACTTCATTCATGGGAAAAGGAAAACCCGTGTCTTTAGTGTTTTGTGCGGGAGTTTTGTCTCGCTTCTTTTCGAGACTAAGTCTTGTGTCTTGGGATGTCCGCTTGGTTTGTTGTTCCGTCACTGGAGCTTTCCTTTTCTCTCCTCCGCCCACTACACTCACAGAAGGACCGGTGTTGTATTGCTTGTTCGTGAGGCGCCTGCTCCCTCGACTTTCACGTGAATCTTCACTTTGAACGACTCTGGTTCTTTCTAGCAATGCTTTGGTGCAGTTGTTCTTGAATGCTTGCGCAGCTTCATGGAGTTCGGAGAACGTTTGAAAGCCCGGAGATTCTCTAACGAGCGCGGTATATGGGTATCATCCCGTTGATGCACAACTCCACCAATTGTCGTTCGGTGACGTTCGTGTCATGACAATCCAGCGCTTGAGTTCGAACCTTTTGACGAGTCGTTAGGATGCTCGTTGTTCAATGAAGAATTCTTCCTAGATGCGAAAGGTGATTTGTTCGGACACGAAGAAAATACTTTCTGTAGAAAGCACCGACCATCTCGCTCCATTTGGATATCTTTGTTAGGCGCGATGTTGTTGTACCAGTGTACGCCCTCCCGTAAGTGATTTCGAGAATTCTTTCGGCGCAGAATATGATTGTATTCGTGTTCCCCAAGGATTCCAAGAATCGAGAGACATGTTCACGAGCATTACCGATGGTCGTAGAGGGATAATCGGGGAGAGGTGTAACCTCTTGGAAGAGGGATGCGTTGCATATCTTGAGGGTATGGAGGTTGGTGTTGGTGTGCATCCGTCGATTTCCTTTGCCTCGGCTTTGAAGGAGTCGTTCTAGATCCTCACGTGTGATGAAGTTGGGTGTCTGGTCCCTTTATCTTGAACATTCAGGAGCAACACGAGCTTCTTCACTCATGTGGGTCCGAGTGAAAACGCCTGCTCCGGGTGAATTGAAAGTATTTCTTGTTGGCTCCAAAGATTGACGTGAATCTTGCGTAATCATTCGGTCAAGGTCTTGAGGAAAGTGAGTACCTCCTTACGAGTTGCGGCCATATCTATTTGAGTCTTAGCAAGAACTTCTGTTTCTCCATCAAGTCTGCAATGGTAAAAGATGGTGGTCCTCCTCTTGTGCCTCGGCTCCTCGCCCCGATGAGGGAGTGAAAGTCGTTGCTCGGTGACCACTTTGGAGGCGTTACACTTGAGGAGATGCCGGATTTGCGGGCTGCTCTAGCTATGGTGATGGGAGGCGTTACACTACGGGGATATCTCTGCTCCGCTAGTGTTGGTGATAGAGGTAACGGCTCCTCGAGATGTGTTGGCTACGGTAGCTCCAATCGATTGTGTACTTCGACACCGGGATTGTTATCCACACTAGCCCCATCGAGAATTGATTGCGATCCGGACCTTAATTCCACCATCTTGAAATGAATTGTTGATTGAACTGGTTCTAAGATCTACCTTTTTGAAATTGATGAAATTGAATCGGATTGGAAGAAATTGACTTTACAACCGAGAGATTAACCTTCCACGTGGTCATTAATTGTTTATGGGTGAAAACTACTCCTACTGAGAATTTGGTAATTTGGGGTGTGGATGAGGAATGAATTTAAACCTTACACAAATGCATCGCGCGGTGAGTGCTTGTAGATTCGAGAGATCAATCGTGCAAGTCCGGCCTAAACCAAGAAATGGCCGTTCCGGACTTGTTTCGGTCACAAAGTGAAGGAGATGGGGTTGATCTTAGGGAGGGAAGCGAAGAAGGTGTTGAGATTGTGAAGGTGTTGGCTTGCTTCGACTTGTAACGAAAGGTGAGCGGAGGCTTGTGATTGATGCAAGCAAGCTCGGGTGTTGGAATACGTTTTGTATTAACACTTGGTTTTCTGTCTCGTCTGGACTTGTGTTGTTGTTTGAAATAGGGCGGAGAACCTATTTATACAAGTCATTGAGCCTTATTCACGTCTCGTGGGAATTGGAGGAAGTGGAGTGATGGAGTTGTGGAGTTGTGCGTCGGTGCCACACGACCAGTCTTGCCCACTTTTCCTGTTCATCTCTAACCGTCCATGACTTCCCCGACACGTTCTTGTGATGGCGCGTTGCACTTTGTAAACCGCCACCAATACCCCGTATGTATCCCCCCAGTTTGTGACATGATTGATGTTCGGAATGTGTGGATCGTGGATCCACGAAAGATAGCATGTAATCTTTGAATTGAATAATCTGCGTTATTCAATAAGTCGATACTTGTGAAGTACGTGTGTATTTTATGCATCTTGCATCATGGTGTGGTAAAGTGATGGGTAATGACGCCTCATTAACCAAATAACTCCTGACCAGGGTTGTATAACCAAGGCTGGTGAAGTTGGACGGATGAGATGATCTTTGAGACACTCATCTGTGGACGTTAATGAATATTAGGGTTTTTGAAGAGGTGCGCAAGCATTACTCTTGACTTGGTGGCAAGAGCATGGAAAGGGATTTGGAGAGGACTGACCCGGGCATGTGTGTGACAAGCATGCGTGTGCACGTTCATACCTAACTGTCCCATGAAGGCGCGAGTCCAGGCCCACTCAATTTGACCAAGCAAATTTGAGTGGTTGAGATCGGTTTGCGGCGGAAATCCATTGCCGCAAAGGAGTTGGAAACCGCGTGACATCCCTAGTTTGGGCACGCATTTCAAGACGACCCATCTTGGTCGGTCTTGGTCGATCATACCAGCGTGTAGGTGGTAGGCTGGTGTTCACACCTATACCAACTATCCCATGAAAACGTGATCTAAGCCACTCAAATCGTCCTATGAAGTTGAGTGGTCGAGATCGATTTGCAATTTGGGAAGTGTAACCACGCAAGTTTGGGTGGACGGTTTGGGATAGCCGTGCATGGTATGCCTTGGCCGAACACATGAGGAGGTAGATGGGCCCACGGTGGTCATCTTGGTATGACCGGACACGCTTAATCTAATCTGTGACCCTCCATTCGTGTCGGAGAAGATGGACGCGCGTGATGGCTTGAAACCCTAATTTTGGCTTTTCAAAGCCGTGCGTCACTCCTTATTTGGGCGTATTGAATTTGTTACAACCATGCGTGGTTGGTCTTGGCCGATTGGTCAAGTGTGTAGCGGAGCCACAGTGAATTGTCTTTGACATGCTCTGGGCCCTTTGAGTCTACATCTACACCCTCCATCTATACCTGCGAAGATGGATGGTTGAGACCATGTTTTGCGACACATGTAATATGCCGCAAACCCTAATTTAGGGTTTTCCGTCCATAATGCTTGGTATGAACAGTTTCTTGGCAAGCTAGGCCAATGACCGACCATGCGGGGTCGACCGTGGGTATTTCATACCTGCTTGGGGGTGATGGAATTGATCTGGGGTCATCCAATCATGCTTATGGAGTTGGATGATCAAGGATCGAGATCATATCCGGACTGATACGGTCGGTCCTGGATGCTGTCAATCGGGTTAGTATAACACACCGAGAGGGCTCAATCGGGCTAGTATAACACACCGAGAGCCGGCACCTTACGGGTATTTCGTACATGGTTTCATTATAGTGCTTGGAGGTTCGTGTTACTCTGTAAGAGTAACACTCACTCGTCATGCCACACCGATAATGAGTCTTTGAAATACAAAGGCTGATATGAAATTCACGGGAAGGGATTGTTGCCACATGCTCCAACCTGGAGGAATTTCATGTATTCACGAGAATGGGATTGTTGCTACATGCTCCATTCTTGGTGAATTAAGTGAGGGAGTATCAACACTTATAAATGGCTTTATCTTTTACAAGATGTCAGCGCATGAGTTTTTTTCATTTTTTACAAATTTAACCTTAAACAAAAATCCACCATCAACAACAGGCGTTATGGGTATAACGTGGTGTTCGACCGGCTAGGGCATAGTCGGGCCCGTCGGTGAACATCACGGTGATTTCCTGCTCCTGTTAGGGTTCGTCTAGGCTAGTTAAATGATGCGGTCAACTTACGTGGCCATGATCGTTTGAGACTCGATGCGACAGTCCAGATTTCTTTTAGGAATTGAATATGCTCGATCGGGCTAATATAAGCATCCCGATGCGAGATTCTCTTCGTTAGAGAGAGTGATGTAGCTCAGACGGGTATTTCATGCATGTCTCGAATTTGGCACTTGGAGATTCATGCTACTGGAGAGTGAACACTCGGTCGTCATGTCATGCTAATAATGAGAGTTCGGCGAGGAACAACATACGAAATACTAGGATAATCATGCATTAATTAATAATGATATAAATTCACGAATATTTTGGATTGTTGCTACATGCACCATTCTCAGAATTTGGTATATTTATTGAATTGCTTCAAATAAATAAAGCGAGAGGTTTTCTCGCTCATCGTTTATCAAATGGATTTATCCTTTGCAGGATGTCGAGATATTATTTTTGGTTTTACAATTTTAGCCCTGAACTAAAATCCACCATCAACATTAAGTCCCCTGTCTAGCACGTAATAGTTGCATTATTGCGAGGTAGGCATTAGATGGTGACAAATACAGATAAAACTTATGAGACAAAGCTAGATGTTACCAGGAGAGATGGGTCGTCCTGCCCTTGGAGCATGTCACGTTCAAGAGGCGTCCAGGTGAGCGTTCCCCTAGCATGATGTCGGTTTATTCCATAATCCTCGACTCTGATATGGACGAGCCCTATCATGAGTAATATCCTTAAAAGGCTGCTAAAGCAATTTCTGAAAAATATGTTGATGCGGCTCCCAAAGAGAACGTTGATGTGTCTTCCGGAAAGCGTGTTGAAGCATCTTCTGAAGTGAGCGTCGAGGCAGCTCCTGAAAAGAGCGTTGAACCGGCTTCTGAAGCAAACGTCGAGGCGGCTCCTGAAGAGAGCGTTGAAGGGGCTTCTGAAGCGAACGTCGATGCAGCTCCTAAGAGAGCGTTGAATCGACTTCTGAAGCGAACGTCGAGGTGGATCCTGAAGAGAGCGTTGGAGAAGATTCTGAAGCGAACGTCGAGGCAGCTCCTGAAGAGAGCGTTGAAGCGGCTTCTGAAGCGAACGTCGAGGCGGCTCCTGAAGAGAGCGTTGAAGCGGCTTCTTCTGAAGTTCAATTTTCCCTTGCGAATTACATGCTTATTGATTGACCCTCTCTTTTATGCTGAAGAAGTCCTTGACTGACGGTGAAGGATTTTCATGCTGAGCCTCAGTTCCCAAGCGTGATTTATATGGTTTATCTTGTATGGTCGGTGGGTTTACCATAATAAAGATATCGTCATTTCTCTTCCGTGACTCTATTACTTCTCCGTGGGAAAATAAAATATGCAGAAGTTCGGATTACCTCTGTTCGTAGTGGTTGTTGCTATGGTGAAGCTCGGGCAGTGGTATCAAAAAAAGAACAACGGTTCTTAGCTGCAGTTGTGATCAGATTAGGCTGGCAGGAAGAGGAGTGACATCTACGGGCATGAAATTGGCAGCCTTTATAAAGTGGCAAAGCTTGTCTCGTTATCAGAGGAGAAGCTAATGATGGAACCGATAGCTTCTTGATGTTTCCTCAAGGAATGAAAAAGAGGGAGACAGTCCCCTGCCCACGAGTATCCACCGAGCCTTCGACTTGATAGATGCTGTCACGATGGGTTCATGAGGCCGTCTTTACGTCTGCTTTGCGTTTCATAGACGTCTAGGAATATCACTGGCCTTTGACAATACGTCTGCTCTCTTGAGTATATCCTCGTCTTTGGACATCTTGGAATGATAACATGCTTGCATCTCTCTAGATTCACCATCTTTGAAATGGGCAGTGCTAAGTAGTCCCTAGTCATACTCCTTTGCTATTATCATCTTTGGATCGTGTCTTTGAGGAGTAGGGAAGTTCTTTCATACGAATGACTTAACTAATGATGAAGCTCTTCACATGGAGAATCTGTATGTACCTCTTAAGACCCAGGTGCAATCTCCTTTGGTAACACAACTACTTCTTCAACGGGAAACAAAATTCTGAAAGCATCTCTTATTGGTGTTGCTGCCGTTGAGCCAGACATGGAATATCTTGGACGTTGTTTCATCATTGTGGCAGTCATGCATGTGGTACTGGAGTTGGAGTCGGCGATTTTGGGCGCGCAGGATGTTGTATCTCGGTGGTTTTCTTCTTGCTGCTTCAGCGAAACTGCTTACAGAAGTCCAAAGGTTGTATTGCCTGTTGGTGAGATGCATGCTTCCACGAACATCACGAGGATCTTCATTACTGAGAGGCTTGTTCTTTCTAGCAGGGCAGGTCGCAACTGATTTAGCAGCTTCATGGATGTCTGAAAGCGCGGGTTCTTCGAAAAAGCACGATTGACAGGTACCATCCTATTAATGTACAATTACACCCACTACACCATTTTTAGGGATTAGCAGCGGAATGTGGCCATTACTGACTGGGGTTGCAACGGCACATCGCCGTTGCAAAACACGGTGTTGCATTTTTTCGCAATGGCATAAGCTCCGTTGTAACTCTTGGTCAGCAACGGGGATTCGCAACGTACTTTGCCGTTGCGACGTTGTTTATTCGCAACAAAGGTCTGTCGTTGCTAAGATGTTTCTAATTACACGAATACCCCTACCCGGAACTAAAGTGTTATTGGTCCTGGTTCTAATTTAGCAACAGATCGAAGACGTTGCTAATATTTTGCAACATAAAAAAGAAGGACTTTGCCCTGATTAAAATCCATTCCCCCCACATTTACCCCCCTGCAGTTACCCAGTTCCCCATATTCATCATTCCACAGATATACAAACTACAATGTCATTCAATGGACACAAAACTATATTGTTGAGAATCACAATAGACGATACAAATGTATACAAAACTGTGTTATATTATAAAAAGATATTCTTCAATTGAAGTTAACAAAAAGTATTGAGTACGAGCTAAAAATGTATACAAGTATCACTACAGGCTTACAAGTCAAAGAACTCAGTACCAGCGGCAGAAGTAATGTGGTTCAGGATGAAAACAATCAACTCAGTCAGCCTTCCAAGATTCATATCATATGCTGATAGGAATGCTTCAGGGATCTGACGAGTAAAAAATTCCAGCAACCTTTCAAGAGAGATCAAATATAATTCCACACTTTCTTTGTTGCAGCTCAATCACCTGCAACATATACTTTTGAGTATAAGCTACAGAAGACATGCACTCGATGTAAATAAGCAAGGAAAGAGAGGCAAAACTATCAAATAGGATAACTCGCCTTAGTGTGGGCCATTATCCAGGTGAAATCATGAGACATATGTATGTAAGATATAGAAATTCAGCAAGGACCTGATATTGTTCTTGCATCTCACGACGAAACGAGAATTCAGTCATAGACCAGTGAGAGTGTTGAATAACCGGTTAAGGAAAGCTGAGAGTAACACTTCATCATGAATACATGCCTCACGCAGTAAACCCTGGACGAATGAAGTACATGATTAAGTAACATGGCAGATAAACAATCCCATGATATGCAATGATAAACAACTTAGAGAATGGTGAGGCAGATGATTAGTCTCACCTGGAAAACACATAAGGATAGTTGGAATTTCATCATACTCTCCTTTTTGTAACACATTGGACAGCAGATTAAAAATACATTAGTGCAAAACATATAAGGACAAAAAACTTCTTGAATCTAGATATCAAATAGAGATGTTTCAACTAAGGAATAACATTTTTGGATGCCCAAGCTCTATGTTAAGTACAAATCTAGTAAATGATGAGCAACTTCAGTTGATTTATATGAACTCCTGATGGTTCACATACCTGTCTCATGACTAGATCCGATAGAATATTATGGATCTCTGGATCCTACATACCCTAGGTTTTCACAATAAAAATAACATAATTGTTACACATACTGCTCAACAAACTAATATCTCTTTAATCAAAGTTACTTTGTTCCTTAAACGAAGACTTGTAAGCTTTTATTGACCCAACCCTAAAAGATTCTTGATCATGGAAAATGAGAAAGTATATAACAAAAGTCACTTATCCATACCAAACGAGACAGGTATGAAGCTATCTCGCCATCGTTCTGACGAAGGGTAGATTCAAAAGCACTTGGAGTCATGCTCCTCAAGTAGTATGGAGTCATGGTTTCCTCACTAAGCCTCTTCTCAGAAAAGTTGTCAGATGAATCAAGAGATGCTTGAAGGAAAAAAATTGTCCTCCATGCTGCCAAGGCTTCCAGCACTTGAAAGCATACGCATGGAGTTTGCTCCGACGAAAAATGGGGAAAATCTAAATGAATCAGGAAAAAAAGAGTTTAAGACCTGAGCAATCCAACAATTTACCATTTTCAAGATACGCATTGATATTTTTGTTCGTATGAGATTGATCAGGTACAGAAGATTAAAGATGGGACTTCCTTTCCAAATCTGATCTAGCTGTTTTCTCCCGTTCTAATTCCTGTGAAAAAAATAGATCCCAATATCAGAAATCTCGTGATAGTATCGAACACAAAAAACATCAAGAAGAAGGTTATGGACACAGTATGTTGTAGAATAAGTCTAAGAACAAATGTATACGGTATGCTTGTCAATACACACCCCACGTCACCATACTCAAAACTACCTGCTGCAATAGTTCCTTATCTGACATTAGATTCATCAGTTCTTGTATGTGTTTCTTATTGTGCTCCTTAATTTATTCTTCAAGTTGATTGACATGAACTTCATAGGTAGCAACTAAATCTTGTGCTGCCAGATATTACTATCGATTTTCATATGCTCTATGTCTCTCTTTTTCAAGAGATCGACTTAACTGTGTTTGCTCGGCTCTAAGATATGAGATATGGAATACCGAGCACTAGTAAGCAAATAACTAAGAATTCATTACCAGATAATTAAACTAAATAAATCAAGAAACATGTGCTTCAATAACATCCATTTGAGATATGATCTGAGAAAGGCGTTATTCATGACTCTCTCATTTCCTCGGATGCTGCTTCTTTGGCCTCTGCCTCATGCATATCAATTAGTATATGTAAACCCATAACAGAGACCTAGAATGATACTTTCATATAATGCCTAGAGCAATAATCCAAAAACTTATATTACCTGGAGCCGAGAGTTAAGGGATCGCTCCACACCAGCCCAAGCTTCTTCCCTTCTAGCAGTTGTCTCCTGCAAGCATTGATTAAATATACAACTCAAAGCTCATCCTCTTCTGATCATAATTTAAGAGGGTGTACAAATCCTTATTAACGAATTTCACGACTACAATATCACATGGACAGAAGAAAAAGAACCTGCATAGCTTCTATCTGCCCCAGGAGTGGCCTCGTAGACTCGTGAACTTGTGTAACTAGCTCCTCACACGACGCTCACTTGCCTACAAAAAAAATGTAAAAATAAAGCATGGCATCAATAAATATTACTGTAAATAGCATTAACATAAGAAGCCAGTAGAAAGTCAGGAGGTATTAGGGTTTGCCTCTAATTTCGCCTCTTTTTGTCCAAAGGGTAATCGAAAACACCTTCTTGAAACTGATGAAACGAAACAATAGTAATTGAAACAATTAGACGGAAATTTAAGCACCTTCTTTAAATCATCCATTACTAAAATAACAACAATTATGGACAAAAAATAAGAGTAATGGAAATTGAAAGGAACAAACCATGAGTAACACTGGAACGGGCAGATGATTTACAATAACCAAATGAACTCTTTCTTCTACCAACGACATTTTTGATCTACAATTAAACTATCTTACACAATTTTAGTCTTTCAACAAAGAAAATAAAGTTAGGGTTATGTATAATCAATGAAAATCAGACAAGGAATCGTTACAAACCTGGATAAGGATAATTGAGAGATTCAGAAATTGCTGTCTCGAGTAAGATACTTTTTTCCCCAAATCTGTGACCCTAAATTTTACAATCAAACTAAAACTGAACTCCCTAAAATCAATATAATTCAAACAACACCCATCTAAGATTTCATCAATTATACCCAAATCAAGCGAAGTTATTAATAAACCATAATTTTAATTATCCGAATTACACTCTTCCTCGTTGATATAATTCTCTCTTGCTCTTGGCCATCATCAATCGTCGATTTCATCTTCAATGTCACGTCAATTCTCTAATAAACCTGTGAAACCCTAATTCGATTTATTTTCTTCAACCTTAATTATTCTTTAATTCACTTCAATCCCAACTATAATATTTCCCTTAAACCCCAATTTCATCTTCCAAAGCTTTTCTAAATTCTTCCTACTTAAACCCTAATTTCTAAAATTTGTTCACCCTATCTTCTTTTTCCTTTAATTCGAGACTACTACATCCACCAATTATCCATGCCACTCAATCTTTTCTCACCGATTCCTCTATTTCATCTACCAAACCCTAGTTTTCTTCTCCACGACCAATAACAAGATCACCGAGTTGTTCTTTATCAATTATAGTTACAACTGAACTCCAAAGTGCAATCCCCTATTTGTTACATCAGCTCGTGTTCATCACCATCTCACATAACATAATCAATTTTAGAATTAACACAGGCGGAGAAAAGAAGTTCTTCAGAGTTGTAGATCCAGAATAAAACAAAGGAAACATTTTGTGGTTGATAAATGAGATAAGAAAAGTGAAAAATGACATATAAGCCCGAACACTTCTTGACTCTGAAGGGTGGAAACAAAAAACTAGATAACTTGACCAAACTTTGACTTGGGTGTATTTACCACACCTAGTGTTCCCAACCACATACGTATTTCGCATGCTTGATCACCTAACGCTTGCTATTCGCAACCTCCTTCTCGCCATTGCTGCGAAATTAGCAACGTCACCCCGCTGCTGCGAAAATTTTACAACCGAAATTAGCAACAAAAAATTAGCAACGGACCTTGTGTCGTTGCTAAGCTTTGTAGAAAATTCCTTAAAATGGTGTAGTGACCACTTGTTGTTAAGTCACATTCGGATCATGACCCTCCAAATGCTCAATCCGGACCTCTCGACATAATCATTTGGGTGTTCGCTATTTCATCAAGCATTCCTCTTAAGTCCGACAGTGATTCGCCCAAGCCGGATTCTTCCTCGTCATGATGATGTGTACATCGCTATTTTCTTGAGGCTTCTCCTTTAGGTGTCGGCCCAAAGAGATCCTAAGATGTCCCACTCTTTTCGGGCTGACATAATAGGCGAACCCTTTGTGATGATTTGAAGATGACAATATTCGTTGAATCTTCCAAAACGCTTCTTGTTGTAGTGCGGTCCAGACAAAACTTTCCCCTTTCTTCAGCAAGGGAGTGAATGAAGCAACGATTTGGGCTAAACCAGGTATAAAACGTCGAATTCACCTTGCCCATGAAGCTTTGGAGCTCCTTCACGCACTACACCATTTTTAGAGATTCGCAAAGGATCCTGGCCATTGCTGACCAGGCTAGCAACGGCAAAGTGACGTTTCAAAACACGGTGTTGCATTTTTCGCAACGAGATAAGCTCATACGACTCTTGGTCAGCAAAGAGATTCAAGAACGCATCGTGCCATTGCAACCTGTTTATTCGCAACCAAGGTATGCCATTGCTAACCTATTTCTAATTATAGGAATACCCCTACCCATAACTAAAATATTATTTGTTCTCAAGTTCTAATTTATCGGTTCGGTTCTAACTTAGCAATGAATCAGACGTTGCTAATTTTTTGCAACAAGAAAAAAAGGTCAAGTCTTTATTGACCTGGTCAAAATCCATTCCCCTTGCAGTTACCTGATTCCCCGTATTCAACATTCCATAGATATACAAACCATGACACATTCATTCACTTTCATTTCCACATTCACCATTATGAAAAAGGAATTCTTCAATTGAAGTTAACAACAAGTATGTGTATTTGATACAAACTATGTCATTCATCTAATGGACATAATACAATTAAACATACTTAATTCCTAAGTTCATTTGTAGAAAGTTCTGAAATTCCTAAGTTCAAAAATCCTAAGTTCTTCTAACTTAAATCTTTTAAAGAGATACTACATTATAACTTACAAATCTTGCAACTGCTAAGGGACCTAATGGTCACTGATTTGCGCTTTGTTCTCCAACCTTTCTTGATCTCATGAGCATCATTCAATTAACCTGCGAACAAAGCATCACAAATTCTTCTAATCAGAAGCTAATACAAGGATGCAAGATATATAAACAAATGGATTAACTACAATACAACAACAAAGTTACAGATGCAAGTGAACTACAAACTGAATATGCTACTCCCTCCGTCCTTATTATATAGGCGGATTTTGCAAAATCTCTTAGATTAAGAAATTATCTTGATTTCCTAAATATCCATCTACTTTCCTGTTTTAAACTTTGTCTCACTCTCAACATAATTATCAATGCACAATAAATAAGGGCATATATAAGAAAAACCCATCTTGAAAATTATATTCCGCATATCTAATGGGACTAAAAAAATTGAAAACTACGCCTATATATTGGGGACGGAGGGAGTATTAAGCTAAAGCATGAGATGGAGATAAACAACTAAGTTATAACAACAACAAGAAATTAGAAGACTAAACGCATATATACAATACTTGAGCTGAAATCAGTAAGATGTGACCAAAGAAACAATTACACAACTAAGGTATTCATCCCTAGAATTAGTTGTCTTGCTACGGTAGAACTAATCACAGATTAAATTATTCAGTTTCATAAGAGTTAATGCAACAAATCACAATTCTTCTAACAACCTAGGATGCAAGACATACAAGGTGAAAGTTGTGTTTTGCAGTGCACAAATCGAACCATCTCTATTCAATTAAGCATAAGAAGAACAACTGTGATATAAAATCTACTAACCCACAAACATCCCTATCACTACTTATATGGTTCTGTTACTCTTGCTACCAACGAGTGAGGGTATGAGTAAATACCACATCCATACAGAGATAGCAGCTTTAGATCTTGGATGTAATACTTGGTTAAGTGCAAAGATGCAAGGATTAGAGAACAGATAGTGGTTAGGTTGTTAACTTAAACGGTATATTCTACAATTCAAGGTCAAAATTGTTTGCACTAGTACTACAAAATTTTTTAAAGAACAGAAGGACAATCTTGCAGTGAGTGAGATCACTTAAATATGATCTATCATGGCTGGGCTTGTACACAAAGTAGATGCCAAAAACACAGGTGAGAAATAAACCTGTCCACTGTAATCGACCAATTGTTGTCTATAAGATCGGTAGCGTTAAGTAATGTAGCTAGCCAAGCTAATGCTGCCAAAAGCGTGCTTAACATGGTCATCGTAGCACCTTGTTTCCTAAACTCGAACGCAATTCCTACAACATAACAAAAGCAATGTAAATGCCGGTTGCATCTTCACATAACAAGTTCAACACAATGACCAACCAAAACCACTTACTTGAAGTTAAGCAGTCCTGAATCGCAGTGCTGAGTGCAATCAAATTTTTGGACTCTCACTATAATGCATACCTGAATAATTAATACACAAGTGTCAAAATAAAATTGTTGTCTCATTTATTTTATATTAATAAGCGTGAGAGTTGCACCTCTTTAAGTTACCATTTTTTTCCCATGGTTTCATAAAATCTTCCTCCTCGAAAACAAATCCAGCGACCAAGATGCCAACTTCCAACCACTGGAAAAAGTTTTCGAGAAAAGATCTCAATAAAATTACCGAAAGAACTGAAAGATCTTGATCAATGATGTCAGGTATAGACTCCAAAAAGTTGGAAAAACTAGAAAACTTACTCCTGATTATGATTGTCTCCAACGGTTTTAATTTCAAATTCATCAACGCTCTACTTATTAGCCATTTTGACCCCCTCGAAAGTCCAGCTCCAGCAGATGGGTTGCACCAATCAAGTGTGAGTTAAAAGATCCAAAAATACTTTCCTGGGGAGTTTACACATAGTAACATGATATAAAATTGAGCAAGAAAAGGTTTCTTTCATGGTAAATCTCTTTTTAAATAACCTAACATATTCCTATACATGGGTGATGTTAAAATATTATATGAAAATTTTCCTAAGAAGCAAAAACAAGACAAAAAGAAATCTTAAAAAACAACACATGCTCATTAATAAGATCTGACTTTACGAGGTTCTCGAGTACTCTCTCCATAACGTAGTCGAAAAACCTAATTCTTAGATGCTGATAAAGGGGTCTACATCACCCCTTAACGAGTAACCAACTATACCTACCTACCCACACACCTTTTACATATAATGTAAACAATAGATCCTCATATAAGGGATGGTGACCTTAACTAAATGGAACACTTCCACAGGAAAAATTGCTTAGTTTCTAGATCTTTGTCCTGCAAGTAAAAAGAAGCTCAAAAAATGACCAAGGAACGTACAACAACAGCATCAAAGCCACATTCAATAATTAAAATAATATATTTACTTATCTGTGTTATCGATAGAGAAAGTGATAAACTATGAATCACTACAACAACAGCATCAAAGCCACATTCAATAATTAGAATAATATATTTACTTATCTGTGCTATTCATAGGGAAAGTGATAAACTATGAATCACAGATCATGAGTAAAACATACACAGCCAAAAAGCGAAAGAGAAGTCGTTGGAAATGCCCTATCGTAGAAAGTTCTTACCATTATCTACCTGCATACCGAACCCTCCTCACCCCAACAAGTACCTTGTCGCGAATTCCTTTAGAGAGCATGTAAGAAGCTTTGCCGATAATTGTATGTTTGGCTTCTTTTGCGTAATTCTGTACACATAACAAAACTCATTAAAAAAGAACTTAATGAGTTGCATCCTTCTTAGAAATCTGTTAAGAATGCAAAGCAAAATGAAAATCAGTTGCACTAGCAGTATCTGAAACTTGAATTGTTCCTGGCATCTGAAAACAAAAGAAACAAAGAGAACTGAAACGAAGAAAAAACTAACAAGTGAAAAAGTCAATGAATGATTTTAAAATGAAGTAATGGCAATTTTAAAATGAAGTAATCTTCGAGTTAGTGGAACAAGATCTATCCAATTTCAATCTTTAAATGCTTGGAATGGATTTTGACCGAATGAACGCTTCGAGTATTGCTTTCTCTTCATCAAGCTTTTTCTTCTCTTCCAAAATCCATTTGTAGAGATCAAGTCATTTTTTTCGGGATGGGAGTCTCCTACTTTGACAAGGTGTGCAATGGGCTTCACAAGCTCAGTGACGATATGTTCAGAAATTGGAGTAGTTTTAGTTGTAGTTGCACTAAGGGGGGAGAAACGGCAACTTCATCATCTTCTCGCAACTTGCCTTTTCTTTTGTAATGACCTCACAAACAGTAAACTACAAAAGTTCACTGCAAGTAAATATCGAACAACCACTAAAACGAAAAACTTGTGACATGCATTCAAAAAAAGAATTAAAACCTACAAGAAGAAGAATTGAGACCAAAAGTGACATAAAACTCTAGAGAGTCGTGAATGAAATCAAACACCATGTAAAGTAAAGAATGCTCAAAGTTCAAGCGCGAGAATATGCAAAACCAATCTACTAACCATCAAAGAAACCCTAGTCACCGTAAGTACAAAACAAGCATTAGATTCACATCCAAATAATATCCTAAGAGCTTCACATTCATCATAGTGTAGGTGATGTACCTAGGTCCTAACTTTCCCTTCTCATCAATAATAACTCCCGGGAATTCCATCTACGCCTTTAGACTAGATCGAAGTATTAATAACTCATACAACAATCAAAAGAGGAAGAACAAAGTACTACACGCTACATTACTACACCATGTCCTGCTATCTCGACACACCCAAACACCAACATTAATGATTCAAAAACGTATTGAGCATTATCACTATGTTATGAAATGAGGAAATGACTAAAGGAACTGTAATTTCTCAATGCTCAATTGGCTGCGTGAATTTAACATCAACTATAACAAAAATTCATTTGCTACTAATACACCTATACTTGTAGCCTGCAACCAAGAACATTAATACAAAAACCAAATACCCAACATCAATACTTGGATCCAAATGACAATTAAATCTCAATCTGCCAGTATTTGTTGGTTTTAGAGTGAAAGAACAATAATACATTGACACCAAATACCAAATATCAATTATCCTTTGCATATATTTCAACGTTGTAAAACTGAAAGTGAAAGAAGAAATTGAAAAACTAAAATCGTACTAAAACAGATTCACATATGAAACTAAACTAAAATCAAACATTAAACCCTAAAAACGAAAAACTTAAATGGAACCCTAGGATTCGATAAACTTAAATCAAAATCTCTAAATCCTATAAATCAAATCTCCGAACCATAAAAATCAAAACCGAAACCCTAGAAATCGAAATCTATAAACCCTAAAAACTATTTCAAAAAGTATACCCGATGATATACGATTCTACACGATGGACAGATCTTAGAGATTGAGAGGAAAAAAATAGCTAGAAGAGCAAGATCGTGATAGAAATGGAGATGGAGACGAGGGGAGAAGGAGGGAGACCTGAGTCTCTAGTTTTGCGGAGAAAATGAAGAGGGTAGTCGACTCTTGGAAGGATATACCTAGACTGGATTAAGGGTGGAAAAAAGAGGTCTTGACAGAAGTTTGATCAAAGTGTTTATCACTCTAGTGTTTCGACCAAGCAAGTGGTTCGCACGCTTGAACCGAGGGCAGTTGTAATTCGCAACCTTTCCCGTGAGGTTGCAAAATTTGCAACGGCATATCCCCGTTGCGTAAAAATAGAAACTAGGATTCGCAACCGAAATTTGGCAACCGACCTCACGGTCGTTGCAAATACTAGTTACGAATCCCTTAAAATGGTGTAGTGAATTCTTCATGGCAATGCATTGTGAGGATAGCTTGAGTTTTGTATTTGATTATTATATCATCCGTAGTCTTCAACTTGCTTATGCATCATATCATGGAAGATTGTCGTCCTAGCGCGTTGATACGTCGCACCGGCATTCTTCAAAACCGAATGGCATTACGGTATAATAAAAGTTTCCAACAGGGGTTTGAAAAGCTATCTTACTTGCATCATGCTTATACATCCTTATATGGTTGTAGCCGCTACATCCATCCATGGAGAAGAACATGCCGTGTTCTGTCTGGTGGCATCTACCAACATGTCGATGTTAGGTAGAGGAAAATCGTCTTTGGGGAAGCACTCATTCAAGTCTCTCGGAATCCACGCAACAACTAATCTCGTGCCTGAATTTCCTCGTAGATTGTTTGACCGGCTAGGATCCGTATGGCGTGTATATGATGGGTGAACAATTTTTCATCTAAACCTAGCATTTCTTCATACGTCCAAGCGAATATATCCTGGTACTCTTTGAGAAGTTCCATGAGTTTCATGCATTCATCCGTACACAAGGTCGAGCTTATGAAGATAGGCCTAGGAGATTCCCCATTCCCGATGTTAACGACTTCGAGCTCATCAGTTGTGGAGTTGGTGCCATCTTGCAGCTGTCGTGGAGCGTCTAGCACTTCTTCTTGTGGCCCGTCATTGTTGTAGCATTCCGTTGGGCGGGTAATAGTCTCCCCTGCTAATTGCTAACAGCGGCGTCGGTATACAGTTTTCCCTTTCTGATCACGGCTCTCCACTAAAGTTCGCTCCCTCTTAGTGTGAACGTGGGTCGCGGTTTCACCGGATGAAGAAGAATGCCTTGTCAGCAAAGATTCATCGTGGGGCTTATCCCTCAATGATGCAAGTCGGTCCTCCTTCTGGATTGACGCCCACGTGGAGAGTGGGATGTAATGAACTTTGTCTGACCCTTCCCGCGGAGCTTCCCTTGGTTCAAACAATTCTACTCCACATATCGGTGCGTAAGGAGACAGTACGATGCAGGAATACAAACGACTTCCTTATTCATCATAGTCTTCAGGCATTGGTGATACGTCGTAGGGACAATACCGTACGTGTTGGTTTGGTTTTTATCAAAGTATGTCATTATGGTAGGCTGACGCACGATCTTGCTTGGGCGAACCTTGTATGTCCTGAGAGTCTTGAGAGTAATCACATTCCGAAGACGCTCCCGTATCGATGAGGGCCTCTTGAACTCAATCCTTGATGCATGCAAGAACGAGTAGGGCCTGGTTGTGACCTTCTTCCGCTATCATGTCGTCTTCCAGAAATGTGACATTATTCACGGACATCTCCTCGCATTTTCGAGATTTCTCGACGCAAAGGGGCTAAATGTACATCTAGGGCTATCTCGGTTGATTACAAAGAAACGTCTCTTCCCGTTGATTCTTCGAGAGGTGTAAAGTTCGCATAAACTTTCCACTAGAGAAGGTGTTTCATGGTCCACTGGTCTCTCGGTTCATAGTGAAACTATTAACCTGAGGAGGATTGTCCGCCGGGCGTTCCACCATTTCTTCTCCTAAAATTCTCGTCACGGGTACCAAGCAGGTGAACAAGTTGTCGATCGCTCCTTTTACGCGGTCCACCTTCCTTGCCAGAATTTCTTGCCTCCGTGCTTGGTTCAGCCAGAGTTGGGAATTCTCCATCTAGTTGAAGCGAAAGAGATAATGGGGGTATGGAAATATAAAAATTGCTATAAATATAATTGTTCAAAGGAGGGTGAGAAACATTACCATTTGAGGGATTCTGCCGAGATCCGTCGTTGTAGAATCATCCCCGTGGTCAACCATCTTTTGAAAAATCATGAGATTGCTCCCACCGTGGTCACCAATTTTTTATGGGTGAAAACTATTTCTGCTGGTTTTGGTAATTTTGGGTGTGTGTGGATGAGAAATGAATCTAAACCCTAAACAAATGCACTGCACGTAAGTTCTTTTGATTCAAGAGATCAATCTGTACAATTCTGGCCTAAACCGAGAAATGGTCGTTCCAGACATTATTTGGTCACAAAGTGAAGGAGATGGGGTTGATCTTAGGGAGGGAAGTGAAGAAAGTGTTGAGATTGTGAAGGTGTTGGTTGTTTTATGACTTGTATCGAATGGTGATTTCTCGGATATTGATGACAACACTTGGTTTTTTCTATGTTAAATCTCATATGTTGGAAATAGCTTGAGGAACCTATTTATACAAGTCATTGAGCGCAACCCTCATCTCATGGGAAGTGGAGGAAGTGAAGTGATGGAATAGTGGGGTCGTGTAGATGTGTTACAAGATCACGTCTTTCTCCACTTCCCTCATCACTGTTAACCGTCCAACTTTCCCTGACACGTTCTTGTAATGGCGCGTTGCACGCTACACGCTGCAAACCTCTAGACTAATACCCCAGTAAGTATCCCCCAGTTTGTGACATGCTTGATGTCTCGAATGAGAGGATCGTGGGACCCACTGTAAAAAACAGCATAGGAATTGATATTCACGAAATTTCGTGTATGTTTGATGCATGTAATGCATCGCAAACAATCAACATGTATGAAGCATCGATGGTTTAAAGCTTGACCGAATAAGTTACGGATCAAGCGTCTTAAAATAGCATCACGTCCAACCATCTTCGAGGATCGTTTGAGGCCGTGACATAGACGAGGCCTGCTGGTCGATCACTCCTCAGGAAGAGTGGCGGATGGTGATTATCGGGATGCTTCATTGGTCGTCTAGCTTTTAACCTAGGTTGTCCGACCAAGCTAGCAAAGATGGACGAACGAGATGGTTTATGACGCTCATTTGCGATCGTTGATGGAATTTTAGGATTATTAAGAGGTGCGCAAGCATCACTCTTTTACTTGAACGAATTCAAGCATGGACACCATATTGGTGGGACCGACCGGGCATGCGTGTAGACGGCTTGCCCGTGTACAAGTCCATGCCACTCTGTCTTGCGGAGTAGGCCACTCAATTTGTCTGGCAAAGATGAGTGGTCGTGATCGATTTGCGACAGAAATCCTTTGCTGCAAATGATTTTAGGGGGCCACGGCATGCCATCTTTGGGCACGCATTTCGAGGCGCCTGGCCATGCTTCACCTTGGTCGACCAGCTTACATGCGCAGGTGGACCCGCGGTGATCATGTTGATGCTCTCTGACCTCCTTAGTCTATATTTATACCCTCCATCCGGAAATGGCGAAGATGGATGGTCATGATCAAACTCGCGACATATATGTAATGTCGCAAACCCTAATTAGGGTTTTGGATCAGTCACGCGTGCGCAAATTTGACCAAACGGTTTGGCAGGCTATGCTCCTCCTTTGGTGAGACCGACTGTGTGGGGTCCACATTGGGCCAACGGTGAACATATGTGTACCTGTCTGATGATCCTAGGCACGATCTAAGCCATCCAAATATGCAGCGGTTGGATGGTTGTGATCGATTTAAGATGCTATTGGAATCTCCACGACCCTTTAAGCATCATGTCACCACACTTCGAGCAAGCGTTCATTGCTCTAGGGCTAGGTCGTGGAGAAAACCGATCAAAGTGGGCGAGGAGTGGGCCCGCTAATATGTGCATTAGCGTTTCACCGATCAATCATGGGATGATCTAATCCGGCCAACCAGTGCTAGTGAAGTTGACTACCATGATGATTTTGAGACTCGCTTTGAATGGTCTTGCTTGCTTGAGCCTTACCCAAAGCAACGCGGCCATCCCTTTGGGGACTCGTTTGACAGGGCGTTAGGGTATAGCGTGGTGTTCGACCCTGGGTAGGAATAGGCGGCCCGCCAAAGGAACATCACGGTGATTGCCTCGCTCTGTTAGGGTTCGTCTAGGCTAGTTAAATTATGCTGTCGACTTACGTGGCCGTGATCGTTTCGAGACCGATACGGACACTCCAAATTTCCTTTAGGGAATTGAATATGCTCGATCGGCTAATATAAGCATTCCATGCGAGATTCTCTTTGTTAGAGAGTGATGTAGCTCAGTACGGTATTTCGCATGTCTCGAATTTGGCACTTGGAGATTCATGCTACTCTACCGAGAGTGAACACTCACCGTCATGTCATGCTAATAATGAGAGTTTGGCGAGGAATAACATACGAAATACTAGGCTAATCATGAATTAATTAATAATGCTATAAATTCACAGAATATTTAGGATTTTTACTACATGCACCATTCTGGGTGAATTTTGTATATTTATTGAATTGCTTCAAATAAATAAAGTGAGAGGTTTTCTCATGCGCTCATCATTTATCGAATGGATTTATCCTTTGCAGGATGTCAGCATATTATTTTTTGGTTTTATAATTTTAGCCCTGAACTAAAATCCACCATCAACACCACCCTTCCAATTTTCTCCGTGTTGTCGAGGATTTGACTTATCCGAGCTTTTGTGAAGACTCGGATGGTGTGTGTATCGAAATATATCCTTTGTTTCGTGTTGACACTACTAAGGCATATATGAGATGATCCACCTTGGTATAGTTACGCTCCGCTGAACTCAGTGTCTTGCTGATGTAGTATACGGGCTTTTCTCCTTGCCCTTGGTCTCGTACCAATACTGCGCTCACAGCGTAGCTTGTTGCTGCTAAGTATAAGGTGAGTATCTCACTTGGCTCTGGTTTTTACGTAGGATGGGTACTGATGATAACTACTCTTTGATCTTGTGAAAGTCTTGTTCACATTATGTGGTCCATGTAAACATGTTTCCTTTCCTTAGCTTATCGAAAAATGTTTTGCATTTATCCGACGACCTAGCTATGAATCTTCCCATGGAAGCTAAGATTCCATTTAACTTTTGCACTCCTTTTAAATTTTGTGGAGATGGCATCTCCATTATTGCTCGACCCTTTGGGTCTACTTCTATTCCTCGCTTAGTTACCAAGTATCCCAAGAATTATCTTGAGGTTACTCCGAATGTGCATTTCTCAGGGTTCACCTTCATGTGGAAGTTTCTCATGGCTTATAATATTTCCCTTTGGTCTAACAGGTGGTTGTTTGTTTCTTTTCTCTTGACGAGCATATCGTCCACGTTGACCTTCAGTATCTTGCCTACCCATGGTTTAAATATTTTGTCTACTAATCGTTGGTATGTTGCCCCCGCGTTCTTTAGTTCAAAAGGCATCCTTGTATAGCAATACAAGCCTCGTGGGGTGATGAGTGCCAAATAGTGCATATTTATACACCTTTTTATTGGCATTTTACTCATCTTTTGCGCTTAGAAATCGATATTATCCCGTTTCGTGTTTTCTTTGTTTTCAAGATTAAATATTTGTATTAATTAATTTTGTGTTTTTAGGTAATAAATAAGGTTCTCGAGAAACCGAGGAGCCAAAGAGCGAAGAATTGAGTCGAGCATCCATGGAGCAGATAGCCCAAGCTCAAGCGCGAATCAGGGCTTGCAAACCAACAAGGAAGACATGGGCTAGAGCTATCCATGATCCCATCCGAGCCCGTTTCATCCCGAGCCGTTGAGATTTCTATCTCCCACACCCAACGGTCGATGCCTCCACGCGCATCGGCTCACGCTTTTGCTGCAACACCAAATCTGCCCGATCCTTCCCGAGCTGCTCAGATCTCGCGCATCTTCATCCTACGCCGCTCCAACCCTTGCATCATCTTCTCACGCGCCCGCTCCACAAAGAAAACCCCCTATCACCTATACCCATCGAACCAAATCCATTTCTTCTTCCATCTTCTTTCTTCTCCCACGACTCCTACGAGAAAAACCCATCCTCCTTCTTCACACCTCCCATACCCGTTGCAAGCAGATCATCATCACCATCCTATCTCCCGTCAACGCCATCACCAACAACTCCTGCAGCCATCTCCACTCCCTAGTTCACACTTTGTCCATCATTAGCTTCTCTCAACCTAGAAGCTAGGGTTGAGGCAGTTTGAACTAGGGTTTTCACCAACAACCCCAGCATGGAGCTCTGAAGACGAATTGACAGAAGGGAGAAGCGATTCAGAGATGTGGGTGAGAGTATTTTCCATTTAAATTCTATTTTAAAGTAAAATTAGGGTTTGAAGTTTTGGGAATTCTGTGCATGTATAAATAGAATGAGGGGTGTGTGAAAAACTTCATGCCTGGCTATCCAGAGCACCACTTTAGCTTGATATGTATCTTGTTATGTTCTAAGTAATTTTCCAGGGTGTTTGATGAAACCCCTGATTTCCATGGCTAAGCATATCTAATTTATGATGTATTCTTGTTGTGTTATATTATGTAGGATTAGTAAGTAATCGAGGAAGCTAAGAAGCCTGTGATGAGCCGATCGTGAAGAAGACAAATTCATACTAAGGGTTGATTAGAAAAACCAGCTAACAAACATCCATGTTAGACTTTCATGGGAAAGCTCAAGAACATAGTTTTAGTTAGATTGCCTGACATGAGATTAGAGGTGGATTCACCACCCTGATGTTTTCCAATTTGGGCTTTTGCATAACCTTTGGGCTGTGCATTTGCATCACTTGGGCTTAGCTTCCCTGTTTTGAAACATCATTGGTTATACATGCTAGGCTATTTGAGTTTCTAGACCATGTCAGGATTTTGGTCTCAAATCGGGATGAAAACAAATCCATGAGAGAGCTTGCTTACGGGCATGCTTCACCATATGAAACCCCCACAAACCATAATGATTTTAGGGAGTATTATGAGCCTTCTCGGGGCCCGACCTTGAATACTCATACCCTAACCATCATGAGCACATGTATCGATCACCAAAGTAGGAGTTGAACAATTTTATACTCCCCGACTCCTTGTTTACAATCACTAATGGAAACGCTCATGGAACAAAATGCTAGGCTTGAACCGAATGCAATACATGACCATCCATATAGCAACATGTCCAATTTCCCTTCTCTAGTGAACCTCATGCTAAACCATACAATGAATATCCATATGAGGAATGCATACCCGTGAGTGAAGACTCTCCTTCAATAGAACAACTCACTATAATTCTTCAAAGGAACTCGATTGAGTTACAAAATGAAGATTGGAAGGAAACTTATGATAGGATGTTTGTTATTCTGATAATTTGAAAATAGTGTTTCTAGTCCTACTCATGCAACTAACACCGAATATGAACCTAATCTAGAGGTAGATGAGTACACTAAAAATGCTACAATTTTGAATGGAGATGAATTTTTGCTATGATGATGATGATGATGAATATGAAGAGCATGTGTATTTTGAAAATGTAGTGGAATCTTTAGGTTCAGAGACGTTAGGCGTCTCTTCTGTGAACCCTATGAATGATACTTCTTCTAACATTCATATATGTGATGTTAATTCCGAGCTTGGGTTTGTAAAATTCTTGAATGAATGTGAGCATGCTACACAACTTGTTTGTGATTTAGGAAAAGATGAATCTTCATGACACTAATGTTCTTTGGATCATGATATTATTGTTGTGTCCGATTCCCTTGCCCATATCACAATATGTTGCCCGCTTCGATGATTATGACATGGTGATTGATGAATTTATCTATGCTGGTGAGCATGATTTACCCTCTTCTGACCTTAGGAAAGTATGTGATGGTGCAAATGATCTTACTTGAAAATAACTTAGATGTACCTAATCTCTCTCCTAAGTCACAGATTGCAACTCCTCCACCAAACCTAGGTAGTTTGTAACAAAATTGCAAAACCAACTTTTCTGAAAATGCCTAATTTAGGCCTAGAGCTTTGTGCTTCCCAAGTCCTCTTGGACTATTTTGCATCAAAGTATAACACCTTTAGGGAACCACACTTGGAATGTGTATGTCTTACTGCTCTTAGCAAAACTAACCTTGAGTTAGACCTTTTGCATGATATACCTTTAAATTTGCAAGATTTTGTGCTCAAAAACACACTGTTTACAAGTTTAGGTTTGGGGGAAACTCATTCGCATATGCGCCTTTACTTGCACTTTCATTTTATATTTGTGTAAGGTTGTTGATGTTTGTGTATATTTTCTATTGGGTTGATCCTCAACTCTTTAGATTGTTAGTGTATGGTGAATTTTCATTGTATATAATCCAGTAGGACTTGTTAAATTTTTCTTTCTTGAATCGGTTGAGTCTTCTTGTACATATTTTGTGCTAATCCGATATGATCTCCGCTGAGAATGTTGGATTCTAGCCTTGTTTAGTGAAGCTTCAACCTTGCTTCCCACGACATCCCGTAATCTCTTCCCTTTTCTCCTCTCAACATAATTCTCATGGTATGTGACCGTTTAAATTTTTATATCTGTTGACATTGAGGACAATGTTTGATTTAGGTTTGGGGGTGTGATTTGCATGTAGAGTTTTTAGTCTTTTTGTTTTCCATCTTAAAAAAAAAAAAAAAAAAAAAAAAAAAAAAAAGAAAACTCTTTTGTAAAACCTCCAACTTTTAGAGATTTTAGAGTCACTAGCATGCTTCTAGCTATGTTTACATAGAGTCCTCATCGAAATAACAAGAACTTGAAGCTTTGGAGAACACAATCGGGTTTCTTAGTTGATTAGAGCGTTAAAGTTGGATTTAACCATACCGGAGGGCGAATTAGGTGCTGTTTAGATATTCCCGGTAGTAGAATTGTGATCACCCATAGTGGAGACTACCCAATTTACATCAAGTGAGGCACCAACCTTCATTTTTGCAACTTTCTAGAAAAGTCATTAGAGTGTGTGTCACCTATCAATTCCGGTAGGAATGGTGAGCTACCCAACTTCGCACCAATTTCAAAAGACTATTTTGATCTCTTGAGTGCTATTTTTGTCAATCATGAGGGTGACGTTTAAAGATGAAAACTTCTTCTAAATACCGATTTGCAAGTTAGCATCACTCTCTCCTCTCAATCAACACATCTATAGAAACACATCATCGTCAGCAAGCGGAGCAACATCAGAATATTTGAAGGAAAAGTTGATATAGTCCAAGGTTTACGTGCAAAGAAAAGAAAAGAAGATGAGAATTAATGAAGTTTGTGAAAATTTGAGTCTTATTGTTTTATTGTTATTATCATCCCAAGTTAAGTCAAAAAAAAAAAAAAAAAAAAAAAAAATGTATGTTTGTCAAGTTTTTGTGAAGTTCAGAAGTTCGTCATCAACATTTGAAGACCGAAGATTTAAGACGTTTCTATGAATGCTGAGAGAGTGATATTAATTGCCGATCGGGTGAGAAGTGAGTGAGTACTCCCATCCTTGCTAATGGTTGATTTCTTTTCTTAGAGATCATGTAAAAGATTCTTTTTGTCCACAACTCGTGGAGTCTCCGGAAAATTATTTCGGAAGGTTATCCTTTCTTTTTCAACGATGCGGATTTCTCTCTTTATTCCTCGCTCGCACACATGAGAGACTAAAAAGGCGTATCTTTTTGAGTGCAATTATCATAAAACCCTAATGGTGAGGCGTAAGTCGAGGCTTATGATCACAATCGAATCCAATTCTTTCATATGGTATGGTTACTTCTCGCTCGGACTTAAGGATGAGAATGCGTTCTTTGGTAGTTCTAACTTCTTGTTACTAGCATGCGTAAAATCTATGTCCTCATATCTTCTTGGAGGCTTGAGACTCTTTTTTACACTGAAGTTGGAGAAGGTTTTGTGGGTACACCTCCCAAACCCCTCACGAGACTACAACTCGTCCACTAGGGACACCTAGGGGTTTAAAGGCTTAGTGCATGCATACGCTAAATGCATTCGAGAGACCTGCGACAGGGTATAGTTAGGATTTCTTCATTTCGGTTTCACTTGAGGACAAGTAAAATTCTAGGTTTGGGGGTATTTGATGAGTGCCAAATAGTGCATATTTATACACCTTTTATTGGCATTTTACTCATCTTTGCGCTTAGAAATCGATATTATCCCAGTTTCGTGTTTTCTTTGTTTTCAAGAATAAATATTTGTATTAATTAATTTTGTGTTTTTAGGTAATAAATAAGGTTCGGAGAAACCGAGGAGCCAAAGTGCGAAGAATTGAGTCGAGCATCCATGGAGCAGAGATAGCCCAAGCTCACGCGGCGAATCGGGGCTTGTAAACCAACAAGGAAGACATGGGCTAGAGCTATCCATGATCCGATCCGAGCCCATTTCATCCCCGAGCCGTTGAGATTTCTATCTCCCACATCCAACGGTCGCCACCTCCACGCGCATCGGTTCGCTGCTCCCTGCAACACCAACCTGTCTGATCCTTCCCAGCCGCCGGATCTCGCGCATCTTCATCCTACGCCGCTCCAACCCTTGCATCATCTTCTCACATGCGCCCGCCTCCACAAAGAAACCCCCCTATCACATATACCCATCGAACCAAATCCATTTCTTCTTCCATCTTCTCTTTCTTCTCCCACGACTCCACAAGAGAAAACCCCATCCTCCTTCTTCACCTCCCATACCGTTGCGAGAGATCATCATCACCACCCTATCTCCTGTCAACGCCATCACCAACAACTCTCCGTAGCCATCTCCACTCCCTAGTTCACACTTTCTCCATCATTAGCTTCTCTCAACCTAGAAGCTAGGGTTGGAGTGCGATTTGAACTAGGGTTTTCACCAACAACCCAGCATGGAGCTCCGAAGACGAATTGACAAGGGAGAAGCGATTCGTAGACGTGGGTGAGAGTGTTTTCCATTTAAATTCTATTTTAAAGTAAAATTAGGGTTTGAAGTTTTGGGAATTAAGGCATGTATAAATAGAATGAGGTGTGTGAAAACTTCATGCCTCGACAGCTGCAGCACCACTTAGTGTTAAGTTGTGTTATTTTTAGTTTAATTATGTTTTAATTCCATTTATCAAAAATTGATGAAACCTAGTTTCCATTATTAAGCATATCAATCTTCATGTGTTCTTGTTATGATTAAACTGTTTTAGGATTAATGTTTAGTTAACAAATCAAACAATTTTGTGATAAGGTGTCAGAGAAAGACATCCTATACTAGGGAAGAGTTAATGAGTTATCTAACCAAAGATCAACTTTAGACCTTCAAATGAAGGCACAAGAATACAATTCTAGTTGAGTTTCCCGAGCATGAGACTAGAGGTGGAATCACCACCTCCCGGTGCTTTACACATTGTCACTTGCTTTAGCTTAGAGTCACATCTTCAACCTCGCCTGATCGATACTCAATCTTTATTGTTCCGTCACTCTTAGAATTCAATTAGGAAGCCTTAGATCAATACATAGCACCACAAGTCTCTCGTGGTTCGACCCGCACTTGTGCCTGTTTTACATTGAAGACACCGTGCACTTAGGTGATATACCCGTAGGCTAAAATAACCCCTTTCCAGGCCTACCATGGGGTAAAGAACGCAGTATGCTCCTAATTTTATTATGCGAGGGCTATTTGGTTGTAGCCTGAGTATCCATCCATGAAGGATAGCCTCTAGTGGCCTTCGGTTGCGTTGACCAGTTGGTCAATGTTTGGCAATGG